>CM042146.1:58544809-58567309 GCA_023376005.1 Doryteuthis pealeii | reverse complement strand
ATTTCAAAGTAGAACTTTATCTTCGGAGATAGTTATCAGAAATGTACGAGCTTAAGTCTTTTTTTGTGGGGTTATATATTTTTTTATCCTCTTCTTCTCTTTTTTCTATAATATATATATATATATATATATATATATATATATATATTACAATATAGTACAAGTGATAACCTACTCGAGTTTCACCATAGGATCTTCAGGTTAAATCCACTGAATTAATCGAGATACCGATTAATTACAGTCGACTACACGTGTGTTTAACGCGATGAACACACACGTGTAGTCGACTGTAATTAATCGGTATCTCGATTAATTCAGTGGATTTAACCCTGAAGATCCTTATGTTGAAACTCGAGTAGGTTATCACTAGTACCTATATTGTAATAAATTTGCTCTACTAACGTATTGAGCACTTTGTATTTGTTATATCGCTGATTTATCTCACTGAATTCTTCACCATCTAACCATCGTGATCATATTCACCGGTAGTCACCTTTTCACATTATATATATATATATATATATATATATATATATATATATTATATTAATTTTTAATTTGTATTTAATCTAATTTATTGATTATTATACATTGAGCTCTTTTTACGGATTTATAAAAATCCTTGTGTGAATATATGTTTGCACTACAGGAGCATACAGTATGGTTATACGGTGAGATTTTGAGGATCCCAGGTGGAAATCATCCTATACTACCAGTCATTTGGATACCATATATATAATATATATATATATATATATATATATATTTGGGAGAATATGTGCTTAATTGAAGTCTTACCTAATTTTTGAAAGTTAATTAATTAGAAATTCATTAATTAGGCGGGAATACCTATTCAGGTATTCCCGCCTAATTAATTAATTATTAATTAATTAACTTTCAAAAAATTAGGTACGACTTCAATTAAGTACATATTCTCCCAAAAATTGTCGGCTAAAAAAAGCCATATCAAAAACACATCGTTTGTGTATTTACTTCTTATATATATATATATATATATATATATATATATACCAACCCATCCGTACAAACAGGATGTGACACAAGGTCAATTTAGCTAGGAGAGTTTTGAATTCAGAGTTTTCCTTCTCTTAGATTGGTAGCACTACAATTTACCCATAGCTAGGGAGAGAAAATAGTTGCATTTTTTAATATGTTCCTATATTAGTAAGTAAATCTGCGAAGTAGCCTATAATTGGTATAAACCGATCAGCGACGGAGTCTATCCCCTCTTCACTAACGATAGATAAGTAGATTGTTTTTTTTGTGTGTTTGAGGTTAAGTGACATATCTAGCATCAGCTCCCTACTTTATCGCACAGATGTAAGCTGTGCTACTCATGTGCTGAGTTGGAGAGGGTCTGTATCAAACCCGGAAACTTGTGGTTCCTAGGCTTTATAATATGTTCCCATATAAGTAAGTAAAGTCGGCGAAGTGGTATCAGCCGGACAGCGAGGGAGTATATCCCTTCTTCACTAGCGATAGACTAGGTAGATCTTTTTTTGTGTGTGTGTGTGTGTGTGTGTGTGTGCGTTTGAGATTGAGTGATATACCCAGTATCAGCTCCCCACTTTATCACATAGACGCAACCTGTGCTAATGTGCTGAGTTGGAGAGGCTCGGTTTCAATCCCGGGATTCCTAGGCCGATGCTCTACAGCCTGAGAAGGGAAAGAAAGATAGGAATTAAGACGAGCAAGTAGGATGTATGGGGTTAAAGACTGGGGACCGTAAAAGAAGGATAACCGAATGGGAAATAAAGACAAGAGCTAAGGAAAAATAATCATGATGGAATAGAGTAGATAAATGGATGGAGTGAAGGACCAGGAGAGAGAGAGAGAGAGGGGGTGGAGAGAAACATAACACGAGCTACCTACTTGATCTAGGCGGTTAGAGCAAGTAGGTTGGAGCGAGTTAAGGACCGAGGAAATGGGGACTGTAAAAGAAGGATAACCGAATGGGAAAGAACGACAAGAGCTAAGGAAAAATAATCATGATGGAATAGTGTACATAAATGGATGGAGGGAAGGATCAGGAGAGAGGAGAGAGAGAGGGGGGAGAGGGAGAGAAACAAAGAGCTACCCACTTGATCTCGGCGGTTAGAGCAAGTAGCTTGGAGCGAGTTAAGGACCGAGGAAATGGGGACTGTAAAAGAAGGATAACGAATGGAAAGAACGACAAGAGCTAAGGAAAAATAATCATGATGAATAGTGTACATAAATGGATGGAGGGAAGGATCAGGAGAGAGAGAGAGAGAGAGAGAGAGAGAGAGAGAGAGAGAGAGAGAGAGAGAGAGGATAAAGAGATAGGAATACTATAATTAAATTGATAAAATAACGAGGCTGGAACAGTTTAAGGTAAAGATGGAAAGAATAGAGATAAAAAAAAGGGACAGAGGACAAAGAAAGAAAGAAAGAAAGAAGAATGAATGAATTGAACAAAGAAAGAAAGGATGGAAAAGTAAAATAGAAAAGAAAATCATGATGAAAAGTAAAGAAAGGGAAATATATAGGGGATCGCGAAAGAAAGAAAGAAAGAAAGGGCGAATGAATGAAGCAAAGAAAAAAATTTTTAAAAAATAAAGAATGAATGTGGCTGTAAAAGTAAATAAAAAAATAACTACAGAGACAAAAGCGATAGAAAGATAAAGGGATGCAAGCAAGAAAGACATGAGGAACGAAAGAAAGAAAGAAAGAAAGAAAGAAAGAAAGAAAGAAGGGAAGAAAGAATTAATTATACAAAAAAAGGAAAGAAAAATAAGGAGGATGAAAACGTTTGTAAAAAAAAAGTAAATTTTTGAATGAATACAAAGGCAAAGAAAGAAAGAAAGAAAGAAAGAAAGAAAAAAAACGGAATAAAATGTCTGACATGTAACCAAAAAAGAAGAAAAAGATCAAAGATAAATGTAGGAAAGAAGGAAATACTAAAAAGAAAGAAAGAAAGAAAGAAGAAAGAAAGAAAGAAGGAAAGAAAAAATTAATTATACAAAAAAGGAAAGAAAAATAAGGAGGATGAAAACGTTTTTAAAAAAAGAAGTAAAGTTTGAAAGAATACAAAGGCAAAGAAAGAAAGAAAGAAAGAAAGAAAGAAAGAAAGAAAAAAAACGGAATAAAAAGACTGACATGTAACCAAAAAGAGAGAAAAATACAAAAGATAAATGTAGGAAAGAAAGAAATACTAAAGAAAGAAAGAAAGAAAGAAAGAAGAGAAAGAAAGAAAGAAGAAAGATAAAAAACGGAATAAAAAACTGACATGTAACCAAAAAAGAGAGAAAAATACAAAAGATAAATGTAGGAAAGAAAGAAATACTAAAAGAAAGAAAGAAAGAAAGAAAGAAAGAAAGAAAGAAAGAAAGAAAGATAAAAAAACGGAATAAAAAATCTGACATGTAACCAAAAAAGAGAGAAAAAACAAAAGATAAATGTAGGAAAGAAAGAAAAATACTAAAAGAAAGAAAGAAAGAAAGAAGAAAGAAAGAAAGAAAGAAAGAAAGAAAGAAAGATAAAAAAACGGAATAAAAAAATCTGACATGTAACCAAAAAAAGAGAGAAAAAATACAAAGATAAATGTAGGAAAGAAAGAATACTAAAAGAAAGAAAGAAAGAAAGAAAGAAGGAAACAAGAATTAATTTACAAAAAAAAAGAAAGAAAAATAAGGAGGATGAAACTTTTAAAAAAATAAGTAGTAAAGTTTAAAGAATACAAAGGCAAAGAAAGAAAGAAAGAAGAAAGAAAGAAGGAAATAATTAATTATACAAAAAAAAAAGGGAAAGAAAAATAAGGAGGATGAAAACGTTTTTAAAAAAAGAAGTAAAGTTTGAAAGAATACAAAGGCAAAGAAAGAAAGAAAGAAAGAAAGAAAGAAAGAAAGATAAAAAACGGAATAAAAAGTCTGACATGTAACCAAAAAAGAGAGAGAAATACAAAAGATAAATGTAGGAAAGAAAGAAATACTAAAAGAAAGAAAGAAAGAAAGAAAGAAGAAAAGAAAGAAAGAAAGAAAGAATTAATCATACAAAAAGGAAAGAAGAAAAATAAGGAGGATGAAAACGTTTTTAATAAAAGAAGTCAAGTTTGAAAGAATACAAAGGGAAAGACACAAGGAAGAGCGAAAGAAAGGACAAAGAGAGAGAGAGAGAGAGAGAGAGAGAGAGAGAGAGAGAGAGAGAGAGAGAGAGAGAAGAAAAGAAAGATAAAAATGGAATAAAAAGTCTGAAAACTAACCAAAAACAAAAAAGAGAGAAAACACAAAGAAAGAAAGAAAAGAAAGAAAGAAGTGGAGCGGAAAAACGATAAAAACGTCAAGAGAGAAAGAAAAGAAAGAGAAAAGAAAGAGAACCACAAAACAAAGTAATAACCAAAAAATAAAGTTTATAAAAAAAAATTTAAATAAAAGGAACGAAGGAAGGAAACTCTAAGTGTTGGAAAAATTCCACCCACTGATAATCATTAACGCTTGCTGAAAATTTTCGATGTCTAAACTGTAGCTGGGAGCACCATTAGGCGATGGGTAATGCGTTTCAGCAGTGGCGATAGCGATGTGAGCGAAAAGCCACAAAAATGAAGAGTACCTCGTTCAGGCAATCCACGCTGATCAGACCGACGAAATATGGACCTTATTGAAAACACGTCGACAACAGTAAAAAAAAAAAAAAAAAAAAGGGGGTCTCTACTGATGCTGATTTTTTAGGAGCATGACATGCAGTCCTTGCTGATAAAAAGGGTCGCTATTTTGAAATGAGTTGGAAAATTTGAGCAAATTTGAGCAACTAATGTTTAATGGCATATCAAACTTCGTGGGTTATTTAGTACCAAAGCCCTTGTGAAATCACTACTTTTAAAACGAGCGGGAAAATTTGGGCAACTAATGTTTGCTTAATGGCATATCAAACTTCTTGGGTTATCTAGCCCAAACAAGTACCAAAGTGGAATGTTGATTGCCGTGGATTGCTCAACCACTAGGATTCCGTCCTTAGGTATCACGGGTCGCCAACAGTATGCCCCTTTGGGTGGGGTCTTACTTTTCCGCAGAGTCAGAGTATTATCAGCCTTTAGTTCTTTAGTTTAATGCCACATCAACCCTTTTGGGTTATCTAATGCCAAATATTTTTTATACATATGATTTGTTTATAGAAATGATTTTCAAAAACAGCCTATTGTGGATACACAATTTTAAAATTGCAATGATATTCTTCACTGTTATCTGTACAACGTTTCGGCTGATGTGCCCTCCGGTCTTCTTTAGGTATTTCTTGTCGACTCGGGAACCTTCTCAAACTCGAGAGCCTTCTTTTCGAAATCGAGAACCTTCTTTTTGGACTCGGGAAACTTCTTGTCGTAATCAGGTGCCATCACGGAACTTTGAACCTAACCCTTTATTCAGTCCTGAACAAAAAGTTTTGCTTTCAACTGAGTCTCACCAGAGGATTACCACAGGAAAAGAACTACAATAAAGAGCGCAAGAATGTCATACTGATTGCGATTACCTTAGATTGGGTGGTCTAATCCAGGGATGAGTGCCATTTGTACCATTTACAACTCAACGGTGATCCCGGGATGAAGCTAGCTAATCCAGGGTAATCACAATCATTTTGACATTCTTACGTTCTTTATTGTAGTTCTTTTCCTGTGGTAATCCTCTGATGAGACTCAGGTGGAATCAAAACTTCTTGTTCAGGATGAATCCGCTTATTATCACAATTTTAAAATCATTTTCATTATTTCATTTTTTTTTCTTCTTTTTCTTTTTTTTTTTTTTTTTGAAAACCGAGATTGAAGAGCAAAAATTGTCCATACTCACGCCCCACTCTACACACGTGAACGTGCTCAACACACACAGTACACAACACATGCAATGATCTTCAAAATGCGCTCACCCCTTTCAACAAAACACACACACTGATACATAACTTTAAAAAAAACAGTTATTAGAGCAAAAAATGATCCATACATACACATCAATCTATACACGTGGACGTGTTCAACAGATACATTACACAACACATACATTACACAACACATGCAATAATCTTCAAATGCGCTCACACATTTTAAAGAAAAACACAGATATTGATACGCATCAATCTACACACTCGAACGTGCACAACATATATTACACAACGCATACATTACACAACACACACACTAAGTGTCAATATGCGCTCACACACTTTCAACAAGCACATACACATTGATACATAACTAAAAAAAGAAAAGAAAAAAAGGTCGAAGTGCAAACATTATCCAAACACATGCATCAATCTACACACACGTGATATACATTACACAACACACACAATAATATTCAAGATGCGCTAACACGTTCAATAAAAACTTACACATTGATGCATAAGTAAAAAATCAAGAAAAAAAATCAGGTCATTACTTATTATATACGTACCAATCTACACACGCGGACGACATTTACAACACACATTACACAACAAATACATTACACAACACATACAATGATCTCCAAGATGCATTCCACACTTTCAACTAAAACACACATTGATACGCATCAATCTACACACTCGAACGTGTACAACATATATATTACACAATGCATACATTACACAACACACACAATGAATTGTCAAGATGCGTTCACATACTCTCACCAAAAACATACACATTTACACATAACAAAAAAAAACAGAAAAAAAAGATGAAAGAGCAAAAATTAGCCAAACATACGCACCAATCTACACACGTGAATATACACAACACATACATTGCATACTGAGCGGTGTGTGTACTAAAACTCGTATACAGGAAATCTTTCCGTATCTGTAGAAGAGATGTGTCAGCTTCCCTTCAGACTATCAGTGACTCTGACTTCTCACAGGATGCTACCTAATTATTCGTTTCTTCCCCCATGGCTCCATTTGTCAAGATTTGAATATTGATTAGAAATCACAACCCCTCCGCCTCCCGGTCTACCATCAACAACCCCTTATATCCGCAACACGACCGTTAATATTACTATCAGCTGAGAACCTACCATTCAGAGCGTAATGGAAGCAACTGTGAAATTATCAACAGCGGTCGATTGCATTAATGTAACTATACGAGCACTGGTGGTTAATAATATTGATACTATTAATAGTTATCGTGTGCTTTTATATGTCAATTTGTTGTTATTATTTTAGTAACAATTACCAGAAGCAATTTGTACAATAATTACTTAGATTTGTTTTAATCCGAGGATTGTCAGATTTGGGCAACAAAAGGCGAATTGGGTAACTTTTAAAATTAAATAGAAATAAAATTTCGAATTTCACTTTTTAGCACTACTGGGGATACTTTTAAAATGAACGGGAAAATTTGGGCAACTGATATTTGTTTAATGGCATATCAAATTTCTTGGCTCAAGTAAGGACCAACGTGAAGTGTTACATGCCATGGACTGCCCAACCACTTAGATTCTGTCCTTAAGCATCAAGGGTCACCATCCACGGCTAATCGTTGTTCCCAATAGGGGGGGTCTTACTCTTCTGCAGTCAGCGTATTATACAACTCAAGGGGAGAATTTGTGCGACTAATCTTTGTATAATGGCATATAAACCTTCGTGAGTTATCGAGTGCAAAACTTCTTGTTCATTGCCGTAAAAAAGGTAATGACTTATCAATGATGGTTTCAATATCGACAAAAAGGGTTGTATGGCTGAAAACTTGCTCGATGCAATGGTGTTATTGTACTTTTACATTTTCTGTCATATAAATAAAAAGGAGGTATTACATTTGGTTTATTTCTTAGTCTAGACGGGCGGTTAGAGAGGCCCACTCCAATCAATCGGCTGGCTATGTCAAGCCCTAGCACCTATATGATGTCCTAACCCTATTGCCCTTATGACAAGCCCCAACCCTTTTTATCATATATATGCTAGAAAAAGATGGATCTTCATATCCTGAGAATGACGTTAAACTTTATCTGATGTGGAAGTTCCAGTTCTGGAGGTCTGGGAAATGTGGTGCACCCCTTGATCACAATTGCTCCCAGCTCCAGTCTGACCCGAAGTAGTATTAGCTGTTAGGGTCCCATCTATAAGTTAAATAGAAAATTTGTTTATAAAAAAGATTGTGTTTAAATAATTTTCTACCAAACTATCGCTACGAATTTTCACAACCTTACCGGCATTAAATGACCCATCGAGGTTTGATATGCCGTATAACAAAACAAAGAACCAAACAAACATTTGGCTTGGTTCCTTTATTTTGTTGTTGTTAGCATCCTTCTACGATGGAGTAGTGTCCCAACTTTTTTTTAATTACGTAGCCTGGGTGGGTTCATATGGCGTATAAGCTGTTGCCCAAGCATCAAATCTCTCTGCCACTGTTATCCAAAGGACAAGCAAGGAACCAATGCAGTTTGCAGTGGTAGTGTCACAGGAGTTGATGGGTAACACTGGATTTCAGCATCATACTACCTTAGGGACTCCGGCTCTTGATTTGTTTTCGGGGTTTACTCTCCTAGCAATTCCTTGGCAGCGGAGCTTTTCTGTTGGACTTTTCCTTGTCTTAGATGGGTTGCCGACCAAGACTAAGGAGTTCCTTCTTGCCCATTTTGGGATTTATCTGAGTAGTAAATACTCCAATCCTACTACTGTCGGTGTTCCTAAAAATGAAATGAGATGTTTTTTTTAATTTGTTTAATGGCATATTAACCTTCGTTGGTTATTTAATGCCAAATCTTGTTTTTTTTATACCATGCCATCCATCGAGAGGTACAGTTGTGGTACTATTTAACCCAGGGATCACCAACATTTTTTGTAAATCGACCCCTTTTAGCCACTTCTGTCCCGCATCGCCCCTTATTATAAAATGACTTAATATTATAATAATTACTATAACGTACCATATTTTAAACGAATACATATTAACTAAAATATACATGTAGAAAAATTAAGAATTTCTATTGAAGATTACAGATATTTTACATTTAAAACTATATTGAGTGTAGCGTAATTAGTATGGTCTACGGGGAATTTGACGGTAATCGGATTCTGGACCACTCAACGGGTGCCAGCCATTGACCCCTGAACTAGATTTAAAGAATAAAAACGAAAGTCCCAGGTTTTCTGCAGAGGGCGGAAGTGGATGTGTCCCTTCCCCCACTCCCGGGATCACAAACGGAAGAAGAGAAAAATGAATCTTTTTTTTCGTTTGGGTCTTCGTCGGAGGCAGACGTGGGTTTCTTGGGGTCCCACGGTGACGTGTCTGGGCTAGCAAGGAACAGCGCGCATGAACGGGATTTAGGATGGAACAGCTTGGCCTTAGCCCTACTCTCTCTCTCTCTCTGTCTCTGTCTGTCTGTCTGTCTGTCTGTCTCTCTCTCTCTCTCTCTCTCTCTCTCTCTGAAAAAAAATCCCCCACGAACCCTGAAATAAATAAACCCCCTTTTAGATTTTACGACTTTCGTATGTTGTTTCTCTGAGCTAACGACGGCTACTGCTACTAACGACTACTACAACTCGACCTTGGCCCCACATAACAGCAGGAGTATACAGAATCAAACTTTTATTTTATGAAATTGATTTCGCATTTAGAAAAAACATCATGTCGCTGCAGTATATTTTCATTCCAATAGAAACTTATCCTATTTCCCCACTTTGGTTAGCTCAGTCGGTATAGCGTTCGGCTAGAAACCACAAGGTTCCTAGTTCGATACTCGCCATCACCAACTCAGCGTATGAGTAGCACAAGGATCTGTGTGGTAAAGTAAGGAGCTGATGATAGGTATGGTGCTCCACCTCAGACACTAAAATAATCTCCTTGGTCTAGCGCTAGTGAAAAGGGGATAGACTCCCTCGCTGTATGGCTGATACCGACATTAGGCCACCTTGACGACTTTACTTTTACTTATTTGGCGATAAGGGCCGGTTTGCTCAGTCGGTAGAGCGTTCGGCTAGAACCAGAAGGTTCCTAGTTCGTTACCGGCAATCGCCAACTCAACGTATGATTAGCGCAGGGATCTGTGCGGTAAAGTAAGGAGCTGATGGTCGGTGTGGTGCTCCACCTCATACACAAAAACAATATCCTTGGTCGAGAGCTAGTGAGAAGGAGATAGACTCCCTCACTGATTGGCTGATACCGACTTTAGGCAATCCCGACGACTTTACTTACTTTACTTACTTATTTGGCGATGACCTGGTCTTTAGCACACCGTGTTACGTTTTGGCCTTAAAGCAGACGCGCTTATCCAGTGGAATTTGACCCTTGATAAAGAGTCCTTCGATAATGAATCCTTTGGTTACTCTGGTAATCGTATAAGTATGAGTATTGGTAAAGATCCGGCAATCCTATGTCCGTCCTTAAAGAAAGCAATTGTAATTATGACCAGTGTGTGTGTGTGGGGGGTAAGTAATCTATCAGGCGCGCAGTATTGCTAGTGATTGGTTGCAAGAATAACTCACGTGACCTCGTCTAGTCTATAAATCTAGGTGAGGAATTAGAGCACACCTTATATGTCAGAAGATTTTCAACACACCGACCCCTATTTGACCCCTTGGTTATCATTGACACTTTGTAATTCCTCACCGGTCGCTAGGGGGTCCCTTTGACCCCTGATTTGAGTGTAAGTTTTTCCTGCTTGACCAACATTAGTGAGTACATGTTGTTGGTTTTGTTTCATTGTTCCATGCTTTATTAACCGTCTTGAGCTATTTAAGAAGAGCAGGAGTGGTAATATTTAGCCCACAGCTAGTGAATGAGGAGGTACATACCTTTTCCAAGAGTATTAGCCCGAAAATGGATATATATATATTTACCAACCCCTCCGCACGAGCATGATGCGACACAAGGTCAATATCTTAAGCGGGGTTTAACAGGTCTGAATTCAGAGTTTTCATTCTCCTAGACTGCTTACCTAGGCATGGTAAAAGAGTCCAGTCTTCCCTTCTATTTACCCATTGCTGGATGGAGAACTGGATTCATACCTTTTCCAAGAGTAATATCGCTATGTGAAATGAAAACAGCTTCGTCCAGTAATTGAACTTGGGTCGACGAGTCAATTTCATACGACTCTAACCATTAGGCTACGTGCCTCGAAAGTGGACATAATAGTTCGACTCGAGTTCGAACTCGCTTACTACGATATCATAGTGTAGCACGTTAGCCACTACGGCACGCGTGACAGTTTTCTCGAAAAATTAGAATTGTGCGTACAAGATTATCCTCAAAATTCTTCTTCAATCTTTAAAATGGCTTTTTGAGCCGGGGATGTGCTAATTAAGAAAAAAATATTCTATGGGTGTCAAAAATGTTCTGATTTTTTGGACTGAAAGTTTTAATAATATTTTTATGACTATTTCAATAAAACCGTTCTTTTTATAACGAGATATTAGGTAACACCCCTCAAAAATTCCTATTTTGGGCGTAAAATCGTAATATTTACTCAATATCTGGAAATATCTCAAAGACGCTGAGGTATAAAATACTATTCATATATATAAATATATATGTGTGTGCATTATTATTATTATTATTATTATTATTATTATTATTATTATCTATACACTTAATGGCTTATTTGTTACCGCAGGTTTCAAAGCATTAGATGCTTATCATCAGACAAATCGCATTGTAAATGTATCCAAATGAATATCTGTTATGAATAGTGTTCTCGCTTTATTTGTCCGCGTGTCACCCTCGTGCGTCCATGATGTTAAATAACCATGGATATATATATATATATATATATATATATATATATATATATATATATATAGTAAAGAATAGAGGCAGAAATGTGGACAAAGGAAAAAACTCAGACAAGTATATGTAGGAGGTGTATTTTGCCGTGCATTGAGCTCGGCTTCATCAATCGTTTATTTGATCATTAAAGCATCACACATGTGGTTTATAGAAGTGAAAGTGGACGGGAGAGGGGTGAATTTTGGAATGAAGTCAGGTGGATGGGATGGCGTTTGTGAGGATTTGATTGGTCAGAATAACTCTTTGGTGGATGACTTCATCCCTAAATTCACCCCTCTCCCGTCCACTTTCTCTTCTATAAAACACATGTATGATGCTTTAATGATCAAATAAACGACTGATGAAGCCGAGCTCAATGCACGGAATATATCTCCTACATATACTTGTCTGAGTTTTGTTCTTTTGTCCACATTTCTCCATCTATTCTTTACTACATTCTGTCGGATTTACCCCAATCCTCCTATCCTCATATATATATATATATATATATATATATATAACTTTCTCCCATAATACATTTCATTTTACAGGAACGTATATAAAAAGTCACCTATTCAATAGAAAACGGTACCTGTGGACTTATACTAAGTCAGAACTTAGAAAAAAAATTTTCTGGAGTGGTGGACCCGTAGATCTCATTAGATCATTCACCTGCGTTCTTCAAAGTCTTACAGTCATCTTGCTCCGGCTTGTCATTGATGCTAGACTTTGACGAAGGAGAGCATGCAGTGCGTGTCGCACAACATGTCAACATGTGAATATATTTCTACAAGTCCCTCGGTGATGGGGGAATGGTAATGTGTGAAGTAAACAACTGTGAGCATACACGTGGCGATCCTCGTGACCCATTTAACAGCACTGCATTGTCGTGAGTGACTGAGCAGCCCCTTGAGTAGCACTGGGAAGTGTATAGAAAGTAGGCCTAAACAAAGACCTGTTCACCTATCAAGCTGACCAGCAACATGCAGTTTGACGGCTGTTCCTATTAGCAGGTCGAAAACAAGAAAATATTGCAACATAAATCAGGCTAACAATAGCCACCTGGAATGTCCGGACAATTTTCTGTCCTGAGCGATTGGAAAAACCCAAATGACAAACTGGAATCGTGACAAACTTTCTTGATATGGGGTAGACATCGAGACCCTTGAGGAAGACAGTTATAGCGATGAGGACCAATTAACAGAAATGTGGGCTGGCTACATTTTCTCTTGAAAGGGCATGCGATGGTAGCTGTATGGGGTTTGATATATATATTTACCAACTCCTCCGCACGAGCAGGATACGACACAAGGTCAATTTCTTAAGCGGAGTTCAACAGGTTTGAATTCAGAGTTTTCCTTCTCCTAGACTGGTTACCTAGCCACGGTTAAAGAGTCCAGTCTGCCCTACTATTTACCCATAGCTGGAGGGAGAGTAGGATTCATACCTTTCCCAAGGGTATTAGCGCTAAGTGAAATGCAATTACCATGTCCAGGATTTGAACTCGGGGTGACGAGTCCATTTCCCATGACTTTAACCATTACACCACGCGCTTCCTAAATGAGGTTTGATATAAGGTGGACCGAGCACCCCATCCTGAATCGGTCTCCACACAGGCGGCACATAACGGTCGTCACGGACACAACTCCTACATTTGACTGACCTGTGTGACAGGGCTTGCCCATCGAGGGTTGGGCTTCTCAGTCACGTATTGTCGCATACGTGAGGAAGACAGGGAAGGGATTCACATGTGATAGGGTACATTAGAACAAATCTGGATCCTTAGACCATCTGCTTGCGTACAACCAAACTACTTTTGGAAATGGCCTCATTCTGTGAAGAAGTGGCAATCACCACACATATATATATATATTATGAAATAGGTACAAGAGATAACCTACTCGAGTTTCACCATAAGGATATTCAGGGTTAAATCCACTGAATTAATCGAGACACAGATTAATAGCAGTCGATCTCACGTGTGTGTTCATTGCATTAAAGTGTTCGTTGCGAAGGAACGCTGACTTTGGATTCAAAAGATCTCACACCGGAAGTTGATTTTTTGAAGGATAAATAATAAGTTAGGATCGGTTTGTGTTAATGTATTTACTAGGATACGGTTGTTTAACAACTGTATGAGTTATAATTTTTAAAAGCGGTTTCATTAAGAAAGAAAAATGTTCAAGCTTAGTTTTGTTTTGATTAGAGTCATTATTGAGTATAAATTTTTTATGTTTATCAAAATAAAAATATGTTGTTCGGAAATGGTATCACACAATTTATAAAGTTTATTTTCCATGCGCCTCTCGTACCACAACTGGAAGTGTGCGGTGAAAAGCAAAAAGTGTTCTTTTCGAGGCGGCTTCCAGCTGGGGTGCCTATTGGATACTTAGTCCCCAAGATCGTTTGGTGTTTCGGGTCTTAGAACATCATACACCTTTCAGCTGGATGACTCTTGTAACGAGATCTTAACAGCAAACAATGGTGGATCTTGAGGCATTTTATATTAGGATGAGCCAGTTGCCTCTCACTCTCAAATAAGAAAGGAGGAACCCAAGCAAATCGTTTTCCCCTCCTCTAGAGAAATTGAGAAGCCCGAAGACACCTTGACGCCCAGAAGGGATTAACGCCCAGTTAAGTTCTAATATGTGTTTTAAAACCCGAATAACTGAAACCTTATTGTTTTAGACTATTAGTTTTATATTTTCATTCAATCTTTGAACCAATTTTACTCACGTTATATCCAACCAACGGTATTTTGTTGCCATAAGTCTAAGATCTATTAATTCTTAATCAAACTTTCCTATATGGTGCTCAATATTTCATGAGGCCTGCTGGGGAGGTTATTAAATCCTAGCGTGTACACCCTTTCTTTCAAGCGTATCATTTTCAAATGATATTTACGAGTCCTTTTAAAATAAACAGATTTTGGTCGTTTACTGCGCACGGCTTTAATAGGGAAACCTGCAAGGGACAAACGTGTATGAATCTACCAAGCATAAAGTCGTCGGGTGGCCTAAAGTCGGTATAAGCCAATCAGCGAGGGAGTCTAATCCCCTTTTCACTAGCGCTAGACCAAGGAGATTGTTTGTTTTTTTCGTCTGATATGAAGCGCCACACCTACCATCAGCTCCTTACTTTACCACACAGATCCCTGTGCTACTCATACGCTGAGTTTGCGCGGGTCGGTATCGAACTAGCAGCCTTGTGGTGACGCTCTGTCGGTTGAGCCTGTAAAATACGCTGACTGCACCTCTGCAGAGGGGTAAGGCATTCCCCAAAATAGGGCCACTCCCGGTTTAGATCAGTGGGTAGAGTACTCGACTAGTAGTCGCAAGGTACCTGGTTCCATACCGGTCCCTGCCAACTCAGAGCATGGGTAACACAGATTTGGTAATCTGATATGTGCTGTAAAGTGGAGAGCTGACGGTAGGTGTGGCGCTCCATCTCAGTAAAATAAGAACAATCTCCCTGGTCTCGCGCTAGTGAAAAGATGATAGACGCCGGCTGATACCGACAATAGGCTACCCCGACATCTTTACTGATTGTAGGCCACTACCGGTTTATATCAATGGGTAGAGTACTCGACTAGTAGTCGCAAGGTACCTGGTTCCATATCGGTCCCTGCCATTAAATCCTAGCGGGTACACTGTTTCTTTCAAGCGTATCATTTTTAAATTTCCAAATTAATCAGCTTATAATTATCATTCCTCGTCTCAAAAATGAATTGATTTTTTTGTCTTATAACTCGCATGGCCATTTTAGGGGTATAGTTAAAGGCAGTTTTACAATGCAGATTCTTTGTGGCATAATGTTTGATCCTTTCTTGAAGTAGAAAGGTGTAGTATCAGTTTTAATCCTTGTCTGTTGATCTGTCCTCCAAGCAGGAGTTGTATTAGAGTTGACCCTGTCTTGAAGTAGAAAGTTGAATAATCCTTGTCTGTTGATCTGTTCATAACGTAGAAGTATTTTCAGAGTTGATCCTGCCTGTTATTCCTTTAAGCAGCCATCCCAGCGAGTTATCTAGGACAATTCATCAACGCCTTTAAATAATGAATTAAATACATGTTTGGGCGTTTTAGATTGACCGATTCAGCCACCGCTGTTTTGTAACAGTCTATGAATATAAGTCAGGGTCTTTAACACACCTTATACCATCAAAAAAATCTAACAGTTTGAATATATGTTTTAGTACGGTATTAAAAACACTTGTGTCTCTTCGAAACTGTTATTATGTACTAGGGACTTTCCACACTTCCTGCTTATTGTATTGTATACCCACATTGGGTATATACATGAGAGAGTGATTTCAGAGAGTTCTCAGTGATATATATATATATATATATATATATATATATATATATATATATATATATATACCTGGATTTCTACATCTTTTCCGGGGGCTAATGTGGTCTGCAGTGGCTGGAATCATAAACTTTTTGATACTTTTTTTTTTTATATATATTTACATCAAACTCTTTTGAGTTTTCTTTGTGGATTATAATGCTTCTGATTTTTATTAAAAAAATAAAAATAAAATTTATTTTATTTTTACTTTTTTAAAAACAGAATATGCATTTTCAAAATTAAAAAAAAAAAAATTCCGGCTCTGAATTGAACGTTTGTTTGTACCACTTTTTATTTGTAACGGTTTACTCACACTGTCTTTCTATCACAAACATTTCGCTCTTGATGAAGACCGCTTTAATAAAAGGTCGAAACAGATTTCTGTCAGCGAATTATAACATCAACTTATTGTCTGGCTGTCATCTTGTTGTCTTCTAAATGCATCTTCTTTTTCTAAGGCCTTCTTCTGGGCTAACTCTTGTCATTAGATTTAATCAAATTCACAAGACATTTTTCTTGATCAAGATTTTATCTAGTTTAGCCCATGTTCTTCCGCGCGGAGAGATAACAACCCCAGCAGAGAGAAGCACATCCTCCCTCCTCAAAATCTCTAGGATGCCATTAAACAAAATTTTAAAAATCAATCAAACAATTAACCAATTAACCAAATCTCTGTAAAGTAATGATCGGCGTATAAATACGATTTTTTTGTTTTCCTATAAGAATTAGCTTCCTAATGTTACATAATTATTAGATTCCTAATAATTGTGTACAGTAGTGTAGAAACCAAAATGGCTGTTATAAGTTCAGCCGGCGGCCTTGAAGCATTGAATGACAAGGCTTGACCTCAGTCCTGATCCCCCTTCCGGTGGATTCCGTGAGAATCGGTGGAGAAGACCCTCTTCCGGTTTTAGATTAGAGAGAGTTTTTTTAGTCAGATCGGCAAAAGACCACGACGTTGGTAAGTCGTGTTATGCACGGTGCCGACTCAATCTGCGCAGGTAGTCTGGTGGGGATTTCAGAATAAAATATGATCTAAGTTAAATCAAAGTCTTGTGTTATTATCTAAAAACTACCAATGACACAGGGCTTCTAATAAAGAGAAATCCCCAATGGAAGATCAGAAACGAATTCCCCAAGATTAAGTCCAGACTCTAGATGAGACTCTAGGAGAATAGAAGTAAGAAAGAGTGTTACATAATTATGGATCCCTAATATATTTTTAAGGTAGTATAGAAATCCTTATGGCGATCAGTACAGCTGATGGCCTTGAGAGTGAGTGACAGCGTTTGACCTCACTCTGACCTTGCGTTCTGGGGATGATCGTGAGAATCGGAAGGCAATAGAAAGCCCCCTTCCGGTTTAAGGTGTAAGCAACTCAGTTAGTTGCAGTTAGGAGTTAGAAGCGAAGCTAGCAAGATGTGAGCTCACTGCGTGATTGTCTGGTCTGGGGTTCTACGAATAAAGTAACATCATCATAAATCGAAGTCTTGTTGTTATTACTAAAAGCTAACAATAGCACAAGGCTTCTGATAAGGAATGATCCCTAGCAACAGAAACCAGACCCGGAACACTCAATAGAAGACCAGACGAGACCTTAGAAGATATACCAGATCTGGCCAGAAGAATAGACGACAAGAATAAGAAGTAAAAGAGAAGTATATAACGTATAGATATATAGTGCCGGTAAAGAGGTATGCAACATATACCTATTTGGTACCGTCAAAGAAAAGGTAAAGAGGCTACGTAACAAGAGGTATACAACTCTAATCCATAGAACCCAAAACAGAATGTGTACCGTAGTAAAGACGACATTCTTTCTGACATCTCGAAAAACAACATGAAAAAACCCTCAACTAGTACTAAACGTTATGAAATGTACTAACATTCATAAAACTAATATTATCGGCTCGGTGCGCCCTGAAGAGCCCTGACATCACACGCACACATACGAAAAGCTACTGACATTCCTACATTTTGCTTGTACATTTGATTTGTGTTATACATACGGATATTGTAAAAACCATCTTTCCGCTAGATAAACTGCAAAAACAGGAGACGATTGTGTAGACAGCTGTGGGACGTGCAATCACTGCGGCTTTTAACTATTGAGAATAACAATTTTATGCATCTCGTATTTATATAGTCAATATATGTCCGGCTTGCTATCACTTGTGTTTTGCTCTACGTATTTGAAATTGGTGTTATATACGGATATCCTAATTTCTGCCTTATGAAAAGGAATATATATATATTATATATATATATATATATATATATATATATATAATAAGTGTATTTTGGCAGAATTTTTTCTTTTATCCAAGTTTTGTTGAACGGTACAGACAATTCTTGTCGGACAAGTTTTTGGTTGATCCTTTCTAATTTTCGGGCCATCTTCTTGGTGTCGGGGTGTAACTGGTGTAACAGTCCATCAAACGTTTCAAAACGAGCGCTTTCGGCAATACAGTTTGCCATCATCAGGTAGGAAACGATGGTATGGTTTCGTGTCTCGTTTCACTACTGCATCGCGCGCTCGACCACTACCATTCCTACAAGCTCCCCCTACCAATTGTTATTACATCCCACTTCTAATTCCTTGTTACTACTCGTTCTCGTTTAAAACTGATCTACTCGGACCTGGAATGGTAGTACCTGTTAGGATCCCCTCTATGGGTTAAATAGAAAAAAATGTGTTTATAAAAGAATTGAGTATCCATTAAGAATTAATTTATTTCAATACTTTATCGGCATTAGATGACCCAGTGAGGTTGATATGCCGTAAAACAAACCAAACCAAACCAATACTTACTTGCTGAAGTAGCTGGCTTCATTGCTGGATTTCTTTTCTTGTGTAGCTGGGGGCATTTCTTCTTACTGTATTCTATAGTCACATGCTATCTTCATAACTCCTTCTTAACTGGCCTTTTGTTGAATGGAATAGTTCTGCTATAAGTCTGGTTCTTCAAGATGTTGGTCTGTTGTTGAATGGTTTGATTATGCCAAGGTTGTCATTAGCTCTTAAGACACCACACAAGACATATATTTTTGTGATCTCATTTTTATTCATTTCAGAACCAGAAACGTTCGAGCTAGGATTCTCAACCGCATGCAGGGTGTAAAGCGGAGTCCATACTTACATTAAAACGTCTCCGGCTTAACTGACTCTAAGTTAACTGAATCTTCTGTTCCTACAGTCTGTGTAACCGGAAAGAAGTTTACGCAAAGGTTATTTCGCGTCAGTCCTCTAACGCCTCATATCTTGAATTTGACAACACCTGGATTCAAAATCTGTCTTTACACTAAGCGTCTAAAATACGTCAGTACCTATCAATATACAACAGTATTAAACGAATTCGAAATCCAGTCGCGCTATTACGTTTATGTTCAGATTAATACCCTTGGGGAAAGTAGGAGACTCCCTCATCCCCCATATATATGGGTTAAATAGTATAACTACTGTTCAAGGACCGGTTTAGCTCAGTCGGTAGAGTGTTCGGCTGGGAACCTCAAGGTTCCTGGTTCGATGCCGGTCCTCGCCAACTCAGCGTATGAGTAGCACAGGGATCTGTGCGGTAAAGGGATGAGTTGATGGTAGGTGTGACGTCCCGCATTAGACACTAAAAAACAATCTCCTTGATTTAGCGCTAGTGAAAAGGGGACAGACTCACTCGCTGTCTGGCAGATACCGAATTTAGGCCACCCCGACGACTTTACTTTACTTTACTTACTTTTACAGGGATGGCTTTGGCATTAAGTAACCCACTAAGGTTGATGTCATTAAATAAGGGGAAAAAAACCTCTAACAAACAATCGCTCTTTAATTACTACTGTATTTCCCAAACGTTCAGGCCCTCCCCTGAAGCAGAATTTCAGCATCGTACCGTCAATGAGTATTCATGGTCTGGTAGATTGGTTTGGTTTGTTTTCTTTTACGGCATATCAACCTCAATGGGTCATTTAATGCCAACAAAGTTTTGAAATATTTAATTCTTAATGGATACTATTTTTTTGGCACATTTTTCTATTTGATCCATAGATGGGACACTAACAGGTACTGCCACTCCAGGTCAGAGTGGACCAGGGAGCAATGGTGATAAAGGGGTGGTCCACATTCCACAAACCCTCAGAACTGGGACCTCACCATCAGATAGTTTAATGTCATATCCAGGACATGTAGACCCTCAGCCACTTCCTTCTAGCACCCATATGAGAAAAGGATTGGGGCTTGCCATAAGGACAATAGGGTTGGGGCAATCATATAGGTGCTAAGGCTTGACGGGACCAGCCGATTGATAAAAGGGAGCCTTTCCGAACGACTGTCTAGCCTAAGTAAGGACTAGAGTGTTGCAGGTCATGGACAGCTCAGCAACCAGGATTCCGTCTTTAAGCATCACAAGTCGTCACCCAGGGCCCCATTGGTAGAGTCTTACTCCTCTGTAGAGGTGCAGTCGATGTATTCTAACGCCCCACCGACAGGGTGGTTGACTTGGTGTTGTTTTCTGAATAGAATATGATGACGCACTCACAGAATTCACAAAATTAGAGATAGAGCCCAGGTGGATGAGCAGTTCATGACATGCAATACTCCACTTTGGCCCTATCTTGGGCTAGACGGGCGGTCGGAGAGGCCCCCTCCGATCAATCGGCTGGTCACGTCAAGCCCTAGCGCCTATATGATTTTCCCAACCCTATTGCCCTCATGGCAAGCCCCAACCCCTTTTTTTATCATATAGGTGCTAGAAGGCGGTGGATGCGGGTCTACATGTCCTGGGAATGACGTTAAACTCTATCTGATGGTGAGGTTCAAGTTTTGGAGGTTTGGGGAATGTGGAGCGCCCCTTTATCACCATTGCTCCCTGGTCCACTCTGACCCGGTGTGGTAGTACCTGTTAGGGTCCCATCTATGGGTTAAACAGAAAAATGTGTTTATAAAAATAAAAATTGTACTATCCATTAAGAATTGATTTATTTCAAAACTTTATCGGCATTAAATGACCCACTGAGGTTGATATGCCGTAAAACAAAACAAACAAACAAAATTAGACACACGATTTGGGAGTGGAGTTATTTCAAACGGTTTAGTTGAAAAGACCTCGTGATCTTTTGATATAGTTATTTATTGGTATCAGTATCACCCACTTGTGTGTTTTTACTGCTAATCGGTTGTCTGATCTATTTGAATTTCTACAAGGCCAGGAAGAGATGGTGGGGAACTAAATATATTTATTTTGCGAGTCCTTTTTAAAATAAACAGATTTTGTTCGTCTACTGCGCACGGCTTTAGTAGGGAAACCTGCAAGGGACTAACGTGTATATATCTACCAAGCATAATGTCGTCGGGGTGGCCTAAAGTCAGTATAAGCCTATCAGCGAGGGAGTCTAATCACTTTTCACTAGCGCTAGACCAAGGAGATTGTTTTTTTTTCGTCTGATAGTGGAGTGTTGCATATCCGGGACTACACAGCCCCCGGGATTCCATACTTAAGCATCACGCATTACACAGCAATCAGTAAAGTTGTCGGGGTAGCCTATTGTCGGTATCAGCCGGAGTCTATTCACTTTTCACTAGCACGAGACCAGGTAGATTTGTCTTATTTTACTGAGATGGAGCGCCACACCTACCATCAGCTCCTTACTTTACCGCACAGATCCCTGTGCTACTCATACGCTGAGTTTGCGAGGGTCGGTATCGAACTAGCAGCCTTGTAGTGACGCTCTGTCGGTTGGGCCTGTAAAATACGCTGACTGCACCTCTGCAGAGGGGTAAGACATTCCCCAAAATAGGGCCACTGCCGGTTTAGTTCAGTGGGTAGAGTACTCGACTAGTAGTCGCAAGGTACCTGGTTCCATACCGGTCCCTGCCAACTCAGCGCATGGGTAACACAGATTTGGTAATCTGATATGTGCTGTAAAGTGGAGAGCTGACGGTTGGTGTGGCGCTCCATCTCAGTAAAATAAGAACAATATCCCAGGTCTCGCGCTAGTGAAAAGGTGATAGACTCCGGCTGATACCAACAATAAGCTACCCCGACAACTTTACTGATTGCTGTGTAATGCGTGATGCTTAAGTATGGAATCCCGGGGGCTGTGTAGTCCCTGATATGCAACACTCCACTCTGGCCTTTACTTGGGTTACACAGAAGTCGGAGAGACTGATTAAACTGGTAATCGATCCGATCAATCGGAGGGTTACACTAAGCCCTAGCACCTATATGATTTTCCTGACCCTATTGCTCCTATGGCAAACTCTTCAACTCTTTTGTCATACATGTGCTAGAGGCGGTGGCTAAGGGGCTTAGTGTCCTGGGTATGACATTAAACTGCATCTAGTGGTGAAGTTCAAATTCTCGAACTCTGGTGAATAAAGAGTATTGCTTTATCGACATTACTCCCAGGTCAACCCTCTCCCTGTTAGGGTCCCATTTATGGTTTAATAT
>CM042146.1:58533529-58544709 GCA_023376005.1 Doryteuthis pealeii | reverse complement strand
AGAGAAGTAGACCATCTGCGTATGGACGCAAACCAACACGAACTGTTGTAGAAGAGTGTGCCTATCATTGTCTGTGACAAGGTATGGCACTGATTGTATTAATATCTGCACATATCGTGAGTAGAATAAAATGAAGACTAGGTGCATAACACGGGCTTGAGAGATATACTACTCGGAGTTTCACAGTGCCGGGATCTTCATAGGTTAATCACTGATTTATCGAGAACACAGAATTAATTAGCAGTCGATCTCACGTGTGTGTTCATTGCATTAAAGTGTTAGTTGCGAAGGAACGCTGACTTTGGATTCAGAAGGTCTCCCACCGGAAGTTTGATTTTTTTGAAAGGAAAATAATAAGTTACGGACTGGTTTGTGTAAGTATTTACTAGGATACGGTTGTTTAACAACTGTATAGTTATTTTTAAAAGCGGTTTTACATTAAAAGAATAAATGTTCAAGTTTAGTTTTGTTTAAGGTATTATTGAGTATGAAATTTTTTAATGTCTATCAAAACAAAAGTCTGTTGTTCGGAAATGTATCAACCATGTTATAAAGTTATTTTCCCATTGCACCTCTCGTACCACAACTGGAAGAGTGCGGTGAAAAGCAAAAAGTGTCGTTTCGAAGGCGGCTTGCCAGCTGGGTGCCTATTGGTCCTTGGTCTCCAAGATCGTTTGGATGTTTCGGGTCTTAGAAATCATACACTTTCAACTGGATGTGCTTGTAACGAGATCTTGAACAGCAAACAAATGGTGGATCTTGAGGCATTTATATTAGAATGGAGCCATTGCCTCTCACTCTCAAAATAGAAAGGAGGAACCCAAAGCAAGTCATTTTTCCCCTCCTCTAGAGATTGAGAAGCCCGAAGACACCTTGACGCCAGAAGGGATTTCAACTGCCCAGTAAGTCAAAGTTTTTTAAAAACCCGTATAACTGAATCCTTATTGTTTAGACAAATTACAGTTTTAATATTTTTCATTCATCTTTGAACCAAATTTTACTCAACGTTATATTTCCACCAACGCGTATTTGTGCCATACAGTCTAAAGATCTATTAATTCTTAATCAAACTTTCGCTATATGGTGCTAAATATTTCATGAGGCCTGCTGGGTAGGTTATTAAAAATCCTAAGCGTGTACACCCTTTCTTTCAAGCGACATTTTCAAATGATATTTACGAGTCCAAAAAGACAATTTTGGTGTTACTGCGCACGGCTTTAATAGGGAAACCTGCAAGGGACAAACGGTTGTATCTACCAAGCATAAAGTCGTCAGGTGGTCTAAAGTCGGTATAAGCCAAACAGCGAGGGAGTCTAATCACTTTCACTAGCGCTAGACCAAGGAGATTGGTTTTTTTTTTGCGTCTGATTGAAGCGCCACACCTACCATCAGCTCCTTTACTTTACCGCACAGATCCGTGTGCTACTCATACGCTGAGTTTACGAGGGTCGGTATCTTAACTAGCAGCCTTGGGGTACGCTCTGTCGGTTGGGCTAGTAAAATATGCCTGACTGCACCTCTGCAGAGGGGTAAGACATTCTCCAAATAGGGCCACCTCCAGTTTTAAGGATCAGTGGGTAGAGTACTCGATCAAGTAGTCGCAAGGTACCTGGTTTCCAATACCGTCCCTGCCAACTCAGCGCAATGGGTAACACAGATTTTGGTAATTCTGATATGTGCTGTAAAGTGGAGAGCTGACGGTGGTGTGGCCTCCATCTCAGTAAAATAAGAACAATCTCCCTGGTCTCGCGCTAGTGAAAAGGTGATAGACTTCCGGCTGATACGACAATAGGCTACCCCGACATCTTTACTGATTGTAGGCCACTACCGTTTATATCAATGGGTAGAGTACTCGACTAGTAGTCGCAAGGTACCTGGTTCCAATACCGTCCCTGCCATTAAATCCTAGCGGGTACACTGTTTTTTCAAGCGTATCATTTTTAAATGTCCGAATTAATCAGCGTATAATTATCATTCCTCGTCTCAAAAAATAGTTGCTTTTTTCTTTATCTTACAACTCGCATGGCCATTTTAGGGGTGTAGTTAAAGGCAGTTTTACAATGGAAATTCTTTGTGGCATAATGTGTGATCCTTTCTTGAAATAGAAAGGTGTAGTATCAGTTTTAATCCTTGTCTGTTGATCTGTCCTCCAAGCAGGAAATTGTATTAGAGTTGACCCTGTCTTGAAGTAGAAAGTTGAATAATCATTGCCTGTTGATCTGTTCATAACGTAGAAGTAGTTTCAGAGTTGATCTTGCCTGTTATTCCTTTAAGCAGTCCTTCCAGCGAATTATCTAGGGCAATTTATCAACGCCTTTAAATAATGAATTAAATACATGTTTGGGCGTTTTAGATTGACCGATTCAGCCACCGCTGTTTGTAAACAGTCTATGAATATAAGTCATGGTCTTTAACACACCTTATACCATAAAAAAAATTAAAAACAGTTTGAATATATGTTTTTAGTACGGGTATTAAAAACACCTTGTGTCTCTCGAACTTTTTTTATGTACTAGGGACTTCCAACACTTTGGCTGCTTATTGTATTGTATACCCACATTGGGTATATACATGGAGAGTGATTCAGAAGAGTTCTCAGTGATATATATATATATATATATATTATATATATATATATATATATATATATACCTGGATTTCTACATCTTTTCCAAGGGGGCTAAATGTGATCTGCAGTGGCTGGAATCATGAACTTTTTGATACTTTTTTTGATACATTTTTTAAATATATTTACATCAAACTCTTTTGAGTTTTCTTGTGGATTATAATGCTTCTGATTTTATTAAAAAAAAAATAAAATTTATTTTATTTTTTACTTTTTAAAAAAACAGAATATGCATTTTCAAAAAACTTAAAAAAAAAAATTCCCGCCTTTCCCGAACTTGAACATTCGTTTGTACCACTTTTTGTTTGTAACGTTTTACTCACACTGTCTTTCTATCACAAAATTTCGCTCTTGACGAAGACCACTTTAATAAAAGGTCGAAACAGATTTTCTGTCAGCGAATTATAAATCATTTGTTGTTTTATCTAAAAAAATATTTATTTTTATAATATATATATATATATATATATATATATATATATAAGATATATATATATAGAGAGAGAGAGACCAGACAGACAGACAGACAGACGACAGAGATTAGAGATACAGAGATTAGAGACTGATTTGTTACTCTTCTTTTCTGCTTTACTGCTTCTGCTAACTTATTGTCTGGCTGTCATCTTGTTGTCCTCTAAATGCATCTTCTTTTTCTAAGGCCTTCTTCTGGGCTAACTCTAGTCATTAGATTTAATCAAATTCACAAGACATTTTTTCTTGATCAAGATTTTATTTAGTTTAGCCCATGTTCTTCCGCGCGGGGAGATAACAACCCCAGCAGAGATAAGCACACACCCCCTCCTCAAAATCTCTATGATGCCATTAAACAAAATAAAAAAAACAATGAAACAATTAACCAAATCTGTCTGTAAAGTAATGATAGGCGTATAAATACATTTTTTTTGTTTTCCTATAAGAATTAGCTTCCTAATGTTGCATAATTATTAGATTCCTAATAATTGTGTACAGTAGAGTAGAAACTAAAATGGCTGTTATAAGTTCAGCCGGCGGCCTTGAAGCATTGAATGACAAGGCTTGACCTCAGTCTTGGTCCTCCTTCCGGTGCATTCCGTGAGAATCGGTGGAGAAGACCCTCTTCCGGTTTTAGATTAGAGGGAGTTTTTTTAGTCAGATCGGCAAAAAACCACGACGGTGGTAAGTCGTGTTATGCACGGTGCCGACTCAATCGGCGCAGGTAGTCCGGTGGGGATTTCGAAATAAAATATGATCTAAAGTTAAATCGAGTCTGTGTTATTATCTAAAACTAACCAATGACACAGGGCTTCTAATAAAGAGAAATACCCAATGGAAGACCAGAAACGAAGTCCGATGAAGTCGCTCTAGAAGCGCTAGGAGAAATAGAAGTAAGAAAGAGTGTTACATAATTATGGATCCCTAATATCTTTTTAAGTAGTATAGAAATCTTAATGGCGATCAGTACAGCTGATGGCCTTGAGAGTGAGTGACAGCATTTGACCTCACTGACCTTGCGTTCTGGGATGATCGTGAGAATCGGAAAGGCAATAGAAAGCCCCCTTCCGGTTTAAGGTGTAAGCAACTCAGTTAGTTGCAGTTAGGAGTTAGAAGCGAAGCTAGAAAAGATGTGAGCTCACTGCGTGATTGTCTGGTATGGGGTTCTCACGAAAAGTAACATCACGTAAATTGAAGTCTTGTTGTTATTACTAAAAGCTAACAATACCAAGGCTTCTGATAAGGAACGATCCCTAGCAACAGAAACCAGACCCGAATCCTCAATAGACGACCAGACGAGACCTTAGAAGATATACCAGATCCGGCCCAAGAATAGACGACAAGAAATAAGTAGTAAAAGAGAAGTATATAACGTATAGATTAATATAGTGCCGGTAAAGAGGTATGCAACATATACCTATTTGGTAACCGTCAAAGAAAAGGTAAAGAGGCTACGTAAACAAGAGGTATACAACTTCTAATCCATAGAACCCAAAACAGAATGTGTACCGTAGTAAAGACGACATTCTTTCTGACGTCTCGAAAAACAACATGAAAAAAAACCCTCAACTAGTACGAAATGTAACTAAACGTTATGTAAGGTACTAACATTCATAAAACTAATATTATCGGCTCGGTGCGCCCTGAAGAGTCCCTGACATCACACGCACACATACGAAAAGCTACTGACATTCCTACATTTTGCTTGTACATTTGATTTTGTGTTATACATACGGATATTGTAAAAACCATCTTTCCGCTAGATAAACTGCAAAAACAGGAGACGATTGTGTAGACAGCTGTGGGACGTGCAATCACTGCGGCTTTTAACTATTGAGAATAACAATTTTATGCTCTCGTATTTATATAGTCAATATATGTCCGGCTTGCTATCACTTGTGTTTTGTCTAACGTATTTGAAATTGGGGGTTATATACGGATATCCTAATTTCTGCCTTATGAAAAGAATATATATATATATATAATATATATATATATAATATATATATTATGAAGAAAATAATGCATTAAGAAATCGACAAAATACAAGGAAATATATTCTACACACAGAATAATTCTTTACCGAAATTCACTTATTATTATCTTCCTATAATTATCGAATTTTATGCGATATAACGCATTGTAATTGCCTTCAAGCAAAAAAATAAATATTTATTCAACAATGCTTCTAAAATAAAAAAAAACAAACATCCAAAAATCTTATTTCCTTCACCGAAGAGCATAAGGCCCGGGTTTGTTATTATTCACTCAACGTTCCCTTACCTCATATGGTAGAGACGTATCAGTATCATTGACAGGTTAATTTCGTAAGGATTTCCCGTGTTGTATCGTGGCCGAAGCAGTATGGTTTCTGACTATCCTGATAAAGTCCCCGTTTCGATTTCTTTCGGAGGGAAATCGTTAGTATACATCGCTGATGAGACTTAATAAAGTTGAAAGAGTCTGTACGATGTTCTACACACAGAATAATTCTTTACCGAAATTCACTTGTCATTATTATCTCTATAATTATCGAATTTTTATGCGAATATACGCATTGTAATTGCCTTCAAGCAAAAATTATAAATAATAATAATAATAATTAATAATAATAATAATATATATATATATAATATATATATATATATATATATATATATATATATATATATATTATATATATAACTCAGTTTCACTGATGCCACAATATTAGCTCACATTCACAACAAAAGACTAAGACAGATTTTGAAGCCAGTGCAATTTCGCTTTTGCCCTCCCTTAATAATCGACCTGGATTTTTCAACATATCACCGTTTTTAGTTATAATAGTTTTAAATAGTTACAAAATACAAGGCTTTATTTAATTATTTAGTTATCTTTCCCCACTCTGTTCCCATTGTTCTCATAAAATCAGTCCATTAATACTTTTTCTCGTCTTTTGTTGAATGCATTTCTTCTAGTTACGTCACGCGACATGACACGTGTGCGGATCGGGTCTCATCTTTCAAAAAATATAATGCTGAACAAATACAGTTACAAACTTTTTATAAACATTTTTCTAACTCCTGTCATTTACAAAGCATCCATCAATGTATTCATCCCATAATCAATCCTGATGAAGGTTTGAATAAACCGAAACGTTTAAGCATCGATAAATAAATTCATTTTATTTTTGGAACACTTCGTTTTTTCAAATTTCTTCATATTGTGGATTTATTTCCAGATTTACTCCCATATCTACTCTCTCTCTCTCTCCTCTCTATATATATAGTATATATATATATATATATATATTATATATATATATATATATATATATGAAATAAATGAAGAAAAACTTCCAGCATCGAAAATCAGCGTTCGTTTGTACCCATCCTTCCAACGGTTATTTTTTACCATCTTTCCTTCATATTTTGCTCTTGATGAAGACCGCTCTATTGAAAAGGTCGAAACAGATTCTGTCAGCAAACAATTAACATCATTTGTTTTGTTTTTCAAAAAAATGTTTAAATTTATATATATATATATATATATATATATATATATATATATATATATATGAAGTCGTCTTCGAGACGTAACCGTGTCCTCTGTTATGTTGTGGATGCAGCTACAGGACACACCAGGTAATAGTAGCGCATTTATCATTAACAAGTTGATTTGACCAGTTTCGTGTGTGGCGTGGAACGGTGGTCTAGAGGCAAAGTCTCTGACTCTGCGTTCTGGGTTCCCCAGCTCCATCTCTGTCGTTGGAGGGGGAGATATCGAGGTATACACTGCTGATGAGACCTAATTTGGTCGAAACAGTTGTCCAGTGTTTCGTACGTCGCACGCGGTATTCGACGAGTTTGCTTGTCGTGATTATTCAATTACGTATATGTAAAGAAAACCCGCATCTCACTGGTTTGGGATGTGGAATTCAGAGTTTTCTTTCTTCTAAGAATTTTCCAGAACACACATTATTATCACTCCATTTTTTTATATTACACATGTTCTAAGATGGTACATACATATTTATACTTAAACTAATATCTGTCTAAGGAAATCACCGTGGCGTAATGGTTAACGTGCTGGACTACAACATCGTAGTGTTGTATACCCATGCTGTCTGAGTTTATACATGAGAGAGTTCGTTTCAATTGTTCTTATGACGACATCCGTAGTAAAAAAAAAGTAAAGTCAACGGGGCGGCCAAGTCGGTATCAGCCAGTCAGCGAGGGTGTCTATCCCCTTTTCAATAGCGCTAGACCAAGGATATTGTTTTAGCATCTGAGGTGGAGCGCCACACCTACCCTCAGGTCCTTACTTTACCACACAGATCTCTGTGCTACTCATACGCTGAGTTGGCGAGGACCGGTATCGAACTAGGAACCTTGTGGTTTCTAGCCGAACGCTCTACCGACTGAGCTAACCCGACCCATTCCGTAGTAATGCCTTCATATTTAATCTTTACTTACTTGCTCCGCCCTGTCGCCTGGGGCGTTGGAATACACTAACTGCACCTCTGCAGAGGGGTAAGACTCCCTTACTTTACCACCTGTTGGCTGTGGGTGGCGGCCCGTGATGCTAAAGGACGGAATCCTGGTGGATGAACAGTTCATGACATGCAACACTTAGACCCTTAGGCTAGACGAGCAGTCAGAGAGGACTCCTCCGATCAATGGGCTGGTCATGTCAAGCCCTATCACCTATAAGATTGCCCCATCCCTTTTATCATATGGGTGCTAAAAGGTGGTGGCTGAGGGTCTTCATGTCCTAGGAATGACGTCAAACTCTATCTGAGGTTCCAGTTTTGGAGGTTTGGGGAATGTTGAGCACACCTTCATCACCATTGCTCCCTGGTCTACTCTGACCTGGAATGGTAGTACCTGTTAGGATCGCATCTATGGATTAAATAGAAGAAATGTGTTTATAAAAGAATTGAGTATCCATTAAGAATTAATTTATTTCAATACTTTATCGGCATTAAATGACCCAGTGAGGTTGATATGCCATAAAACAAACCAAACCAAACCAATACTTACTTGCTGAAGTAGCTGGCTTCATTGCTGGATTTCTTTTCTTGTGTAGCTGGGGCATTTCTTCTTACTGTATTCTATAGTCACAAGCTATCTTCATAACTCCTTCTTTTGGCCTTTTGTTGAATGGAATAGTTCTGCTATAAGTCTGGTTCTTCAAGATGTTGGTCTGTTGTTGAATGGTTTGATTATGCCAAGGTTGTCATTAGTTCTTAAGAGACAACACAAGACATATTTTTGTGATCACATTTTTATTCATTTCAGAACCAGAAACGTTCGAGCTAGGATTCTCAACCGCATGCAGGGTGTAAAGCGGAGTCCATACTTACATTAAAACGTCTCCGGCTTAACTGACTCTAAGCTAACTGAACCTTCTGTTCCCACAGTCTGTGTAACCGGAAAGAAGTTTACGCAAAGGTTATTTCGCGTCAGTCCTATAACGCCTCAGATCTTGAATTCGACAACACCTGGATTCAAAATCTGTCTTTACACTAACCGTCTAAAATACGTCGGTACCTATCGATATACAACAGTATTAAACGAATTCGAAATCCAGTCGCGCTATTACGTTCCTCTCCAGATTAATACCTTTGGGGAAAGTAGGAGACTCCCTCATCTCCCCCATATATTGGTTAAATAGTATAACTACTGTTCAAGGGCCGGTTTAGCTCAGTCAGTAGAGTGTTCGGCTGGGAACCTCAAGGTTCCTGGTTCGATGCCGGCCCTCGCTAACTCAGCGTATGAGTAGCACAGGGATCTGTGCGGTAAAGTGAGGAGCTGATGGTAGGTGTGACGTCCCGCCTAAGACACTAAAAAACAATCTCCTTGATTTAGCGCTAGTAAAAAGGGGACAGACTCCCTCACTGATTGGCTGATACCGACTTTAGGCCACCCCGACGAAAAAGAAAATAATTAATTAATGTAATTCTTACTTCAATAAATAAATGCTTACATTAATAAATATGAAATTTATCAAATCTCCATTTTCTTAGAGTCTAAGACAATGGATTAAGTGTGTAACAACATGTATTCCATTCATTAATTGAGTGTACAAACATTTTTTTAATAAATTTTATTTATCGAAATTTTTAAATAATTTATTTTTCTGATGGAGCTGATGGTAGGTGTGACGTTCCGTGTTAGACACTAAGAAACAATCTCCTTGATTTAGTGCTAGTGAAAAGGGGACAGACTCACTCGCTGTCTGGCAGATACCGAATTTAGGCCACCCCGACGACTTTACTTTACTTTACTTACTTTTACAGGGATGGCTTTGGCATTAAGTAACCCACTAAGGTTGATGTCATTAAATAAGGGGAAAAAAACCTCTGAGAAAACAATCGCTCTTTAATTACTACTGTATTTCCCAAACGTTCAAGCCCTCCCCTGAAGCAGAATTTCAGCATCGTACCGTCAATGCGTATTCATTGGTCTGGTGGATTGGTTTGGGTTTTTTTTACGGCATATCAACCTCAATGGGTAATTTAATGCCAACAAAGTTTTGAAATATTTAATTCTTAATGGATACTATTTTTTTTTGCACATTTTTCTATTTGATCCATAGATGGGACACTAATAGGTACTACCACTCCAGGTCAGAGTGGATCTGGGAGCAATCGTGATAAAGGGGTGGTCCACATTCCCCAAACCTCCAGAACTTGGACCTCACCATCAGATAGTTTAATATCATATCCAGGACATGTAGACCCTCAGCCACTTCCTTCTAGCACCCATATGAGAAAAGGATTGGGGCTTGCCATAAGGACAATAGGGTTGGGGCAATCATATAGGTGCTAAGGCTTGACGTGACCAGCCGATTGATAAAAGGGAGCCTTTCCGAACGACCGTCTAGCCTAAGTAAGGACTAGAGTGTTGCAGGTCATGGACAGCTCAGCAACCAGGATTCCGTCTTTAAGCATCACAAGTCGTCACCCACGGCCCCATTGGGAGAGTCTTACCGATCTGCAGAGATGTAGTCGGTGTATTCTAACGCCCCACCAACAGGTTGGTTGAATTTGCGTTGTTTTCTGAATAGAATATGATGACGCACTCACAGAATTCACAAAATTGGACATACGATTTGGGAGTGGAGTTATTTCAAACGGTTTAGTTGAAAAGACCTCGTGATCTTTTCATATAGTTATTTATTGGTATCAGTATCACCCACTTGTGTGTTTTTACTGCTAATCGGTTGTCTGATCTATTTGAATTTCTACAAGGCCAGGAAGAGATGGCGGGGAACTAAATATATTTATTTTGCGAGTCCTTTTTAAAATAAACAGATTTTGGTCGTCTACTGCGCACGGCTTTAGTAGGGAAACCTGCAAGGGACTAACGTGTATGTATCTACCAAGCATAAAGTCGTCGGGGTGGCCTAAAGTCGGTATAAGCCTATCAGCGAGGGAGTCTAATCACTTTTCACTAGCTAGCGTTAGACCAAGGAGATTGTTTTGTTTTTTCGTCTGATATGAAGCGCCACACCTAACATCAGCTCCTTACTTTACCGCACAGATCCCTGTGCTACTCATACGCTGAGTTTGCGAGGGTCGGTATATAGGGCCACTCCCGGTTTAGATCAGTGGGTAGAGTACTCGACTAGTAGTCGCAAGGTACCTGGTTCCATACCGGTCCCTGCCAACTCAGCGCATAGGTAACACAGATTTGGTAATCTGATATGTGCTGTAAAGTGGAGAGCTGACGGTACGTATGGTGCTCCATCTCAGTAAAATAAGAACAATCTCCCTGGTCTCGCGCTAGTGAAAAGGTGATAGATTCCGGCTGATACCGACAATAGGCTACCCCGACAACTTTACTGATTGCTGTGTAATGCGTGATGCTTAAGTATGGAATCCCGGGGGCTGTGTAGTCCCTGATATGCAACACTCCACTCTGGCCTTTACTTGGGTTACACAGGAGTCGGAGAGACTGACTAAACTGGTAATCTACCCGATCAATCAGAGGGTCACACTAAGCCCTAGCACCTATATGATTTTCCTGACCCTATTGCTCCTATGGCAAACTCACCAACTCTCTTGTCATACATGTGCTAGAGGCGGTGGCTAAGG
>CM042146.1:58521029-58528529 GCA_023376005.1 Doryteuthis pealeii | reverse complement strand
GTAACCGGAAATTCATCACATCCGTATATAAAAATAAAACAACCAGCCTAAACTCCATATTACTTAATTATCATAGCAAATGCCCTCTAAAATATAAGATAAACCTCATTAAAAACCTAATCCATAGTCTTTTACACCCCCTCATCTAAAACAACATTCTACAAGGAACTTAATTATATAAAACTGTTAAGTTTCTGACCGCCATCTTTGGCCAGTTGAAAAGGACTTAAAGTAAGTAAGTCCTGAGCTATAGAATCCTTTGGTAAGTGAATACGTCCTGAGTTATGGAATCCTACGTAGTGACAAAGGTCCAGTGATATAATCCTATGTTCCGTCTTCCACAAAGGTTCAAAGCATTGTGAGCAGGTATGACCGGAACAGCCAGTATAAATAATAATATCAGCAGCAGAGTATTGTCAGTGATTGGCCAATAGGTTGGTCACATGATTATCGCCGTCTATAAATAAGAGTAGGCATTTACCACACGCCTTACATGTCAAAATTCGGAAGCGCATGGTCTAATGGTTAGAGTCGTAGAAAATGAACTCGTCAACGCGAGTTCAATTCCTAGACGAAGCTATTGGAATTTCACATGGCGCTAATACCCTTGGGAAAGGTATGAATGCGCAAAAACTACAAATCAGATGAACATGTAATAACCAACATCATACAACGACACATCAAACCTGTCGACCAACACCAAAAAATAAAACTATTTATAAACAAGGTTTGTTTAGAATGGCTTTTTGCCGATAATTTTTTGGAGAATAAGTGTTTAATTGGAGTCGTACCTAATTTTGAAAATTAATTAATTAATAATGAATTAGGCGGGAATGCCTATTAAATGTATGGCTAAACAAATCGAGAAAAATCAATCTCTGTATGTACATTTCGGCCTATTAGGCCTCATCAGCAGAGCTATAGATCGGAAGACCGCCTGTGCGTGATTTGAAACCGGACTGCCAAGCTGACAGGCCGATCCCATAACCCCAACACCAACGAACTTCTTAGATTTTTATGATTTGTTTAGAGTAGGTTAACATTCCTCTTCTAGTGACTTTTAATTACACGACGATGTGGTAAGTTGTAAACAAGGTTGTTTAGAATGGCTTTTTGCCGATAATTTTTTGGAGAATAAGTGTTTAATTGGAGTCGTACCTAATTTTGAAAATTAATAATTAATAATGAATTAGGCGGGAATACCTATTAAATGTATGGGCTAAACAAATCGAGAAAAATCAATCTCTGTATGTACATTTCGGCCTATAGGCCTCATCAGCAGAGCTATAGATCGGAAGACCGCCCTGTGCGTGATTTGAAACCGGACTGCCAAGCTGACAGGCCGATCCCATAACCCCAACACCAAACGAACTTCTTAGATTTTTAAAAATCTAAGAAGTTCGTTTGGTGTTGGGGTTATGGGATCGGCCTGTCAGCTTGGCAGTCCGGTTTCAAATCACGCACAGGGCGGTCTTCCGATCTATAGCTCTGCTGATGAGGCCTAATAGGCCGAAATGTACATACAGAGATTGATTTTTCTCGATTTGTTTAGCCATACATTTAATAGGTATTCCCGCCTAATTCATTATTAATTAATTAATTTTCAAAATTAGGTACGACTCCAATTAAACACTTATTCTCCAAAAAATTATCGGCAAAAAGCCATTCTAAACAAACCTTGTTTACAACTTACCACATCGTCGTGTAATAAAAGTCACTAGAAGAGGAATGTAACCTACTCTAAACAAATCATAAAAATCTAAGAAGTTCGTTTGGTGTTGGGGTTATGGGATCGGCCTGTCAGCTTGGCAGTCCGGTTTCAAATCACGCACAGGGCGGTCTTCCGATCTATAGCTCTGCTGATGAGGCCTAATAGGCCGAAATGTACATACAGAGATTGATTTTTCTCGATTTGTTTAGCCATACATTTAATAGGTATTCCCGCCTAATTCATTATTAATTAATTAATTTTCAAAATTAGGTACGACTCCAATTAAACACTTATTCTCCAAAAACTATTTATCTACTACACTAATTTTAAAAACTCAAACCTCCTCATCAAAAATAACCCTAACATCCCTAAAAACTCCTTAAACCAAACCAATATAGTGTATAAATGTCACATAATCTATGCATAGATTATTGTCAAACCCCTGTATTTCTGAAGGGATGGCCCCTTTTCATATCACGGGCGGGACTTTCCATGGAATATTACAGAAAGCCCGCGAAATACGTGAAGTCACGTGGGGCCTGGTTGGCTCTCAGTTTCAGCTTGGACGTCAGGCAGATAAGATATATCTGCTTTAGCTGAGGCTCACTGCACACGCGTGCTGTGTTTAGTTAGAGAAATATGTTTAGTTAAGTAAATAAAAGTTTAAATAAATAATATGGTTTTGTGGTTGATGAATGTCTTGGCAACAAGACTGACCTAGAAGAAGAAATGAATCAAGGACGACCAACCAGCAATAAAAGAGACGTTAGAAGAGACGCAAGAAGAAGAACGTAAGATACCAAAGATGAGCAGAAGAATAATAGAAGTAAGAAAGAAAAGAGAGTCTACAACATAAATTTACTTGCCCATTTCCAGAGTGCCTCTCAGAAAACAAATCGAACATAAACACCTACATTGGACATACCACCACAACACTCCCCCGTCGTCTTACATACCATCTCTCCAATACTAGTACCATAAAACAACATTTAATTTCAAAACATTCAGACTAATTCACTTTAGAAAAATCCTCACTGGAAATACTAAAATCATCTATAAAAATAAAAATAAGAAACGTCTACAAATTCTTGCGGCAATATTCATAAAAAATACAACAAAAAAAATTACATTAATAAAATCACATTCAATATATGTATTAATATACTAAACATCATTAATAACTAATACACTAATCTTACCAACCCTCTAAAAATAGGCCCTATCTTGGGCTAGACGGGCGGCCGGAGAGGCCCCCTCCGATCAATCGGCTGGTCCCGTCAAGCCCTAGCACCTATATGATTTTCCCAACCCTATTGCCCTCATGGCAAGCCCCAACCCATTTTTATCATATGGGTGCTAGAAGGAGGTGGTTGCGGGTCTACATGTACTTGGAATGACGTTAAACTCTATCTGATGGTGAGGTTCCAGTTTTGGAGGTTTGGGGAATGTGGAGCACCGCATTCATCACCATTGCTCCCTGGTCCACTCTGACCCGGAGCGGTAGTACCTATTAGGGTCCCATCTATGGGTTAAATAGAAAAATGTATTTATAAAAAAATTGTAGTATCCATTAAGAATTGATTTATTTCAAAACTTTATCGGCATTAAATGACCCACCGAGGTTGATATGCCGTAAAACAAAATAAACCAAACCTCTAAAAATAATAGACTCTCCTAATTTAAAAAACAAAACAGATAAAAGAACGAGAAAAGGAAAAAATAACACACTGCAACATACCACAACCCCTGATGACGACTGAGGAAACAGTCTAAAGCACTAGGGTAGATAGTATGAGACAAATCCTATACCAACTGGATCCTGTCCTGAGAAAAATAGCCAGAAGACTTAAAAAACTACAACTGAAGATCATGAAGAAGAAGTATTCCGTGTTATTCAACAATATGAATGAAGAGTCTCATCTATGAGTTAAATAGAAAAATGGATTAATAATAATAAAAAGTTTGTATCAATTAAGAACTTTATTTCACAACTTTATCGGCATTAAATTACCTACTCAGGTTGATACGCCGTAAAACCAAACCAAACCACACCAAACACACACAGACACAGACACAGACACAGACACACACACACACACACATATATATATATATATATATTGTATTTATTTAGATAAAAGGTGGCTTACCGGTGAATATGGGCACGATCGTTGGAGGTGCACAGAATCCAGGGTTTAAGTCCACGATAAAACAAATACAAAGTGCTCAATACAAAGTAGAGCAAATTTATTAAAGAAATGGATACAATAGAAACCTACTCGAGTTTCACCATAAGGATTTTCAGGGTTAAATCCACTGAATTAATCGAGGTACCGATTAACTGCAGCCGATTACACGTGTGTTCATTGAATAAGATATTTCGTTATAGGGAGACGCTTGTTTATGTTTTTTGAATTTCACCGGAAATTGTTTTTCGTGAGTATTAAAATGAAAGATGCGAATCGGTTTGTGGGTATTTATATATATATATATATATATATATATATATATATATATATATATATATATATGAATGAAGGAACAATAATTTTGAAAAAAAAGCGACAAAATGTGAAAAATATAAACAATTGATTCTATAGATATTTCGTTTTTATTTATCATAAGACTACAAAATATAAATTGAATATGTTGCTGTTATACGTTTATCTACTTTTCACACAGAACCCCACTTTGACAAGCACAAATAGACACTGATATATATATATATATATATATATATATATATATATATATATATATATATATATATATATATATATACTAGACAGAAGCAGACTCTGAGTCACCTATTGACCTCTGGGTAGATAAAGGGGATTAAGGAAAACTGAGTTTGCGAAACGAATTGATTTTTTAAAAAATAAATACGACCGGAGAATTTTAAAAAAAACATTAAAATCATTTCGTAAGATTTCTAAGAAAGGGAACATTTGACCTAATTCGAATGTAAATGGACCTAATTCGGGCTCGCAGGCTGCTGATGGAATTGAACATACAAATATGTTTCAAACACTTTCCAATCTCTCTCTGAGAAACTAACATGTATAGCGAGGTGGTAATCAATATATATAGAGAGAGGGAGAAAGTAATAGGCAGAATGTGGTGTAAGGGACGGCTCATTTTTTTTTACTTAATTGCAAATTAAGGCTAATTAGAACCAAATAAAATGGATCTTTTTCAAACTTAACTCAATCCTAGAAATAAGGAATATATTAGTATGAATTTTGTGTCATTAAACAGGACAAAAGCCTTTAGAAAACAATCATTGATTCACTGAACTTTAGTTTAATAAAAACGATAATGATAATAGTATATATATATATATATATATATATATATATATTATATATATTATATATATATATAATAAGATAAATATATAAAGGTTTTATATATTTATTTATAAATATATAAAGGTTTTATATATCTATTTATTAGGTGACAACGGAACATTCATAACCATAATTTTGTAATTTTTTCGATTTTCCTTACACTTGAAACATCTTCACCTGATGATTGCATCGCATGAAACCAATATGGTTGTGAATGTTCCTTTGTCACCTAATAAATAGATATATAAAAACCTTTATATATTTATCTTATTATATTATATAACAGCTCTATTTTATATTGAGCACTGTACCAATAATACTGCCTTTGGTACACAATTCCAGCAAAAGCTGAAACAGTGACCATCTCACACTATAGGTATATATATATATATATATATATATATATATATATATATATATATATATATATATATATATATAAAATAATTAGTGTAAAAGAGTCCCCGGGTGTGTGTGGTCCAAAATCCAGACATGCATAGATAAATCTTTTATCGTCGCATTTGCCTCCTGAGAACCATTTGATGTAAATCTTTAATTAAAAACTAATATTGTTAGATATGCAGCTGTAATTCAAGTCGTGTCCTCTTAACCCAACGTAGACGGGAAGCTCAACTAGTAAAAATGTCATTAAACAAATGTAATAAAAGAGCAGCTTAGCTGAAAGAAGAAAACAAACATTCGCCATGAGAAAAAAATTCATATGGATGTAGATTTGATAATCTTATTATAATGGAGATTATGCCTCTCTCTCTGTCTGTAACCGAAACTACGTCACCATCAATGTCGAAAATTTCTTTAGATCTTTAATTAAATAGTCATTATTTAATCTTAATTAACATATTCTCTATTAACCGCCCATGTTATTAAGGAGTTTAGAATCCCACAAAGTGTGTTATATATCACGAAGAAATTGCTCCTCAGGTTGGGTAATGGTTAGCAAGGAAGACTGGTAAACCATGACTAGTGAGTTCGAGCCTCACTGGGTGCCCCTTACATTCAGCCTTGTGATATATCTAAGCGAAGCTTAGTAAATAACTATATCACGAAGAAATAAAGGTTTACATAGGATAAGGTGTGGATTATTTTCATACCGGTTTTAAGAACACCAGATTTAATAAATTATTACATATGTCATTGATTTTTAATATTAGTGTTTTATTCTAAAATGTATTAAAACAATCCATTGTATAATTTTAAATATAGAAATCAATTAAGATAAAACAAGAATAAGTGTAATCTTTTTATATGCGTTCATATTTAGTTTCGTTAGTCTTTTCAATCTAATCTAATATTTAATTATATTAAAATTTGAAAGAGGGCATGGTTTTGCTAGCTGTTCTAATATGGTTTTCAAAAATCAAGACTGATGCAACTTATTGTAAGATGAATTAAAGTCCGGCACAAGGACAGGTTTATATAGCGCCAAATGATGAGCCCAATCATTAGGAAACGATTAATGACAGAAACAGTAATTTAAAGCGTTTTGATTTTACACTTGATCTTTTCGCTAGGCTTTAGCATTTTTTTCTTCTTCATATATATATATATATATATATATATATATATATATTATATTTATATATTATTATTTTTCATATATATGTATATATGTTTATATTAAGCACATCATATCGAGATTTCGTTTGCTAGACTGATTAGTAAATGGGTATTCTAGAATAATCTAAATAGAGAAATAAGAATAATTTCCTCTAACAGATTTTCAAAATACGTTCTGATTCCTTGTTCGCAAAGAAACTTATATCTTTAAATTTCATCTATCTAATTCACTTATATACATATATTATCTCTATTAGTTAATATACTAAATATAATATTTATATTATATAATACTGTCCTTTGTGTGTGGTAAGCTGGTGTGTGTAGTAGATGTGTTGATTGTGTGGTTTGTGTATTAACTGTAATATACTTACATATTAGAATAACTCATATCCCCCTCTCTCTTCGTCTTCTCTCTCTTCTTCTCTCTCTCCCCGTAAAATACTATTAATCCAAGAGACTGAACGCGATATACGTTAATATTTATCATAGTTGGATAATTTTTCAACGAGGATATACTACGAAGTGAGAATATAGAGTATTATGAATGTAAAATCAAGTTAATTAAATATATATCACCCACTATTAACTCTCAATCTTTATAAGTGTAACTAAACATTAAATTCATGATTATTATATATATATATATATTCAATACAAATATATATATATATATTAATAATATTAATATTATTAATTTAAACATATATTCTATATATATATATATAACTATCCTATTCTCTCTACTCTTGTATATACTTATATATATATATATTATAATAATTATTAAATTATATACATACATGTATAAGACTATATAACTAGCAATCAGCTATCTGAGTCAACCAGTGTCATATATTT
>CM042146.1:58493208-58520929 GCA_023376005.1 Doryteuthis pealeii | reverse complement strand
ATTTTATATATTTATATATATTAATACACATTATTTTATATTAGACTCTCATTTCTACGTAGGTTAGGTTGATGGTAGATCATTAAATACCAGGTATTATTAAATACTCTGCAGTTGTGAATGAGAAAATCGAAAAGGATCCTTTCTAATTTTTCAGCTTTTACTCCGAGCCAATGTTCTTATTGAATTAAAATGAAAAATGACAAAGATCTATTTTTAAGACCCTAGTTTAAAGAGTGTCTTTATATTAGACTGTGTGTGGTGTGTTCAACCACGTTCTTCTTGAAGGTCAGTAAGGAGACATTTTCCAATTGTAAGTAAATGACATGCTTTTAAAATGGTATAATATATATATATATATATAATAATATATATATTGTGTGTGTGCGCGTATATATATATAGTGTTGTTATCTGGTCGTATCATTATACACGTGTGAAAATGATTTTGGTTGTATTCGAAGCCATGAAAATGAAAGAGAGGTTAAAATAAATGAAAACAAACCTGGATGTTATTGTACTAAGTTCCATATAACCACAAAATATATATATATATATATAATATATAATTATAATATATATATATATATATATTATATATATTATACTTATTAATCATGGGTATACTAGTAAATATTTTTTCATTTGAGTATTTTTTCATTATTAATTATCAAAATTCAGAAAAAACAGGGAAATATATAAATCAATATTTATTATATTTCCTAGGTATGTTAGTAGACACATTTTCGTTTGGGCCGTTGTAGTTGGTATTATTAAAAATTGTTTGTGCAATTTAAGAATGTTCAAGGGTTAACTAGAAACTAATGATAAAAGGTATTAAACTTTTCTATGTAAAATATGCTTTATCTATAACAGCAATATAAAAGATCCCACAAGGCCTTGTGTCAGGACTAAAATATCTAAGTAAATGAATAACTATAACAAAGACCAGTGCAGCGTGTTCCAACTGTTTTGTAAAACATTTATAGGATGTATCTTATAAATAAATACTTCTGGATATTGTTTTTATTATATTTACACACGCACGAACACATATTAACGATACTATAAACAATTAGTTTAAGGTATCTCGATGAGTTCCAATATCAATTCTAACATGGGACTGTTAATCATTTGTATTTTTATTTTTATTTTATTTATTTATTTTTTTTTAGTCATTAAACCCAATTTTCGACTTCTATACTCAGCTATTTCACGCTAAAAAAAATTTAAAAACGGTATTTTTATTTCTAATTTGGTATAAACAACAAGTGAAGCATACCGAAACCCTTACAACAATATATATATATAATATATATAAAATATATAATATCGAATGTTTATATTTATTTTGTTCTGGATTTTCCAATTGACGATATTCATTCTTTTTATGAACTATTTAGAATTTTTCAGTTTGATAGTGTGGTTTAACTTATCAAGCTATGTCACTTGTGCATATAAGTTTTATCTTGGGGATTTAAAAAAAAAAGATACTCTTTTAATAGATTAGAATAAATGTTTCTAACGGGTAAAATAGTTTTCCTTATAATCGTTACTATTAAGTGCTGGAATTAACCCTAGAAAATCTCAAAGATGCTTTTCAGAAAATGTCAGTTTTTATAATATGGATTACACTAGTTTTATACAAAATATAATTAAGGTGAGGTGTTCAAGCCTAGCAAAGGCTAGATTTTAAGAAAAAATACAGCTAGACACACTTTAGCACCAGTGCGCAGAAAATCTTTCTCCTTTCTAGAATGTATACATAAATATATGTAATTAAGATTTTTGTATATTTTCATAAATTTTATGGAGTTTCAACAAAAATTCGTATTTCTGTAAAATAATCGTTTAAATTGAGAATTCAACTGATATATATATATATATATAATGTGTGTAGTGTGTGAGTGCAATTTTAAAAATTAAGTTACATTTATTTTATTTTGGACACCACTTGAAATTATGACAGTTTTTAAATACATACGAATTCTCTTGACACATCTCATATACAGAAGAAATTGCTTAAGATTAAATCACTGGAAGATAAGTTTAAATCTCCGTCCCAAAAACTGAGTCACACACACCACACACACACACTCACACACACACACACACACACAATATATATATATATATATATATATATATATATATATATAATATAATTTTAGCATTCTGTACCAAGTAAATTTGTTTACTGGAATCATTGCTAACTATATTTATAAATGCACGTGATATATTCATAAATATACTTGATATTTTCATAGTGTCATCTATAAATACGTAGTTTTACTGAAAAAATAATACCGTATTTATACTCGAATAATGAACGACTTCATGTAATGGCGCGCGCCCTTTTGTTTAGCTAAATATCGAAAAAGTAGTAAATACCACAGTATTTATTTAAAATTCTTAAATTCTTTTTTTTCGAATATGAACTGGGATAAAAAAATACATATTCTTCTTGAATTCATAAACATCCAAAACACATTTCAGAACGCACATTCAAACTTTGGTTCATAATTTGTATTTGTATTTCATTTCATTTCTATATATATATTTATTTTGATAATTAATATCATGGTTATTTAGTGTATTTTCATTTGATGTCACCAAACGAGATCCGATCTTATCTAAAAATTATATCCGAGAAGGAAGAAAAAAAATTAAAGCTTGTGTTGTATATAATATTATATATGTGTGTGTGTGTGTGTGTTGCTGTTGTGATGAATGAAATTCTAATTCATTTTGTAAAAACAAAACATTTCATCTATTGAACACAAGACCAGTCTCGTAGAAATATTTTTTTGTAATATTTGGTAACATTTTTTAAGAAATTGATAAAAAATATATATTACTTAATTAGAAATTAATTAACGAATTGAATGTTAAATTCATTTGTTAGTAATCGTTTCTACATTCACAAAACGTTGCTTTTTTTCTCACTAAGGAAAATATATAGGGTTAAGTTTGTTGAAAAATCAAAAATAAATAAAGCTTTCCCTGTGTCGTCGTCCTTTCAACAACAAAAAAAAACTCATGCCCCACTAATATATATTTATATATATTATATTATATATATATATATAATGTGGTGTTAATATTATACGAACAAAATACATCGATCGTATATATTATTTAAGTATGTAACCGTAGCCCATCAAAAACGCCAGCTTATCCAAATATTCTTATTAGAGCAATTCACTTGAAAAGTTCAAATCAATTCCTAGTTCAATTTTTTCAACGGAATTATATTTTTAATATGTTATGATTTAAGCAAATTCAATTAATAGTGTATAATCAAATTTCAGGTCAGATATCATTATAATACCCCTTCTTAACACACCCTTCTGAATAGAACCATCGTGATTTAGTGCTGTAATAACAGAATCCAATGAACTGACTCGTATAGTTTATATATATATATGTGTGTGTGTGTAAACAAAACAAATGTGTTCATTTTTATATGGCTTAAGCCGACAATTTTTGGAGGATATGTGCTTAATGAATCATACCTAATTTTGAAAATTAATAGTTAATAATTAATGAATTTTAAGCGGGCATATATGTCAAATGTAAGGCTAAACAAATCGAGAAAATGTCATTCCCTATACATTTATATATATATATATATATATATTGTGTTGTGTGGTGTGTGTGTTGTGTTGTGTGTCGTTTATTGGAATGGTTGATTTTGAATTTAATAGATCCAAAAAATTAAAGAATTTTTACCCTCCTCATTTTAAATATAACTTCTTCAAATTTTAAATGAATATATTTACCTAACCTCTCCACACGAACAGGATGCGACATAAGGACTATTTTTTAAAACGAGTTTAACAGGTTTGAATTTACTTTTCCTTCTTCCAGACTTGTGCCATACCAAGGGCGAAGAGCCCAGTCAACCATAGAATTTTAGATATAATATTTAAAGACCAAGTAACCTCTCTATATTTCTATTGGCAAAATTCTTTTTTCTTTATATGTATGTTAATTTTACAATTGGCTTACCGCGAGTTGTGTAAGCCTTTATAAACAAAACTTTTTGTCTTGATTGATATTAATTTCCTAACAGATTATTGGAATGGATGTTATTCTCTCAAAATCTCTCATTTTGTCGTGGGGCAGGGTCGTCCCCAGTGCGTAACGGCTACGTTCTATGCTGGAGATCGAGTAAAGCGAGTTCGAACTCCAGTCGCGCTATTACATTCACTCTCGGACTAATACACTGGGGAAGTATGAATCCCTCCATTCCTCTACCTTTACTGTTCTATAAGGATGTCTTCGTATTAAATAGCCACGAAGGTTAATATGACATTAAACAAAGAAAAAAACCAATCGTTTTGTTTCGTATTTGTTGTTATAGCTTTAAAAAGAAGCTTTCTAAAATTCATGCGACCTTCTTGTTAATAGCATTCTACAATTAAAATCCAAATTGATCAGTCATACTATCTTAACTAAACCGGTAATTTTGAAAATTTAGTAATTATTTAAACTGAAACAAAGAATTCAATTCATCACTGAAATCATTAATGGATATATTCGGCCATTTTATACGTAGGTATGTCCTAATGTTAAAAATGAATTTATTCCACTCGACAAAATAATTTTTTTTTCAGCCCCAATCACTTTCATTGTCAGTGTTCTAAAACTATATATATATAATATATATTATATATATATTATATATATATATATTGGTGATTTACTGTGAAGGGTCATGTGTGAAATAAATGAGAAAACAGATTGGATGTATTCAAAAGTTCCATTTGATTCATCCAATATTTGAGAGAATGATATCTCTTTTACAGATATTATATAATCACAAAATCGTAAAACTCTTAACAGAAAATGTTTTAACGCAAATAATATAAATATCAATTGAAAATATCTACATTAATGTCATTCTGTCCTTTTTTAGGTAAATAAGATAATACCAAAAATATAAACGTTAAAACCGATCCATAACGATATAAAATCAACCCCTCAACACGATCCCCAGTCATGCTAACATATCGTTAAAACTGTTAACTACAAAAAATGTAAATATACACGTTGAACGTATATTATTCCTTAAACTGTAGCCATATAATAACCCCAGATATGCCGTTAAATTCTATCAACCAACTAGCCATCTTTAGTTCCCCATTGTAAAGTAACGATCAACAAGCTTACCATTTATCTATTAAAAGTTGTACTTCCTTGTCAAGGCACTTAATTCAAATGGAATATTAATTACAGACTGAACATTGTACAGTGGGGATTATAAATAAAAAATCACCTAATAACATAAGATTACACACAACACACACACACACACACATACATATATAATATATATATATATAATTATATATATATATATATATTATATTAATATATAATGTGTGGTGTGTGTGTGTGTGTAGTAAAAGGGTAATGAAATGTTAAAATTAATATATTTTATTATCATTTTCATTTTTAAACAACATTGTGTGTTTTCATACCCTTTTATATCTACAATACGCAGGATTCATCTTTCCTTTACTTTATCTCCATATATTAGTGTGTGTTGTGTTGTGTGTGTGTGTGGTGTGTGTTTGAAAAGCCGCATCATCCCTTTATTGTCAAATCACAAATTTCCTAGAATCTCATATAATTTTCCATCCTATAACTCGAATATTTATACTGAACATCTTCGATCAAAATACAGTCAGCAATACGTCTTAGGTTATAACTCATTTATTCCCAAAATATCGTATATTAAAAGTTATTAAATTTATTGGTAAACTTGAAGCCTCTTCTAATTCTACAAAATAATTTGATATTTTTTCTTGTTCCTAATTCTATATAAGACTGCTAACTATAAATATGATTAACCTGATATTGAAGAGATCACATATTGTGATATATCTATTGGCGCGTGTTTAATAATTCATCGATATTTTAAATTGAAAATTACAATTCTAAAACTATTATTTGGAAAATTAGATGCTACTTTAATATCGTGGATATTCGGGGACCTTCGTCAAATTTTTCCATGAAGCTCTTTCGAAATAAATCTAGACATTATATCGAAGCTTTACGACCATCACATATTAAAAAAAATACTGAGTAAAGTAATTGATGTATTTTAGACAGAACAAAGAAACAAAATTTATCGTAAAGTGAATTTCTAATTAATTTCCTGGGATTTATTCTATTAAATTAAAGTATAATATATATATATATAATATATTATATATATATATATATATATATATATATAGGAAACTTGGACCATATTACCTTAAGGGCATCCCTTCCGCGATCTCGACTCATGGGACAATTTTCTCATGTACACCGTAAAAATCCAGTTGTTTGAGGGTTTAGGGTTAGGGGGTTAGTTTCATAATTTAAAAAAATCTAAAAATCGTCTGTAAACAATTAACCGGATTTTGACGGTGTAATTGGAAAAAATGTCCCCACGAATCGAAATCGCAAAAGGGGTGCCTTTAAGGTCATATGGTCCGAAGACTCTATCGTTGGTAATGTTAATCTCGTAATGATTTCCATCCTCCCTAGGGGTAGTTTTGTGGCTAAATTTAGGCTATTCTTATGGAATTAAATATGTCTGTTTGTGCAAAATTTACCAGCATTTTTAAAAAAAATGAATTAAATAAAGAAAAATAGAATTAAAAAACTACTATTTTTACGTTTATCCAGTTTCTTATTTTAATGGCATGACAACGTTCGTGGGTTATTTAAGAAAACCCATCTTTGTCGAAGAACAGTATTAAAATATAGAGGTACTAGGGACATTTTCACACACTTTATAAAATCATTATTTGAAATAATATTATTTTTTACTGATTACTAATCCGATTTAATCGAATTAAAGTGTTAATTTATGAAAAACAGTAATTAAAAATTAAGGACATGGATAATTTTTCATTAAAAAAATAAAAATACTATAGAATTTGTATTAGACATTCATATATTGTTTATAAAAAATTATTCAAATTACCAAGATTAATTTTCGACGTTTGTAAACTCTTATAAGCAGTTATATACAAGGAATACATGTGTGTATATATATATATATATATATATTATAATATATATATATATATATAATATATATATATAATCTCAATGTTTTTGTGATGTTGTGGGGAGATTATTTCATGTGTTGTTGAGTAGTAGGTCATGATTTTCTTTGGTTAATCTCCCCATATTATTATATTATATAATAGTATATATATTTGTATTGAGACTGTAATTAGGCAGACTTGTGTATGATACATGCGTGTTAGATCTTAATTTACTTAAGCATTCGTTATTTCCTAGTTGTGATTCCCTATCCAATGGCAATTAACAGATTTTTTTCTCCCCTGTTAAAGTAAAAAGGTAATACCACAATACCTTGAAGGCAAATTAGCATCTCAGACTTTTTATTTGTTTGTATGGTATTCTTATTTTATTTATTCATTTTTTTCTTACTTTTAGCGAGTAAGCTGTTTTAAGACAATCCTTATTTCAATTACTTAGTTCCTAATATTTAGTTGCTGCTAAACAGTTCGATTGTTTTTTTTTTATTTAGTCACATGAAATGTTCTTGGCTTAAGATCTATATAAGATTTTTTTTTACATTACAAAAAGTAAGAATAAAAATATAAATGAACTAAAAGATCGAACAATAAAAACATAAACAGTGCAATACAAATATCGGTTGTTTTTAGTAAACAATGTAAAATATTAGTAAAAGAAATTGTTTCAATTTGAGCATCCATACATGCAGATGCGATAACTGATCTTCACAATGTATATCCAGCAGTAAGACTCAAACAGATATTAGCATTAATTTTCTTTCTTTTATTCCTTTTCTCTTTTAGGTGGTCGTGTATTTATGTATCGTTTAAACAATAACATTCTATTTAAATTATTATTTATGAATTATTAAAGAGTGGATTAAGCCAATGATAAACATAAAAAAAACGGCTGTGTAGTTAACATTAGGCGACATTTTTAAATTTTTTAGTAGGATTATATACAGTGATCTCAGCATCGCAAAAATACCTAAAAAAACAAAAAAACCCACATGAAACAAAACTAAACTAGTTCATAAAGTTTCAACAAACAAATTACAATCTTCATCAACTGCTGTTTACGGTCAAGTCACGCTGAAAGCACGGGTTACCGCTAAATCATCGAAGTTAAGCAGCGACGAGCCTGTTTAATATTTAGATGGGTGACCTCTTAAGAAAACATAGGTACAGAAAACAACCTGGATCAAAAATGACTTGATTCGGCATTACATACACCGAAAAGGGTTGATATGCCGTTAAACAAACAACCATCCAACCATTTGTTGATAAAAAAAAAAAAAAAAAGGAGATTGTACAGTTTCTTCATTCATCCATTTTACAAAATAATAACTGGTAATAGTAGCAGAAAATATTTGAAAGGGAGTGTAAAAATAAATAACCAATTTCTATGGTTTATACGGTAAAGTGGGAGGTGATGATAGGCGTGCGCTCCACCTCAGACGCAAAACCAACTCTCTGGTGAAAAGGCGATAGACCCACTCGCTGTTTGGCTGATACTGACAATAGGTCATTCTGCCAACTTACTTATTTAAAAGTAAAAGTAATCGTCGGGGTGGCCTAAAGTCGGTATCAACCAATAGTGGGTGTCTATCCTCTTTTCACTAGCGCTAGACCAAGAAGTTGTGTTTTGCGTATGAGATGGAGTGCCACACCTACTATCAGCTCCTTAACTTTACCGCACAGATCCCTGTGCTACCATACGGTGATTTTGGCGAGGGCCGGTATCGAACTAGGATCTTGTGGTTCTAGCGAATGCCTCTACGACTAAGCTAACCCAGCCCTAACTGTAGTCAATAAGTAAGAAATTCGTATAAAAAAGGAATTGTGACTTTTTTTTAATTGGATGATATTTGTACTGACACCCGCCTTTTTTTTATTTTTTAATAAGACAATGATATTTTGCGTGTCTGTTGGTTTAACAAATGGAAACGTTATCCTGACGGTGTTGAGGGTCAGTTTATTCAGGCATAAATTTGGAAATGTTAGCACGACAATGTTATGGGGAAGCTGATCTTTACTTTCAATTCCTTCTTCTGGGAAAGATGATAATATAATTCCGACATTTTCTTTCATTTCCGATCTGGTGTTTGTCGACCATCTCTGCTTATCCTACCACCACACACACGCACGCACGCACGCACGCACGCACACACACACCACATATATATTATATATATATATATATATATATATATGAAAACACCACCACAATTCTGTTAAAGAGAAAACAATTTATCACATAATAATTTTTCTCTTTAACAGCATTGTGTGGTGTTTTCATTCCATCTTTTTCATACTCATACTGTCGGATTCATTTCCTTTCTTTTAACATATATATATATATATTATATATATATATATATATATCATTCAGAGTGTTTATTAAGTGTGTATTGGCCCGACGAGAGAAATAGATATTCTATAAAAAAAATTTAAAAAGGGATCGCAAAAAGGATTATGTTAAAAAAAAAAAAATTCTTAAACATATGCGACACGTGTTTCAGATCTTCTGTTATCTTCTTCAGGCATTAATTAACCATATTTTGGCAGAATGTTAATACGTACAAGTGTGATTTTATATTTGATAGGTTGTGTGTTTTTCTACTACTTTATGTTTTAACGGTTGTATAATAACAGTTGAAATATAATATAGTATATATATATATATATATATTATATATATATATGAGAGAGAGAACACAGAGAGAGAAATTGAAACACTCTGAATGTGTTTCCATTTATCGAGAATTTAAAAAAAAAAAAGATCCAAGTGCTATTTCGCTGAATTCTATAAAATTTAACATAATAGATCATTAGTATGCAAGTCCAAAATAATGGGTGTATCACAGTAATCTGAACCCATGTGCATATAGTGCACCTTGGTAGAAATGCCACTGTATAGAGGGTGCTGCAATTCTATTTTCAATATATATTTATATATATGACATGTATATAATGACTGAACACTTCTTTCTCTTTGCTATAAGTTATATATAGATAGATGTATGTTTCATATAGATATATTGTGTATGGTTCTATATAGATATATATGTGTATGTTTCTTATAAGAATATATGTGTATGTGTCGATATAGATATATATGTGTATATAGATATGTATGTGAACAAGTATATAGATATACGTATGTGATATAGAAATACGTATTTATATAGAATATACGTAGCTGTATATGAATATACGTATGTTTATATAGATATTATGTATATGTCTATATAGAATATATGTATGTGTAATAGATCTATGTATATAGACATAGATATGTGTAATATGATGAGTGTGTGTGTGGGTGTGTCGATATGTTTATATAGAAATGGTAATAGATGTGTCTGTATATAGAATGTATACATATACAGCTCTTCTCTCTGCTATATTCATCTTCTCTCTCTCTCTCTCTCTCTCTCTCTCTCTCTCTTCTCTTCTCTCTCTCTCTCTCTCTCTTTCTTTTCAGACGCACGTGTGCGAATATCTCCATACATAAATGTATTTAATAACCATAACACAGGAAATTGAATATCTTTGAAAAAATATTTTTTTAAAAAAGCCAATAATAGACCTGATTCAATTGTTTGATTTTTTTTTATAAATTAAATTCCAAGAGCATGAATTAATATCTGAGAAACACACACAGGACACACTAATGTTGTACTCTTACACACCGCACTCCACCGTAAACAATTAAGATTCAACTTTGTTCAAGCGCTTTTTTTTTTTTTTTCATTTTTCCTCCTTTTTTTTTTTTTTTTTTATTATCAATTATATTTCTCTTCTCTCGCTGAAAACTTTATTAACTTATTAATTTTTTCGCGTATGAAATCAATTTTTCTTTCTTAATTTTTTTCCTCTAAGATTTCCTTTTCCTCCTTTTTTTTTTTTTTTTACACAAATTCTCTTACAAAACGACTCCAATGTTATTTGTTAATGGTAAATTCAAATCTGAATGCATTTATTCAAACTCCATGATAAATGCACACGAAGGAAGAATTAAATATTGTTTGTCTTTTGTTTTTTGTTTTTTTAATTTGCTCATTTCACATCTTTAAGCGGACATATTGCTTTTGAGCAAGTCTCTGCGCTCATACTTCCAGTGGAATAGAATAAAATTCTTAACTCTAACATCCTGTTTCAGAATTTTCCAAATTCAGATCCCCATTCCTATAAGATTTATCAAAAAATGGCCTTTCATTTAAAGTTACCTGTTATTTTCCTTAAATCAAAGACTTCTAAATATGTCTAACATTACATTTAAACAAAAGCTATCGTTTGGGCAGATTAGGAAAATGAATGTGACTTCTGGTCGGGGGAATGAGGTGGTATAGACATTAACATTTTTTAAACTTCTAAAATGCTGAGTTTAAACAAAACACTATTCAGGTCCAGTACTGAGTCGTAAATTTAAATGCAAAATTATTCAATTTATTTGTCTTAATTTTTTAAAATGAGCTTGATAATCTGTATCATTTATATTTTCGGACTGCTGTCTTTCATTAGTTATATACACAACGTTCCGGTCGTTGACAATGCCTTCTTCAGTATTTCTATCGAAATCAGGAGCCATCATGTTGTAATCGAGAGCCTTCACGAATTTCGAAATAAACCCTTATTAATCCATTGGGGTAATTTTTCTCATTCCGTTACAAGACAGAGTTAAGCATTCGTTATTTTCGCCCGTAGTCAGGAATTGAACCTGCAATTCTACTGATGATTCGTCACTAAGAACTTATTAACTCAACCATTATATCCGTGCGCCATGTGTCCAATTGTAATAAAGTCGGCGTGCTGATCTGTGCCAGTATCAGCCAGGCAGGCGAGGAGTATAGCCACTTTTCCCTACCGCTTGACCAGAGAAATTGTTTCGTGTCTGAGGTGGAGCACCAAGCCAACCTTGCTCTGCCGACTGGGCTAAACTATCTAAATCTATTAAGTATTTATTAAACTTAGTTTAAGTGTGAATCAAGACCAGAAGGACGGGGCACCTAGTGAGATTAAACTCACTATCAATGGTCTGCTAATCGAGCTTCCTAACCTTTGTACCATGTGAATGCCCTAACCTAAATCTAATTAAAACCTATGATAACACTATGTAACCCACTATTTGTGCCCGGATACTACGTGGATTTCTAATTGGCTTATGTTGTAAAAGTATAGACAATAGCCATTAAGTCCTTCAAACTTTGCTTTTTACCTTGAAGTATAGATATTTTAGGAATTAATTTATTTTCTATGTAAAAACTGGCACTTAGCTCATTATATCACGTATAAATAAATAACATGTCAACCAAAATGATACATGATATCTATACGCTACAAAAAATGTTTCAAAGTGGTTTTTTTTTCTTTTTTCGAGATTAGTGATTGTAATGTACAGTTTACGTATCAGAACTCCAAATATAGTCTCCTGTCATATTTTTTAAATTCTCATTACGCAGGTCACAAATTTTCATTACGCAGGTTCACAGGTCACAAAAGTTTGAAAAGAAAAGAAAGTTGTTTTATTTAATTTCAGAATAACCAATTAGAAAGATGCACTTTCTATTCAGGAACAAAAACAAAATTTTTAGAATATTTTTTTTCGTAATACGATGGAAATCAACATCGAATATCAATGTAATTATCTTATTCTTTGTTAATAGTGATTACTTTTTTAAATGCCTTATATATATTTGTTCTTTTCAAAAAATTTAAAAAAATTTTTTAATGGCACCAAGCTTTAGCGAAATTCTTTAATGGTTTATTTATTAACTAACAGTTTCTCAACCCGAAATGAGCAAAGGGCTGCAACTGCACTTTGGGTGTCAGATCATCGGATATACTTGCTTTTTTTTTGTTATTATTATTCAGTGCAAAAAGACATAGTCAGACTATTCAATAACAGTTATAAGAACTGCACGTTTTTCTTCTTATTATTATTATTACTAGCATAGGGCCGTCAAAAATGGCGGGATTTCTTACATAGGAATCGCTCTTCTGGTTATCTTCAGAGAATAGTATCTCTTGTTCTGTGCACACACACAAACTATAAATACATATATATAATATATATATATATATATATAATATGTATATATATATATATATATAATCAGTATAGTAGTTGTGGGTGTAGATAGTTTAGATCGTTTCTCTAAACATGGAGAATATTTCATGAATAATTTCATAGATTTTGAAATCCCGGTCTGCGCTAACCATTACCTCACCTGTACATTCGAGATTTCATTGCAACAAATTTTTTAAATGGGGGTGGCTTCGAGAAGAATCTCTTGAAGTGTCTGAAGATATTCAAGAAAAATATCTATTGTAACTAATACCTCTGATGATGCCGACCACAACTTAATAATAATTAATGATATTAGTGATTTAGTAATATAATAATGATATTAATAATAATGATGGTTATAATAATTGTAATAATAATAATGATATAATAATACGATATTAGTGATGATATTAATACTTCTACTATTGATAATATACAATAATACAGTAATAATAACAGTAATACTTGTAATATGATAAAATGATAAATACTACATTAATATAATATAATATAATAATAATAATAATAATAGAATAATAATAATAATTACGTTTCTCATTTGCTGATGTAATTTTACTGCACGATTCCCTCAAATAAACAAACTAATATTAATTTTTCATAATATTGGACCATTCTTAATAAAAATTAATAATTCATTAAAAATACAAGACAAATATTTTCGTGAGTTTGTCAAAAAATTACTATTCTTCTCGTCTCATTTTTAAATAATAAAATTTAGAGAGAAACTATAAATGATAATATTGAAAAATAATAAAAATGAAAAATAATAATGAAATAAAAAAATAAAAAAATAATAATATGAAAAATAATAATAATGAAAAATAATAATAATGAATAATAAGATAAATAATAATAATTACAATCCAGAAGAGCATCGTAATTTACTAAGATTAATTCGAGTGTCCGACATGCACATGCTGTGGGAATGGGCGTTTCCTGCTGACAGGAGAAAAATCTAAGCTCTTTTCAACTCCCAGCTGTGATTGTTTTAATTTATTGACGCTAAAACAAGTTAATGCACGTGTCGAAGCTACAACGGAGGATCGAACTCACGATCACGGTTTTTGAGATTAATCTTGGAATGCAACTGTAGGTCAGGGAACAAGCTACCTTCATTTAATTACAAAATATTGTTGTGGCTATAATCATCTTCCTTCATTTTGACATTCGGGTCTCACCCAGAGACCTAGGGCTCGTAACCGAGTAATGCAAAATAACATCACATATACGAATGAAACTTGTGTGTGTCATGGATGTGGGGGGAATATTGTTGGTTATATTAGAAGCATTACAAATTAAAATCTGACACGTGATCCAAGGAAAAAAACATTAAAATTAAAATAGAATTTTAAAAAAAAGTCTTTCAACAGGCGTTTTGCGAAAGGACAAAATTTTGAGATCAGAATAAGATAATTCTTGAATTTAAATCATTTTCCAGGTTTCTACTATAACTAACAAAGCTTACCCCATCCATTATTACATATATCTTTAAAGAAGCATACGAGATCTCTCTAACTATATATATATTTATAATATAATATATATATAATATATATATATATACTTACGTATACTTATATACGTATACTATATATGTATATGCTTTAGTTAGAATTTCTCAACGTGCTTACAGTGAAGTGTGAATAATTCTGCACATCGTATATGTTAGACCTTCCAGATATTTTGTAAACAAATTATTATGAAATAATCACCAGAAAAAAAACAAAGACCATTAATAGAGTTGGACTTGCAAGTTATATATATAATTTGGTGTGTGTGTGTGTGTATTAGAATTCCTGTTCGAACTTTAGTCGCTCTATTACATTCACATTCAGACTAATACGCTTGAAAGGTATGAACCCCTACCTGCCCAGCTATGAGTTAAATATTACCAACTACTGTTCTACTGTGAGGATGGCTTGACATGGAATAAACCCACGAATATTGATTGCCATTAAATAAAAAAGTCATATCTGTTATCCATCCATACCTGTTAATATCTCTCTCTCTCTCTCTCTCTCTCCTTCCCTCTGTCTGTCTGTCTCTCTCTCTCTCTCTCTCTTTATTATATATATGTGTGTGTGTGTGTGTTGTGTATATAAAATCTGTTCAAAAATTTTGGAGAATTTATTCTTTTCCGTCAGTTAACTTAATGTTTCCCCAGTCTCACAGGAATCACCCCATAAGTAATAAATATTCCACATTTTATAAAATTTCGTCACGTTATTTGAAGAATACTTCTTTCCAAAGTTTGAGTAGCACATCAAATACGTGAAGGCGTAATTATAAAATGAAACTATATATTTACTTTGTGGAGGCATTCTGAAAATTTAAAGATATTCGGAGAAGATATGGGAACCTGGTAAGGTAAAAAATTATAACCTTGTCAAATTTAAACTTGAGTAACAGCACTTACTGTGGCTTCCTGTACATGGAACTCTTCTCTCATATCAACTGATATGACATACCAGTACTTAGACGTTTTGTCAAAATAGCTGGTGGTGGGGTGGAGTGCGCCGGGAAGATGCAAATTCATTTCCTTTTCCTAAAGGCTTAGTGAGTGTGTGTATATGAACAGTGGGTTTATGTAAGTCGGTGCATAAATATTTTAAATGGATTTCTCAAATAGAAAATTGAAAGTAAAAAGAGAAAAAACAAGTAGATATGAATTTGTTCAGTATTTTAATTTATTTATTTTATTTTTACAGTTGGTAAAAGACTGTAGTTTCTTTCGGGGAGGGAGGTGGTATGGGTTTTAAGAAATATAGTTTTTGAACAAAAATTAACAATGATTGCTTCAATGAAGAGTTGGCGAGAAGACATGTTTGTCAATAATGAATATGCAGTAAGAACAGTTGACTAGAATATTCTCTCTTAATTAAAATGTAAAATGAATAATAAAAACAACACTTTTATAAAGCAGGCCTTTGAAATTCTAACTTCTTACAGTAGCTTATGTGAAAAAGAGTGTACTGCCCAATGTCGACACACACACAACACACACACACATACCACACACACATACATACATAATACATACACCACACACACCACACACACACACACACATACCACACATATTTATATATATATATATATATATATAATATATATATATATATATTATTTTCAGTCCTTTATTAAAATGTGTTTGGCATACTCAACTCAATGTAGTACTATCATTTATATATATCTCTCTCTCATATGTGTATATATATATTATTATATATATATATATATTTTCAGTCTATAAAAATGTGTTTGGCATTACCAAACTTCAATGTTTGTACCTATCATTTATATATCTCTCTCTCATATATATATATATATATATGTATAGTATATATATAATATTATATATATAATATATATATATATATGAACTTAGCTGAATGTGCAAATCGTTCCAGGCCCCTTTAATGAATCAAAAGTGCTCAATATCTACCAAAAGAGCAGGATACGATCTAATATGAGTGAATGTTTACTCCGTCTCTCGTTTAGCCTCATGTACTTAAAAACAAGCCACCCGACGAGACTATATATATATATAATTTATATATATATATATATATAATATGGTGTACTTGGACATAAAGTCTATAAAATTCACTGCTTAAGATATAATTTCCATTAAGTTGTAAATGAGTTTAACAAATGAATATTAGTGTTTATGACAAACTACACCAAATCTAGAATACGTCAATATAAAAAAAGTTCTTTTTACTATGCAAATGAAATATAGGAACCAAAATAATAATCAGACGGCATCACCTACTCATTTATTGTTTAACCTGTTCTTGGTTTTTTGTTTTTGTTTATTTTACTGAAGTAAGCGAAGAAAAAGCAATGGACGTACGTTTTTTATCGTTTAGCAACGTCCGATATGAGAGGATTCCTGTCCATTGTTCGTCCCTATACAACACAAGAACGCGAATTTAGGGTTCCTGCATGGATTGACTATCTCTACACTGCTTTCCCCCTTCCCCTCTCCTCTATCTGACCCGACAGTCTTAGCTTTCAACGCCGGGTACACAAATCGGGTACTAAAACAATTTATATGTAACATTTACGTAGTTAAAGTTACTGTCAAAAACAATTTTAACGAGTGTGTTTTACGACAAGAGAAAATGGTACTTGTATATGGGTGGTTGTGATAATAATCTATTGCGCTGTCAAGTGATAATAGGGTAAGAGCTACTGAGTTTTGGCTGGTGATAATTATTAATGTGTTACTAACAAGTGTTCATCTCGTCTATTTCTTCAAGCGACGAAAACGGTCACGTTTATCTTAGTATATATATATATATATATATATATATATATATAATATATATATTTAAACCCGAAAACTATCAGATATTTTGGCAGTGTGACTTGATAAAGGAGAGAATGATTCCATGCCTTTTAAGAGAGTATTTGTATAAAGTTAATATAAGTAGTCAGAAGCAGTCTTGTGAAAAAGGTTAAGTATAGGTAAATGAAATATTATATTTCACAATGTTAAATACTACCCATGACTTGAGTTCATGATACAATAGTCTGACTATTGTTAAATGCATATTTATCTGACGAAACACATCCCATTGTACATGGTAATTCGTACTTATAGATTAAGTATTGAACATTATTCAACAGTTTAGATTTTGGATCGGCTAAGCTTGATACGTGTATCGAAGACTTAAAAAGAACTTTACATTTAGGAATCACATAGCCAAATGTTTATAGTATGATTAAAATTTGTTACTAAAAGTGTTTTTGAAATTCGTAAAATATTTCATACCGTGCTTCAAGACCAAAATTACAATAAGCAGTGATCACAATAGCTTCAAGGTGGTAAAAAAATACATAGATGTACGCTGTGATAACACAAAAATATAATTCCAGTTTCACATATTACATCCTAGATGAGCCATATTAAACGTGGAGATTACCTGACTTACCTGAGGATATGTTATCAGGAACTCTAAGTTTTGAGTATGCATCTGTTTTTACATCTTTATACAATTTTTTTTTTCCATTGAAATTTATTTCTGTATTCTTTCGATTTCCATTACTTCTTTCATTAGTGCCTTCTCTTAATTTCACTCTCTGTGAAAAGTACTAGGTAAAAAAAACGTAATCTCTCTTATACTTAAACTTACTAGTTGTCACCCAAAAAAACTGTGATTACATCTCAGATGAGAAAAGTGAGAATGGCTTGAACTTGAATAACTGCCAAACCGGAATCTCCATTACAATCGGCAAGCAAGCTGTTCGTAAACAAGCTTGGAGAAGAAAAGAAAAAGATGGGATTTCGAGTCTTAATTTCCTATTCACGGGCTTACTAAGGGTTCGTTTAAAATAATGATCTGGATTGCAATTACAATTAGGGGGCAACTGGAAAGCCGATTGATAACGGGAAAATTACTTATGATTAAATAATAATTAAAATATGAAATTGAAATTATCAAAACATTCATTCTTTAGACCAATTGGTTCGGTTCACCGGTCCACGTGGACCTCTTGTGAAACCTATACATTTTGGGGACCCGCAAGCAAAATGTATTTAACTTATAAAATATAATGTGATTGTAAACATCGAATGGCCTAGGAGTGAGATTAGGGTAAAAGGACCCATGGTTAAAAAAAAAGATTTGAAAACATTGTTTTAGACAGTGTCCACCTGAAAAGATGATCGAAATTATTGATCGAAAACTGAGCCTTTCTCCTCTTCTCCCCCCCCTCTCTCTCATTCCCTGTTTGATTTAAAAGTATATCCCAAATTTCGATTTTAATTGTCATCGGCGTATTTCTTATTTTTATTTCTTGTAAGGACTGTATATATCTACATTTTTTAAAAGACAGAAAAATCTGAATTTGCAATTAAATACTGAAGCGATCTGAATTTTGAATTTTTTCAAAAAGGCAATATTAAAAAATTACGTTAGGAAACTGAAAAAGAAAGTGTCCTCCCTCTCTCTCTATCTCTATCTCTCTCGCAATAAAACATTTTCAAATATGCGTATTATATCTAAAATGCTAATTTAATTTCTTTTAAATAAATAAAGTATCAGTGCGAGAAAGTTCCTCCGCAGTAATATATACTATAATATATATGATAATATTTCGTTTTATCAGCCCGGTGTTTCTGTGGCGGGAGGATTGGCGTCGTGTCCGGCATCTTTTTGAATTTTTTTTTCTTTTCTTTTTTTTTTTCATTTCAAAATCTTCTGATTGAGAGGTTTTGACGGCAAGCGAAGGAACCATTAAACATGTCCGACAGCACCTGGCATAGTTCTTTTTTTTTTTTTCTTTTTTATCTTCCTTTTTCTTCTTCGTTTTCTGCTGACTTTTTGATGACAATCTGAAAGAAGATGCACATAAAACACTCTGGTCTCTTTTTTCACTTATCTGTGTATGGGAAAAAGAATATTATTACATTTATTTTATCCATACACAACCACACATATATATATATATGGAGGTGGCGTGGTCTAATGGTTAGTGTCGTAGGAATGGACTCATCGACCGAGTTCAATCCTGGACAAAAATATTCGCCCAATTCACACGCGCTAATACCCTTGGGAAAGTATGAATCCAATTTCCCTCCAGTTATGTGGTAAAATAGTAGGCCAGGCACTGGGGCTCTTAACCATGGCGTAGGTAACTGTCTTAGGAGATGGAAAACTCCAATTCAAAACCTCGGTAAACCCGCTTAAAGTAATGACCTTCTACCGCATCTGCTTCTGCGGAGGGTTGTATATATATATATTATATATATATATATATATATATAATATATATATGTGTGTATAAAGAGCTGCAGGGGGAATCGACGGTATGTAGTATATTAAGGAAAATTGAAAAACACAGGTTTTAAATAAGTTGAGTGGTAAAGTTTATTAGCGACGCTGCAGTGTTTTCAATCTATAAATATATATTATATATATATATATATATATAATGTGTGTGTGTATACCGCGATGGGTTAACAAGTCTGTGTTGAAAGAAAGTTCCAACTTAAAATCATCCTAATAAGAACTGACTGGTTAACCCATCTGCAGTATACACCCACATTATATATATATATAAATATATATATACTATATAGATTGAAAACTGCAGCGTCGGCTAATAAACTTTACACTCAACTTATTTAAACCTTTGTTTTTTCAATTTTCTTAATAACTACATACCGTCGATTTCCCTGCAGCTCTTATACACACATATATATATATATATATATATATATATATATATATATATATATATATACCAACCCCTCCGCAGAAGCAGGATGCGGTAGAAGGTCAATTACTTAAGCGGGGTTTAACCAGTTTGAATTGAGATTTTCCATTCTCCTAGACTAGTAACCTACATGGTTAAAGAGCCAGTCTTGCCCTACTATTTTACACATAACTGGAGGGAAAATTGGATTCATACTTTTCCCAAGGTAATTAGCGCCCGTGTGAATTGCGAAATATTTTGTCCAGGGAATGAAACTCGGGTCGATGAGTCCATTTCTACGACACTAAACCATTAGACCACGCACCTCTCATATATATATTATGTGTGTGTGTGCTGTATTGGATAAATAAATGTAATAAATATTCTTTTCCCATACACAGATCAGATGAAAAAGAGACAAGAGTGTTTTATTGCATCTTCTCAGATTGTAATCAAATAAAGGCAGAAAACGAAGAAGAAAGGAAGATAAAAGAAAAAAAAAAGAAAGAAACCTATGCAGGTGCTGTCGACATTTAAATGGTTTCCTTTCGCTTGCCGTCAAAACCTCTCAATCAGAAGATTTTGAAAAAAAAAAAAAAAGAAAAGAAAACAAAATATCAAAAAGATGGACACACGCAATCCTCCCGCCACCAGAAAACACACGGCGATAAACGAAATATTATCATATATATATATATATAAATACTGCGGAAGGAACTTTTCCGCACTTTGATACTTACTTTATTTAAAAGAAATTAAATTAGCATTTAGAAATAAACGCATATTTGAAAATGTATATGCAGAGGAGATAGAGATAGAGAGAGAGGAGCGAACAATTTTCTTTTTCATTTTCCTAACGTAATTTTAATATTATCCATTTTTGAAAAAAATTCAAAAATTCAGATTCGTCAGTATTTAATTGAAATTCAATTTTTCTGTCTTTTAAAAAATGTGATATATACAGTCGTTAGAAATAAAAAAATAAAAGAAATACCCGATGACAATTAAATCGAATTTGGATATACATTTAAAAATTCAAAAAGGAATGAGAGAGAGGGGGGGAGAGAGAGAGAAGCTCAAGTTTCGATCATAAATTTTCGATCATCTTTCAGGTGGACAACTGTCTAAAACAATGTTTCAATCTTTTTATTTAACCATGGGGCTCCTTTTAACCCTATCTCACTCCTAGGCCATTCGGATGTTTACAAATCACATTATAATTTATAGTTAAATACATTTTGCTTGCCTGGGGTCCCCCAAAAATGTATATGGTTCACAGAGGTCCACGTGGACCCGGTTGAGAACCACTTGGGTCTAAAAATGTGAAATTTGTTTTTGATAATTTCATTTCATATTTATTTTATATTTAATCATAAGTAATTTTCCCGTTATCAATCTGCTTTCAGTTGCCCCCTAATTGTAATTGCAATCCCCAGATCATTATTTACGACCTTAGTAAGCCAGGTGATAGGAAGATTAAGACTCGAACTTTCCCATTCTTTTTTTTTCTTCTCAAGCTTGTTTTACCGTAACAGCTGCCGTTGCCGATTTGGTAATGGAGGACTTCCACCGTTGCAGTTATTCAAAGTTAAAGCATTTCTCACTTTCTCATCTGAGATGTAAACAGTTTTTTGGGTGACACTAGTAGTTAAGATAAGAGAGATTACGTTTTTTTACTTAGTTACTTATCACAGAGAGTGAAAATTAAGAGAAAGGCACTAATGAAAGAAGTAATGGAAATCGAAAGGAATACAGAAATAAATTTCAATTGAAAAAAAAAAAATTGTATAAAAGATGTAAAAAAGATTGCATACTCAAAACTTAGAGTTCATGATAACTATCTCAGGTAAGTCAGTAATCTCCACGTTTAATACTGGCTCATTAAGGATTCGTAATAAAATTTGAAACTGAATTATGATTTTTTGTGTTATCACAGCGTACATCTTATGTATTTTTACCATTGAAGCTATTTGATACTGCTATGTAATGTTGTGCTTTGAGCAACGGTATAATAGGTTTACGAATTTCAAAACACTTTAGTACAAATTTTAATCATACTATAAACATTTTGGCTATTTGTGATATCCTCAATGTATAAGTTCTGTTTTTTAAGTCTTTCGCATACAGTTCAAACTTAGCCGATCCAAAAATCTTAAACTGTTGATAATGTTTCAATACTATCTATAAGTGGTACGAATTCCATGTACAATGGGGATGTGTTATCTCAATTAATATGCAAATTTAAAATAGTCGCAGACTATTGTACATGAAACCAGAGTCGATGGGTTAGTATATTAAACATTGTGAAATATATATTTCATTTACCTATACTTAAACCTTTTTCACAAGGACTGCTCATGACTACTTATATTAACTTTTACCAATATCTCTTAAAAGCAGAACTCATTCCTCTCCATTTATCATCACACTGCCAAATATCTTGATTAGTTTTCGTGCTTTATATTTATATATATATATATATATATATATACTATATTATACTAGATTTGAAACTGACCCGTTTTCGTCGCGGTTGAAGAAATGAGACGAATGAACATTGTAGTAAACACATTAATAAATACCCTACCAGCAAAACTCAGTAGCTCTTACCCCTATTATCAACCTTGGACAAGCGGTCCAATAATATTACACACCACCCTATACAAAGTAAACCATTTCTCTTGTCGTAAAACCACACTCCTTACAATTGTTTGACAGTAAATTTCTACGTAAATGTATACATACAAATTGTTTTAGTTACCCCGATTTTGTGTACCCGGCGTTGAAAGCTAAGACTTTGGTCGGTCAGATAGAGAGAGGGGAAGGGGAATCAGTGTAGAGAGTAAGTCAAGCCATGCAGGAACCCTAATTCGCCGTTTCTTGTTGTTTGCTATAGGACGAACAATGGACAGGAATCCTTATATCGACCGTGGCTAAACGATAATAAAGCGTACGTCCATTGCTTTTTTCTTCGCTTACTTCAGTAAAATTAAAATCCAAAAACAAAAAAACCAAGAACAAGTTAACAATAAATGGTAGGTGATGCCGTCTGATTATTATTTTTACTAATTTTCATGCAAAGTAAAAAAAGACTTTTTTTTATATTGAACGTATTTTCTTAGATTTGGTTTAGTAAGTTTGTCATAACACTAATATTTCATTTGTTTAAACTCATTTTTAAACTAATGGAAATTATATCTTAAGCAGTGAATTTTTATAGGACTTTATGTCCAAGTACACCCATAATATATATATATATATATATATATTATATATATATATAGTCTCGTCGGGTGCCATTGCTTTTAAGTCATGAGGCTAAACGATGAGGACGGAGTAAACATATCACTCATACTTAGATCGTATCCTGCTCTTTTGGTAGATTTGAGCACTTTGATCCATTAAAGGGCCTGGAACGATTGCACATTCAGCTAAGTCATATATATATATATATATATATATATATATAATATACTATATATATATATATATCAATAGCTGAGAGAGAGATATGTATAAATGATAGGTACTACATTGGAAGTGAGTATTGCCAAACACATTTTTATAAGGACTGAAAATAATTATTATATACTATATATATATATATTATTACACATATGAGAAGAGAGATATATTATTAATGATAGGTACTACATTGAAGTTGAAGTATGCCCAAACACATTTTTTAAAGGACTGGAAATAATATATATATATATATTAAATATAATATATATATATTATATATATAGTGTGTATGTGTGTGTGTGTGTGTGTGTGTGTGTGTATGTATGTATTATGTATGTGTGTGTGTGTAGTGGTGTGTGTGTGTGTGTGTGCTCGTAATTCGGGCGCAGTCACACTCTTTTTCACTAGCTACTGTAAGAAAGTTTAGAATTCAAAGCCTGCATTATAATGAAAAAAAGTGTTGTTTTTATTATCTTTACATTTAATTTAAGAGAGATTTCTATCACTGTCTTACTGCATATCATAATGACAAAACATGTCTTTCTCGGCCAACTCTTCACATTTGAAGCATTCATTGTTATTTTTTTCAAAACTATATTTCTTAACCCATACCACCTCCTCCCCGAAAGAATACTACGTCTTTTACCAACTGTAAAAATAAATAAATAAATTAAATACTGAAAAATTTCCATATCTAACTTGTTTTCTCTTTTACTTCCAAATTTTTCTATTTTGAGAAATCCATTTAAAATATTTATGCACCGACTTACATAAACCCCCTGTTTCATATACAAACACGCACTAATGCTCTTTAGGGAAAGGAATGAATTTGCATCTTCCCGGCGCACTCCACCCACCACCAGCTATTTTGACAAAACGTCTAGTCACTGGTATGTCATATCAGTTGATTGAGAAAAGAGTTCCCATGTACAGGAAGCAACAGTAAAGTGCTGTTACCTAAAAGTTCTAATTTGACAAGGTTATAATTTTTTACCTTACCAGGGTTTCCCATATCTCTCCGAATATCTTCTAAATTTTCAGAAATCCCTCCACAAAGTAATATATAGTTTCATTTTATATTACGCCTTCACGTTATTTGATGTGCTACTCAAAACTTTGGAAAGAAGTATTCTTCAAATAAAGTGACGAAATTTTATAAAATGTGAATATTTATTACTTGATGGGGTGATTCCTGTGAGACTGGGGAAACACTTAAGTTAACTGACGGAAAGAATAAATTCTCCAAAATTTGAACAGATTTATATACACACACACACACACAACATTATATATAAAGAGAGAAGAGAAGAGAGAGAGACAGACAGACAGAGGAGAGAGAGAGAGAGAGAGAGAGAGGATATTAACAGATGGATGGATAAACAGATATGACTTTTTTATAATGGATATCAATATTCGTGGTTATTCCATTCAAAGCCATCCTCACAGTTTATAGAACAGTAGTGGTAATATTTAAAACTCATAGCTGGGAAGGTGAGGGGTCATACCTTTCCCAAGCGTATTAGTCTGAATGGAATGTAATAGAGCGACTAAAGTTCGAACAGGAATTCAATACACAACACACACAACAACAAATATATTATTATAACATTGCAAGTCCAACTCTATTAATGAGTCTTTGTTTTTTTTTCTGGTGATTATTTCAATAATAATTTGTTTACAACATATCTGGAGAGTCTAACATATACGATGTGCAGAAAATTATTCACACTTCCACTGTAAGCACGTTTGAGAAAATTCTAACTAAAGCATATACATTTATAAGTATACGTATATAAGTATAGTATATATATATATATATATATATTATATATATAATATATATATAATATTTTATATAGTTAGAGAGATCTCGTAGCTTCTTTAAAATAATGTATAATGGAGGGGGGTAAGCTTTGTTAGTTATAGTAGAAACCTGGAAAAATGATTTAAAATTTCAAGAATTATCTTATTCTGATCTCAAAATTTTGTCCTTTCGCAAAAAGCCTGTTGAAAGACTTTTTTTAAAATTTTCTATTTTAATTTAATGTTTTTTTCCTTGAGATCACGTGTCAGATTTTAATTTTGTTAATGCTTTCTAATATAACCCAACAAATATTCCCACCATCCATGACACACACAAGTTTCATTCGTATATGTGATGTATATTTTGCATTACTCGGTTACGAGCCCTAGGTCTCTGGGTGAGACCCGAATTGTCAAATGAGGAAGATGATTCATAGCCACAACAAACTATTTTGTAATTAAATGAAAGTGCAAATTGTTCCCTGACACTACAGTTGCATTTCAAGATTTATCTCAAAACGCTGATTCGTGAGTTCGATCCGTTGTAGCTCGACACGTGCCATTAACTTGTTTTAGCGTCAATAAATTAAAACAATACCAGCTGGGAGTTGAAAGAGCTTAGATTTTTTCTCCTGTCAGCAGGAAACGCCCCATTCACCCACAGCATGTGCATGTCGGACACTCAGAATAATCTTTTAGTAAATTACGATTTCTCCTTCTGGGATTTGTATTATTATATTATCATATTATTTCTTATTATTATTTTTGATTATTATTATTTTTATTATTATATTTTTCATTATTATTATTTTTCATTATATTTTTCATCATTATCATTATATTTTCAATATTATCATTATAGTTTCTCTCCTAAAATTTTATTATTTTAAAATGAGACGAGAAGAATATGTCAACATTTTTTGACCAAACTCACGAAAATATTTGTCTTTGTATTTTTAATGAATATTACTTTATTAAGAATGGTCAATATTATGAAAAATTAATAAGTTTGTTTATTTGGAGGGAAATCGTGCAGTAAAATTACATCAGCAAAATGAGAAACGTAATTCTATTATTATTAATTCTATTATTATCTTATTTATATTATTATCATATTATTTTTAATAGAGATTATCATATTATCATCATTACAAGTATTACTGTTATTATTACTTGTATTATTGTATAATTATCAATAGTAGTAGTATTAATATCATCACTAATATCGTTATTATATTATCATCATTATTATTATTACAATTATTATAACCAATCATTATTATTAATATCATTATTATTATTAACTAATATCATTATTATTATTACTAATATCATTTTATTATTAATTGTGGTCGGCATCATCAGAGGTATTAGTTACAATAGATATTTTTCTTGAATATCCTTCAGACACTTCAGAGATTCTTCTCGAAGCCCACCCCCATTTAAAAAATTGTTGCAATGAAATCTCGAATGTACAGGTGAGGTAATCGGTTAGGCGCAGACCGGGATTCAAATCTATTGAAATTATTCATTTGAAATTATTCTCCATGTTTAAGAGGAAAACATCTAAACTAACTACACCACCACAACTACTACTACTGATTATATATATATATATATATACTATATATATATATCATATATTATATATATATATATGTATTTTATGGTTTTGTGTGTTGTGCACAGAACAGAGATACTATTCTCTGAAGATAACCAGAAGAGCCGATTTCCTATGTAAGAAATCCCGCCATTTTTTGACGGGCCCTATGCTAGTAATAATAATAATAAGAAGAAAACGTGCAGTTCTTATAACTGTTATTGAATAGTCTGAACTATGTCTTTTTGCACTGAATAATAATAACAAAAAAAAAAGCAAGTATATCCCGATGATCCTGACACCCAAAGTGCAGTTGCAGCCCTTTGTCTCTTCGGGGTGAGAAACTGTTAGTTAATAAAAATAAAACCATTAAGAATTTCGCTAAAAGCTGGTGCCATTAAAAAATTTTTTTTAAAATTTTGAAAAGGAACTAAATATATATAAGCATTTAAAAGTAATCACTATTAACAAAGATAAGATAATTACATTGATATTTCGATGTTGA
>CM042146.1:58478208-58485708 GCA_023376005.1 Doryteuthis pealeii | reverse complement strand
ATGTTATTAGGTGATTTTTTATTTATAATCCCCACTGTACAATGTTCAGTCTGTAATTAATATTCCGATTTGAATTAAGTGCCTTGACAAGGAAGTACACAACTTTTAAATAGATAAATGGTAAGCTTGTTGATCGTTACTTTACAATGGGGAACTAAAGATGGCTAGTTGGTTGATAGAATTTAACGGCATATCTGGGGTTATTATATGGCTACAGTTTAAGGAATAATATACGTTCAACGTGTATATTTACATTTTTGTAGTTAACAGTTTTAACGATATGTTAGCATCACTGGGGATCGTGTTGAGGGGTTGATTTTATTCGTTATGGATCGGGTTTACGTTTATATTTTTGGGTATTATCTTATTTACCTAAAAAAGGACAGAATGACATTAATGTAGATATTTTCAAATTGATATTTTATATTATTTGCGTTAAAACATTTTCTGTTAAGAGTTTTACGATTTGTGATTATATATATATCTTGTAAAAGAGATATCATTCTCTCAAAATATTGGATGAAATCAAATGGAACTTTTGAATAACATCCAACTCTGTTTCTCATTTATTTCACACATGACCCATGCTTCACAGTAAATCACCAATATATATATATATATATATATATATATATATATATATATATATAGTTTAGAACACTGACAATGAAAGTGATTGGGCTGAAAAAAATTATTTGTCGAGTGGAATAAATTCATTTTTAACATTAGGACATACCTACGTATAAAAATGGCCGAATATATCCATTAATGATTTCAGTGATGAATTGAATTCTTTGTTTCAGTTGTAAAATAATTACTAAATTTTCAAATACGGTTTAGTTAAGATAGTATGACTGATCAATTTGGATTTAATTGTAGAAATGCTATTAACAAGAAGGTCGACATGAATTTTAGAAGCTTCTTTTTAAAGCTATACAACAAATACGAAACAAAACGATTGGTTTATTTTCTTTGTTTAATGTCATATTAACCTTCGTGGCCTATTTAATACCGAAGACATCCTTATAGAACAGTAGAGGTAGAGGAATGGAGGGATTCATACCTTTCCCAAGTGTATTAGTCCGAGAGTGAATGTAATAGCGCGACTGGAGTTCGAACTCGCTTACTCCGATCTCCCAGCATAGAACGTTAGCCGTTACGCACTGGGGACGACCCTGCCCCCACGAAACAAAATGAGAGATTTTGAGAGGAATAACATCCATTCCAATAATCTGTATAGGAAATTAATATCAATCAAGACAAAAGTTTTGTTTTATAAAGGCTTACACAACTCGCGGTAAAGCCAATTGTAAAATTTAACATACATATGAAAGAAAAAAAGAATTTTGCCAAATAGAAATATAGAGAGGTTACTTGGTCTTTAAAATATTATATCTAAAATTCTATGGTTGACTGGGCTCTTCGCCCTTGGTATGGCAACAAGTCTGGAAGAAGGAAAAGTAAATTCAAACCTGTTAAACTCCGTTTAAAAAATAGTCCTTATGTCGCATCCTGTTCGTGTGGAGAGGTTAGGTAAATATATTCATTTAAAATTTGAAGAAGTTATATTTAAAATGAGGAGGTAAAAATTCTTTAATTTTTTGGATCTATTAAATTTCAAAATCAACCATTCCCAATAAACACACACACACACACACACACACACACACACACACACAATATATATATATATATATATATAAATGTACATTCAGGGAATGACATTTTCTCGATTTGTTTAGCCTTACATTTGAACATATATGCCCGCTTAAAATTCATTAATTATTAACTAATTAATTTTCAAAATTAGGTATGACTTCAATTAAGCACATATCCTCCAAAAATTGTCGGCTTAAAGCCATATAAAAATGAACACATTTGTTTGTTTACACACACACACATATATATATATAAACTATACGAGTCAGTTCATTGGATTCTGTTATTACAGCACTAAATCACGATGGTTCTATTCAGAAGGGTGTGTTATAGAAGGGGTATTATAAATGATATCTGAAACCTGAAAATTTGATTATACAACTATTAATTGAATTTGCTTAAAATCATAACATATTAAAAATATAATTCCGTTTGAAAAAATTGAACTAGGAATTGATTTGAACTTTTCAAGTGAATTGCTCTAATAAGATAATTTGGATAAGCTGGCGTTTTTGATGGGCTACGGTTACATACTTAAATATATATACGATCGATGTATTTTGTTCGTATAATATATACACACACATTATATATATATATATATATATATATATATATATATATATATTAGTGGGGCATGAGTTTTTTTTGTTGTTGAAAACGACGAACAGGGAAAGCTTTATTATTTTTGATTTTCAACAAACTTAAACCTATATATTCCTTAGTGAGAAAAAAAGCAACGTTTTGTGAATGTAAGAAACGAATTACTAACAAATGATATTTAACATTCAATTCGTTAATTAATTTCTAATTAAGTAATATATTATTTTTTATCAATTTCTTAAAAATCTGTTACCAAATAATTACAAAAAATATTTCCTACGAGACTGGTCTTGTGTCAATAGATGAAATGTTATTTGTTTTTACAAAATGAATTAGATTTACATTCATACATACACACACACACACACACACACACATATATATATATATATACATACACAAAAGCTTTAATTTTTTTTCTTCCTTCTCGGATATAATTTAGATAAAATGCGGATCATCCGTTTGTGACATCAAAATGAAATACACTAATACCATGATATTAATTATCAAAATAAATATATATATAAAAATGAAATGAAAATACAAATACAAATTAATGAAACCAAGTTTGAATGTGCGTTTTGAAATGTGTTTTGGATGTTTATGAATTAGAAGAATCATGTATTTTTTATCCCAGTTCATATTCCGAAAAAAAGAATTTTAAGAATTTTAAAATAACATACTGTGTATTTAACTACTTTTTCAGATATTTAGCTAAACAAAAAGGGCGCGCGCATTACATGAAGTCGTTCATTATTCGAGTATATACGGTATTATTTTTTCAGTACAAAATACGTATTTAATAGATGACACTATGAAATATCAAGTATATTTATGAAATATCAAGTGCATTTATGAAATATAGTTACAATATCTCCAGTAAACAATATTTACTTGTACAGAATGCTAAAAATTATATATATATATAATATATATATATATATATATATATATATATATATGTGTGTGTGTGTGTGTGTGTGAGTGTGTGTGTGTGTGTGTGTGATCAGTTGGGAGGAGATTTAAAATATCTTCAAGTGATTTAATCTTAAGCAATTTCTTTCTGTAATATGAGATAGTGTCAAGAGAAATTCGATATGTATTTTAAAAAACTGTAATAATGTTCAAGTGGTGTCAAAATAATGTAACTTAATTTTTAAAATGCACTCACACACACACACACATTATATATATATATATATATCAGTTGATTCTCAAATTTAAACGATTATTTTACAGAAATACGAATTTTGTGAAACTCCAAAAATTATATGAAAATATATCAAAATTCTTAATTACATATATTTATTGTATACATTCTAGAAAGGAGAAAGATTTTCTGCGCCACTGGTCTAAAGTGTGTCTAGCTGTATTTTCTTAAATCTAGCCTTTGGCTAGGCTTGAACACCCTCACCATTATTATATTTGTATCAAACTAGTGTAATCATATTATGAAAAAATGACATTTTCTGAAAAAATCTTTGAGATTTTCTAGGGTTAAGATTCCAGCACTTAATAGTAACGATTATAAGGAAAACTATTTTACCCGTTAAGAAACATTTATCTAATCTATTAAAAGAGTATCTTTTTTTTTTAAATCCCCAAGAATAAAACTTATATTGAAACAGTGACATAGCATTGATAAGTTAAACCAACTATCAAACTGAAAAATTCTAAATATTCATAAAAAGAATGAATATCTGTCAATTGGAAAATCCAGACAAAATAATATAAACATTTCGATATATATATATATATATATATATATATATATATATATATTAGTTGTAAGGGTTTCGGGTATGCTTCACTTGTTTGTTATACAAATTAGAAATAAAAATACCGTTTTAAATTTTTTTTAGCGTGAATAGCTGAGTATAGAAGTCGAAACTTGGTTTATGACTAAAAATAAAAATAAATAAATAAAATAAAAATAAAAAATACAAATGACTTAACAGTCATGTTAGAATTGATATTGAACTCATGAGATACTTAAACTAATTGTTATAGTATCGGTTAAATCTATGTGTTCGTGCGTGTGTAAATATAATAAAAACAATATTCAGAAGTATTTATTTATAAAATACATCCTATAAATGTTTACAAACAGTTGGAACACGCTGCACTGGTCTTTGTTATAGTATTCAATTTACTTAGATTATTTTAGTCTGACACAAGGCCATTGTGGGGAACTCTTTTATATTGCTGTAGTAGATAAAGCATATTTTTACATAGAATATTTATACATGTTTATCATTAGTTTCTAGGTAACCTGACATTTCTTTAAAATTGCACAAAATTTTTAATAATACCAACTACAACGGCCCAAACGAAAATGTGTCTACTAACATACCTAGGAAATAATAATAAATATTGATTTATATATTTCCCTGTTTCTTTTCTTGATTTTGATATTAATAATGAAAAAATACTCAAAATGAAAAAATATTTACTAGTATACCCATGATTATATATATATATATATATATATATATATATATAATATATATATATATATATATATATATATATATATATATATATATATTGTGGTATATATGGAACTTAGTACATAACATCCAGGTTTGTTTTTCATTTATTTTACCCTTCTCTTTCATTTTCATGCTTCGAATAACAACCAAAAATCATTTTCACACGTGTATATGATAGACACAGATACACAGACACTATATATATACGCGCACACACACAATATATATATATATATATATATATATATATATATATACCATTTTTTAAAAGCATGTCTATTTACTTAACAATTAGGAAAATGTCTCCTGACTGACCTTCAAGAAGAACGTGTTGAACACACACACACACAGTCATAATATAAAGACACTCTTTAAATAGGGTCTTAAAAATAGATCTTTTGTCATTTTTCATTTATTCAATAAGAACATTGCATCGGAAAGTGAAAAGCTGGAAAATTAGAAACGGATCCTTTTCGATTTTCTCATTCACAACTGCAGAGTATTTAATAATACCTGTATTTATATGACTACTTACCTATCAACCTACCTACGTAGAAATGAAGAGTCTAATATAAAATATTGTGTATATAATATAATATAAATATATATATATATATATATATATATATATATATAATATATATATATATATATATAAAGAATAGATATAAAATCCGACAATGTAAATGTGTATAAACTTTGTGAAAAAACAAGAAAATGTGTCAAAATTTGACATTATTGAAGCAGACGCTATAGCGTTTTCGGTTTTATTTAAATCATCAACAGGGCTAAAAGTCATTAATCATATGAAAGAAAATTGTGAAAAAGGGAAAGCTGATGAGCCTATGTTTAAAGGCCGTAGTCGATACACACACACTTAAATATATATTATATATATATATATATATATATATATATATATATATATATATATATAATGTTTTGTGTGTGTGTGTGTGTGTGTGTGTGTGTGGTGTGTGTTGTGTGTGATATTTGTATTAAACAGTCTAAAAAGGCACTAATGTATGTTACCGTGATTACATGTAGATTTTTACGTACTTTTGTTGGGGTTTAAGACTCAATCTAATTTACACATCAATAAATTTAATTTCTTACATTTCTTTCATGATTAGAATAAAACGGTGGCATTATAGTATGTGGCCTACCTTTTTGATTCTGTTATAGTATGTGGCCTACCCGGTTTGAATGCGTCCTACCTCAATAAGAGTATATTTATAGATATAAGTAGTAAGCAATTTATTGAAACTAATTATTTTTCACATATATTCAATTTCAAGAAATACAATTCAGTCATATAGTAATTAAGAATAATTAAAAAAGAATTTATCCATAATCTACATGAATCAGAGATCTATTTAATTCTAAAATTCTGAAATAGGGTTAGAGATTATTATCACAACCTTATAATATGCTTTTTTATGGTAGGCCACATACTATAAGAGAGACATGATTTCGTAGGCCACATTCAAAAGGTAGGCCACATACTATAATGCTACCAATGAAACTAATTTATTTCACTGAACATAGAATATTAAAAGTACCTGTTTCTTAGTTGTTATCATCATTACTACAAGATTTATTATTCACTTCGTATATCACTTTCTTTACTAATTATTATTATTATTATTATTACATCATTATCATTATACTACTTCACATTACAAATTTACCTTTAAGAGACATATCACTTTACATATCATTGAAGTTATAGGTAATATGGTATTTAATAATACGATATTTGGATTCGCTTCAAACCAAATATCTTTTGCACAAACTGCTTCAAATTTTATTCCTGTTAAACTATTTATTATATCTCTTTAGATTTAAGCGTGGAAAAGTATAGTTGGCTTATTTCCTACATATAATACATACGCACATACCCTTACGCAAGCGTGTGTTTGAAGGTGTTATATTGTTTCCTAGCATTATAGGAAGCATTGTGAAAATTACGAAAATATGTTATACTAAAGTTTCCAAATATTAGCGAGTGTTAACAGTCTGATAATTTAAAAAAAAGAAAAGATTCAATATTTTATTTAAAAAAATATTGACTTAATTTCTAATAATCATCTCTCTTAAACACATACACACACAGAGAGAGTGTTCTGCTAAAGAGTTTACCCACAAATCAAATTTAAGTAGCTATTTTTTAGTACAAGGCTAGCAGCAGTGAGCACCCCTGAGTAAGCAGGTATATGTAAGGTACAATCTGGAATTGTATCGTACAGATAAACAAAAAAACTAATAATTATTTAATAAGAGAGAAAGGAAAAAATAAATTTATCAAAACGAGGTTTTTAAAATTTGCTAATTCTTTTCTACATAAATCACTAGTTAAAGAGTTTATTATTATTATTATTATTATTACTACAATTACTATTACTATTATTATTTACTTAAAACTTGCAATGATAAATAATGCTTAGATTTGATGTACTGTGATACATAAAATATTAAACCAAATCAAAAAAATAATTTTAGATTGGATATTTTCTAAAGTAATTCAATTAAAATGTGTTTTCTCTATATTTCGACAATACGATATTTTCTTTGTAAAAGAGAATATTTTTTTAAATAGATAATTTATTCCGCATTTTGTTACTAAAGAAACAGATTTTCTAAAAGCTTTCCGCTATGGAATCTATTCTCGTAATTACATATAATATATATAACATAAATAATTCTATCTCTATTACAACACACAACACATTATATATAATATATA
>CM042146.1:58455047-58478108 GCA_023376005.1 Doryteuthis pealeii | reverse complement strand
TGCCTGAGTAACCGAACTATTCCACCAAATCATGTCGAGAAGAAATTCATTTTAGATCTTTATTAAATAGTCATAGTTAAATCTTAATTAACATATACTCTAACCCGTGAGCCCATGTTTAAGGAGTTAGAATGCCGCATCAAGGCGATGATGTTATATACTCGAAGAAATTGCTCCTCAGTTGTGTAATGGTTAAGCAAAGGAAACCTGGTAAACCCATTGACTAGTGAGTTCGAGCTCACTGGTGTGCCCCCTTACTATTCAGGCTTGTGCTATACTTTAAAGTCGATAGGCGTTAGTAAATCATACTATAGAAATCAGGTAGAAATAATAAAGTGGTTTTACATTAGGATAAGTAGGTGTGGATTATTTTTCATACCGGATTTTAAGAAAACCAGAATTTAATTGAATGATTAGATTTACGAATTAACGTTCTCATTGAATTTTTTATATATTAAGTGTTTATATTCTGAAATGTATTAAACGATCCATTGTATAAGTGTTTATATAGAAAATAATTAAATATAAAGACAAGAATAAGTTAATCTTGTTATATGTGCTTCTTTAATTTAATGTTACTTATGTCTTCTTTTAAATCTAATTTATATATTTCATTATATTAAAACTTGAAAGGGTGGCATGGGTCTTGTGCTAGTTGTGTCTAATATTGAGATATTTGTCAAAAAAAATCAAGACTGGATGTCAAGAACTTATTGTAAGATCGAGAGTTTAAATTCTGGAGCTACACAGGACAGGGTAGATGTAGCGCCAAATTTTATAATGAGCTCCAATCACCAGTGAATCGATTAATGGACCAAGAAATCAGATACCGTTAAAAGCGTTTTTGGGAGTTTCAACTGATCTTTTCGCTAAGGCTTTAGATACTTTTTTTTTTCACATATATATATATATGTATATATATAATAAACTATTTATATAATATATATATATAATTGTTTTTATTTTTTTCTTTTTCCTCTTATATGTATATATTTATAACAGATCATATCAGAATTGTCTGATAGAGTAATGGATTAGAATTATCTAAATTAGAGACATAAGATAATTTCCAAGTCACACTTTGCACACAAAACTATTGGATTCCTTGTTCGCACGAACGACATTTTTAAAATTCATTCCTATCAATACTATAATATATATATATATATATATATATATATAATACATAATAGAATTAGAGTATAATATTAGTTCATATTGTGTGTGAGTGTGTGTGATGATGTGTTGTTGTGTTTGATTGATATATTATAAATGTTCATATAAATAAAATATATATTCCCCTGTCATCTTATATCTTTCTCCCTCTTGGTGTTTCTGGCTCTTTTCATTCTCTTCCCTGTCGTCTCCAATCTCTCTTCGCTACTTCCTCTCTTCTATATATATATCTAGTAATAGTTATATATAACTATTTATAATATATAATTACTTTATTAGGTAGTATTTCCTCTCTCTCTCTCTATCCTATCTATAAATATACTACTACATATATATTGTTATATATTACTTATATATATATACCCCGTCTCGTTCTCTCTTCTTCTTCTTACTCTCTCCTTCAGTCTAATATATTATAATATAGTAAGTAATAGTATGAACGTATATTAATTATAATACATATAAACCTCTCTCTCTAAGTATCTGTAATATAAGATAGAATAATAAAGAAAATAAGATTAATATAAATATTAAAGAAAGTAAAAGAGAGTTAAGTATCCCGCTCGTACTCCTTTCTATACGTCTCATCCGATTGAAGTGCGGTCTTCTGAAATCGCTCTCACTGCTATTACTAGTATAATCATATAGGTAATAATATAGTGATATATATATATATATGTATATTTAATAAATTATAATTTCATTGTTGGGGTGGAGCACATAATCTTAACACCACATCATAGCGGATTTTTTTTTCTTAAATTAGAGGCAAATTTCATTATTTTAAAAAAAAATTATCTTTTGATATAGCGGGAATAATACTGAATATCAAGGTTACTCTTTCTTTAATAAAAAAGTTGGGAACAGGGGTCAGAAGGCTGCCCAGGGTGCAGCCGCTTCGGAGAGGGCAAAAATCACTTAAACTAGCCTTGGTATAAGCACTAAATATATTGCCTAACAATGTTTTGCCACTATATTTTGAACTTGATGAATGCGTAGAATTTGAATGGGCGGGTAGTTGAAAGCTTTGGGAAAACGTGATCAAAATTTGTGGGCACTGTGAAAAGTCCCGGCTGGAGGACCAAGCTTTCGCATCCTTGATAATAAAGTTTGCACCCCATTCAATAGAAGCCTTGATATCATCATGGACGGCTGTTAAAACGTGAACTTAACAGATTCACGGATCGTCTTCTTTGTAAATAGAGATATTTTCATGTCAATCTTAATAACCTTATTGGTTAAATCCTACTTAACAGACGTAAATTCCACATCGTATGTCACCCCAGAAAAAAATACTAAAAATCAAGGAATTAACCGAATTGAATGAAATTTCAGTGTTGATACATTAATGAATAGTTTTATTTTATTTAAAAAATTTTACATTTTTTCAGGTCAATTAACTTTGAACCACGTATGTTTGTGATATGTGTATACGCCTCAAAGATCATGGTTCAAAGTTAACTGACCTGAAAAAATGTAAGATATTTCAAATAAAATAACTGGTGCATTATATTTGTGATTCATTAATATATCAACACTGAAATTTCAGTAAATTCGGTTAATTCCCTTGATTTATCGAATTTTTTTAAAAAATTTTGGCAGAGTGACATATGATGGTGGCATTCTGTCCGTTAAGTAGGATTTAACCATCTTATTTATATATAAGATTTTTCAAAATTATTTCTGTTCTTCAAAATATTATTTTGTTGTTGTTGTTTTTTTTATTTATTTAATACTCATCCTAACTTAAGCAGGATTCTTTTTCAGGGTAGAACAGCACCACCCAGCCTCTTTTTTATTTTGTATTGTCCGACTGCTTCGAACAACAATGGCTCCGAAACTGCACTAAGCATTTTTCTTAAGCATTCATCATCTATAAAAGATACACTTTCGTTGGACCTCGACTTCAGCGCATTCATGCTGTGTTTGATAGTCAACAATGATTCGATAATTCAAATGATTAAGCCGTCTAACAAACACTTATTATTAGCCATAGATTCCAACAATGTTTATTTTAGGGATCAAGTGATAGCAATCCAAGAGAAATATTTCACCATATATATATATATATATTATATATATATATATATATACTATATAATAATCACACGATCCACGTCACATAAACGTTAACAAGCCACAGTTTTAAAAAAACAATTTTTAGCTTGATATTTCCCATCGCGTGAAAAACGTTCACGTTTATATAAACGCTAAAAAATTACTGTTTTTTAAAATCGCAACCATTTCACGACTGGTTTTTAAGATCTCAACCATTGGACTCATCTGATGATTGGATTACCATGAAACTTCAAGTTATGAGTGTAAATCCATAATATTACCATAGATTATAAATCTGCTCTGCTTTATTAGCATTGAGCACCTTTTCATTCCAATACTTTTCTCATTTTTCATTCACTGTTCATTATATATATATATATAATATACCAAGCGTGTTGGTAGATCCTTGCGGAGAGAAAAAAACCCGCAGAGAGTTTTGATTGTAAAAAATATACTACCAACATCAACCAGGAAGAAAAAAAAAATTTGAAAAAAAGAAAGGACCAAGATATTTACCAAACAAAAAATAAAGTCTATTGTATAGTATTTGGCCAAAAGAAAAACAATTTAATGCATATAATTATGTATATAAAGATATATATTATATACATATACCGCTAGGAGAAGCTAATTTGTAAAAGTGCTTCATACCTAAGTAGAGCCAAGAGTCAGATTTTAGCCCTGAAAGCTTTATGCGAAACTAATAGTAGGTTCGTCTGACTCAGTAGATATCCTTATATATATATATATATATATATATATATACTATATAAATATATATACATATATATATATATATATAAATATATATATATATAACATACATATATTAATACACACACACACACACACACACAACACACATATATATATATATATATAATATATATATATATTATATATGGTCTCTTAAGGATTTTAAGAATTAAAAAAAAAAATTTTTAAAGCCTTTGCAGTTTCTGGTCGAAATAAATTATTACGGAATGATGGTTTGTTAAGTTTTTCTTTCTTTGAAAGTTAAGTATTGCTCTGTATTCAATCTAATTTATTAATCATTATACATTGAGCTCTCTTTAGGGATTTATAAAAATCCTTGTATGAATATATGTTTGCATCTACAAGAACATACAGTATGGTTAATACAGTGAGATTTTGAAGATCCCATGTGGAATCATCCCTACTACCAGTCATTTGGATACCTTATATATATATATATATATATATATATATATATATATATATATATATATATATATATATGAAAAGTAAATACACTAGCGATGTGTTTATGATATGGCTTTTTTTAGCCGACAATTTTTGGAAGAATATGTGCTTAAGTCGTACCTAATTTTGAAAATTAATCAAATAATAAATTGATTAGGCGGGCATACCTATTTAAATGCAAGGCTAAACAAATCGAGAATAATCAATCTCTGTATGTACATTTCGGCCTATTTGGCCTCATCAGCAGAGCTATAGATAGGAAAACCGCCTTGTTCGTGATTCGAAACCCGACTGTCAAGCTGACGGAAGAAAAAAATATATATATATAAAGAAAAGACCAAATCGAATGCACCTCCTGAAAATAATCAGTTGATACTAATAAAATGCCCAAAAGAAAAAATACGTAAGAGTTAAACATACTAAAGTGCCCAATACAATAAGTAGAGCAAATAAATAATAAAGTAAGCCTAATGAGGCAGATATATCTACCTAGGTTTATCCTAACAGAATATTAAGATGTTATAAAAAATAGAAAAACACTGGGTTTGGTTAAGCCTGAATGGATGGTGAATGTAGGTGTTATAATTGACTAATATTTAAGAAATACGCTTGACTTATTAATTGTGACCATATATATATATATATATATATATATATATATATATTTGGGAGAATATGTGATTAATTGGAGTCGTACCTAATTTTGAAAATTAATTAATTAATAATTAGGTACGACTCCAATTAAGCACATATTCTCCCAAAAATTGTCGGCAAAAAAGCCATTCCAAACATACCTTGTTTCGGTAACTCGATTAATTCAGTGTATTTAACCCGGATGATTCTAGCGATGAAACTCGAGTAGGTTTCTGTTGTATCTATTTCTTCAATATATATATATATATATATATATATATAAGGTATCCAAATGACTGGTTGTAAGGGATGATTCTATTTGGGATCTTCAAAATCTCACAGTATAACCATAGTGTATGCTCTTGTAGGTTCAAACATATATTAGTACAAGCACTTTTTATAAAGCTCAATGTATAATAATCAATAAATTAGATTAAATACTGAGTACTATATATATATATATATATTATATAATATAAGAGAGAGAGAGAGAGAGAGAGAGAGAGAGAGTGAAGAGATAAATAGATAGATAGAATATCTATAGATAGATAGATATATAAATAGATAGATACGGATGATAAATTCATTGGTAAGCGGTGATCAATATAATGAATAGAGCATTTATATCTATGTTAAGGTAGCGTGGACATGGAGTCAACGGTGCCTGATTACTGACAGTTTCTCGCCAATACGATCTTCAATCTGAAGATCGCACAGGCCAAAAACCAGTCAGTAACCAGGCGCCATTGAATCCGTGTCCACGCTACCTTACACCACACACACATATATATATATATATATGTGTGTGTGTGTGTGTGTGTGTGTGTGCGTGTGTAAATTTTTTTGGGTGCACAGGATTTAGTGATGACTATATATACTATATATATATATATATTATATATATATTTGTAAATTTTTAGGGGTGTAACAGAATTTTGTTAGTGACTCTAAATATATATATATATATAATATATATATATATATATATATGTGTGTGTGTTGTGTGCTTGTGTGTGTGTATATATATATATATATATATATATATATATATATATATATAAATATATTTTGTAAATTTTGGGGGTGTACATAATTTTGTTAGTGATATATATATATATATATATAAATATATATTATATATTATGTGTGTGTGTGTGTGTGTGTGTGTTGTGTGTGTGTTATATAATATATATATATTATATATATATATATATAATATATATTATATATTTGAAATTTTTGGGGTTGTATAATTTGTTAGTGATCACAAATATATATATATATATATATATTATATATATGTGTGTGTGTGTGTGTGTGTGTGTATATATATATATATATATATATATATATATATATATATATATATATTTTGTAAAATTTGGGGTGTACATAATTTTGTTAGTGATCACAAAATATATATATATTATATATGTGTGTGTGTGTGTGTGTGTGTGTGTGTGCGTGTGTGTGTGCGCGAGAGAGTGTGTGTGTGTGTGCGCGAGTGTGTGTGTGTTAGATGTTAATGGAAAGTTAAGAACATTAAGATGTTATTGACTGCTCTCCGGCATCCGCCCCCAGCCCTACTTTTTACGGCATAAATATACGCGAATTAATATCCCTTCATCTTTCTTTCTCATGGTTCTCCCCTCACCCAGTTACGCTTGTCTTCATCATTCCCATCATTTCCATCGTTGTTGTTGTCATCTTCATCATTAATTTTGATTAAACACGCTGCGACTATCAGCATTATTGTCATCAGCGCAACTGTGATAGTATTACCACGAACACTATTATTTTCAATCCTTTTGAGTTTTTCACATCAGCGTTAGCTGATGGTATTTCACTGGAGGCTGAGTGACAACAAGTCTGCTCAGATCTCCAGGAGTCTTCTAGCCGATTGTAGCAGTGCAGTAGTCTGGATGGTCTCAATTCTCCCTCTGATTTTCAGACCCTCCAGTCTTTTTTACACGTTTATTGGAATCGTTCCAAGTGCACCAATTACAATTGGTATCATTTTCACTCTTATATTCCACAACTTTTTCAATTCCCTGGCAAGGTCCAGGTATTTATTTATCTTTTCCTTTTCCTTCAGCTTCGCTCTGGGATCTGCTGGATCGCAAAGTCCAGTTGACAGGTTTTTTTTTTTTTTTTTTTTTTTTTTTTGTTAATCGACACTAGGTCTGGTCTCCTGGCTGGGATAGGGTTAATTATTATTATTATTATTATTATTATTATTATTAGACAGTTTTTCACACCTGCGTTAGTTGATGATCTCTCGCTGGAGTCTGAGCGACAGCAATCTCCCCCGGTCTCCAGGACTCTTCTGAGTATTCTAGCTGATTTCAGCAATGCTGTTTTCTGGATGATCTCAATTCTTACTCTGATTTCTGATTTCCAGTTCTTCCAGTCTTCTTCTCGAACGCTGATACCGACAATAGGACACTCCGCTAACAAACATACTTAAAAAAAATATATCGCATAAAATATCTTACTGCATATGTTTGTGTATATTTTTTGTGTGTGAGCATAAGTGTGTGTGTGTGTGTGTGTGTGTGAGAGAGAGAGAGAGAGAGAGAGAGAGAGAGAGAGAGAGAGAGAGAGAGGGCGAGATAAAGTGAAAGCTAATGGTAGGTGTGGTGGACCAAAACAGATACAAAAACAATCTCCCTTATCTAGGGCTAGTGAATAAGGGATTTACTCTTTCGCTGTCCGGTTGATGCCGACAATAGGACACGCCGCTAACAAACTTACTTAAAGTATATTACATAAAATATTCCCACTGCATATGTTTCTGTGAGTAGGCGCGCGCACGGGCGTGTCTGTAAGAGAGAGAGAGAGAGGGGGGGAATGTCGTAAAATCTTCTAGAGACAAGCGTTTTATGATAGTCACGGAAGTCCTTTGACGCGTTTTTATGAAAGTCGTCTGCGTGTCTTTACGGCGTAGACGCTCTCTAAAATGTCGGCAATATTTCCTAAACTTTTTAAAGAAAGAATAATTGTTAGTGAGCGTGACACAACTAGTTCCTAATAGCATTATTTAAAAAAAAAAAAAAAAAAAACAAGAAAAAAAAAAAAAGAAAAAACAAAGAAGAAGAAAAGTACGAATATAAATGCAAATAAAGATATTTCGAAATCGCCGTCAACAATTTTAAAACGGTGAACATTTATCGTAGATATTTCAGAACCAACACACATACACAGTTGCTTCGCTGAGAGTAGCTGTCGTGGCTTATTTAGTAGCGACGCAGGAAGTGCTGGCAATCACCCTGTGTTAGATGCTGGCTGAGTCGTGATCAGTCGCGGCCGGGTCACTTTAGCGAGCGGGTATATGATGTTGAGAAGACCCGAAACCTCTAATGAATTAAAGAACATCACTGACGATTCATTCAATCGCATCTTAAAGATCATTTTGCAAAATAAATAAATAAAATAAAATAAATAACGGTGCTATTTGCAGAATTGCGTCCCGGTCTCCTGCATTAATAAATGTTAGGTGGTGATAGCTGGAGAAAAAAAAACCCTCCCTACGAATGAAGTCCCTAGCTGAAGCGGTGCTTGTTACAAAAAAAAAGAAAAAAAAAAAAACATCGCTTAAGGCGTTTTTCCCGAAAAGTTAATGCGATATTTTAACCCCACCAGTCTTTTTTTGACAAGTAAATATAAAATATTTTAACCCTCCCCCTTCTTTAAACTATTTTAAGGAGCTGGCTAAATATTTACATTCACTTGTCGATAAAAACATGGCTTACTTTTAACACCTTTAAACCACTAAAGTAAGCAAAGTCGACGGGGCAGCCTAAAGTCGGTATCAGCCAGTCAGCGAGGGAGTCTATCCCCTTTTCAATAGCGCTATACCAAGGAGATTGTTTAAGCATCTAATGTGGAGAACCACACCTACCATCAGCTCCTTACTTTACTGCACAGATCCCTGTGCTACTCATACGCTGAGTTGGCGAGGACCGGTATCGAACTGGGGACCTTGTGGTTTCTAGCCGAACGCTATACCGACTGAGATAACCCACTAAAAAACATAATTTGTCGTAAAAAAGGCCTTAAATCCGCTAAGAAAATATTTTATTTTTTCGGTATTTTCATTTTTTTTTTTTGACAATCAATTACAAATAAAAAATCAAAACATTTTTTCAGTATTTTTATTTTATTTAAGAAGGGTTGTTTTTTAAGCTTTCACCGCCTAGCATTTTTTTAAGGCCGGGGCGCAATTCTGCGTTTAGCACAAGGATAAAAAAAAAATACTTGCACCTACTATTCTCCGGCAGTAAACTGACTACTAACTAAGAGGGCCGGAGCAGTAAAAAGGATAATTTTTAGGGATGGGGACAGACCGCCCCCCCCCCAAATGTCACCATCTTTTTACAGGGTTTTATTTCTACAACATACCATAAAGAAATACAAAAAAGAGAAATAGAGATCAACAATTCAAGCTTTAAATTCAAATTTGACAGTACTAGTCCACTTCCTGAAAGAAAAATAATTCCCCCCAAATCAGAGTATTAACCGATGTTAATACAATTTCCAGTGTTAACATATCAATGAAAACCTAATGGAATAAGATCAACCATTGAGGACTAATGCTTGGGCACACACAGAGACATTACTGCTTCACACACACACACACACACACACACACACACATATATATATATATTATATATATATATATATATATATATATAATATATATATATATATATACTAGCAAATATATGCACCCTTCGGGTGCAAGTATTTAAGTTTTAATATAATAAAATATCATGTTAAATTAGAAAGGCTAATGAAACTGAATAAGAATGCAGATTAGAAGATTTGGAACAGAGGGGGTATGATTGAAAAATAGAACAACTTTGGAACTAACTCTTCCATCATTTTCCGTTACTCCCGTCTTTCATTGGTAAATTTTCCTAATTTAACTATTTAGTTAAAATGGGAAGTAAAGAATAATATTACAGTTATTTCTTCTTGTTAATGGATTTCTTTTAAGATTTATCCCCGAGATTTTTGCTCATATTTATTAATATAAAACCAAACAATTAGAAATCAATAATACTAAGCATATATTTATTAAAATCAAATTTTTGATATCAATATGCAAATTAGCTTTCCAATTCACACTGTAAACCGCTATTTTGTTGTATATATAAATACAATTACATGTTATTAATATGTAGATATGGTCAACAGTATTAATGATGTAAAACAATTTTATTAATAATTGAGGTTTAAATAAAAATGAAATCATGGAGAATGTGATGTAAATAACAAAGGGAATTGTGACTTGAATAGTAATATAGTTTCGGTTACAGACATACAAACCCACAATCTCCATTATAATAAGATATATATATATATATATATATATATATATATAGAGAGAGAGAGAGAGGGAGAGGGGGAGAGAGGGGGAAGAGAGAGATAGATATTCAATATACCAAACTTGTTGGTAAATCCTCGCGGTAAGAAAAAAAACAGTAAATAGTTTGACTGTAAAAATATACTATCAAACATTACCCGGGGAGAAAAAAAATTTTGGAAAAAAGAAAAGACCAAGATAATCGTACCAACCAAAAATAATCTATTGGTACAATATTTGGCCAAAAGAAAAAGGGGATAGACTCCCTCGCTGATTGGCTGATACCGACTTTAGGCCGCCCCGACGACTTTACTTTTATACATATATATATATATATATATATATATATATATATATAAGATATATATATTCATACAAAACCGCCAGGAGACTAAAGCTGATAAGTAAAAAGTGCTCAATACCTAAGTAGAGGAAATAATAAAGACAAATCTAATGAGTCAGACAAACCTACTAAAAGTTTCGCTTAATGCTGTTCAGGGCTAAACTCTGACTCAGAGTTTAACCCTGAAGAGCATTAATCGAAACTTTTAGTAGGTTTGTGTGACTCATTAGATTTATCTTTATATAGATAGATCGATAGATCGATAGATAGATAGTTCTTAATTTAAATGCCTGTCATAGTCATGATTAGGGACTATAAACACTCAGGTTATATAGGAATATACTTTATTTATATAATATATATATATATATATATATTATAATATATATATCGAGAAGTAAATACACAGCGATGTGTTTATGATATTGCTTTTTTTAGCCGACAATTTTTTTGAGAATATGTGCTTAATTGAAGTCGTATCTAATTTTGAAAGTTAATTGATTAATAATTGATTAATTAGGCAGGCATACCTATTTATTTGTAAGGCTAAACAAACCGAGAAAAATCAATCTCTGTATGTACATTTCGTCTAATTAGGCCTCATCAACAGTCTTCCTATCTATAGCTCTGCTGATGAGGCCCATTGTTTTATAAGTCAAAACTGAATTTTTTTAATCAAAATCAGATAATTCCCTGTTATTTGGCCATTTTTGTTTGACAATCAGGATCAGAAAAAGAACACCATCACAAATATGAGAGAGAGAAGAGAGAGAGAGAGAAAGAGAGAGAGAGAGAAGAGAGAGATTATCTCAAGACAAGAAACTCGTAACCAAGACATCATTTTGAAGGCTAGCAAAAATATGCGCCCTCCTCCGGAAGTATTTCAATTTTAATGTAAGGGAATATATTAAATTAGAAAGACTAATGAAATTAAATATTAAAAAATACCTCTTGAGGAATGGTAGACAAGGAAAATTAACGACAAAAATTCTTAGTATTATCTGTGTTATTTTGATTTTTATCCTCATCTTCATTGGTATCTGTACAACGTTCAATTGGACACATGGCCTTGTGGATAATGGAGTTAAGTTAAGACAGTTCTAAGTGACAGTTATCTCTAGACTGCAAGTTCAATCCTAGTCAAGGGCAGCAGTAACGTAGAATAATAATTAACACAGCTTAACGCCTCTACCCCAGCTATGGTTAGCGGAATGAGAACGGATACCCCCGGGGACTGAATAAAGGGTTAGGTTCAAAGTTCCGTGATGGCTCCCGATTACGACAAGAAGGTTCCCGATTACGACAAGAAGGTTCACGAGTTCGAAAAGAAAGTTCCCGAGTCCGAGAAGGTACCTGATTCCAACAAGAAATACCTGGAGAAGGCCCGAGGTTACATCGGCCGAAACCTTGTTCAGATAACAATGAAGATGAGGACAATAGTCAGAATAATGCAGATAATAGTAATGAAGGGTGCTCCACATTCCCCAAAACTGGAACGTCACCATCAGATAGAGTTTAACGTCATTCCTAGGACATGAAGACCCTCTGCCATCGCCTTCTAGCACTCATAGGATAAAAAGGGCTGGGGCTTGGCATAAGGGCAATAGATTCGGAGCTATCATATTGTTGCTAGGGTTTGAGTTCACCAGCCGATTGGTCCAGCTTAAGTAAGGGTCTAAGTGGAGTGTTACAGGTCATGGACTGCTCATCCACCAAGACTCCGTCCTTAGATATCACGGGTCGCCACCCCTGGCCAACAATTGACCCCTTTAGAGGGGGGGTCTTACCTCTCTGCCAATATATCTCCTTGTAGCATTCCAGCTATGTAAAATAAAAATGTGTGTCACAGGTGAACTAACCATTGCTTTCGTGTTTTTTATAGAACATCATTATAGCAGTACATGTTTATCTTGGGAGACCGTATGCTAGTAGTATTTGCTCCATCTTTTCTCTGTGCATGGGTCAAATGATTAATAGAAATCTACAAATAATATCGTTGCCTCGCTAATTTTGTCTCGACCCAATTCTACGATTCGAAGAACTTTACAATCTAAGAAGTTGAGGATTGATCACCGAAAGATTAAAAAAAAATGTTTGACCGCGCGGAAGCGATAACGCTAATCTGTTTCAATCGTACGTAATGAAAAGATGAAGGAAAAAAGTAAAGAGAGAAGAAAAGAGTGAGATAGAATTAAATCAAGATTATTATACTTTTTATATACTGAACTATCTAACAATAGCTCTTAAGTAAGCATATCAAACTTTGCAATAATTAAATTATCATACTGTGGTGTATCGATAGGTCCTGCTAGTACATGCTAGTATTAATAATACATACAACATACATTCAAAAAGTATCTAGACTGAGGCTGGATTTACTAAAAGAGAAATTAACTATGAATTAAAATTAATTCTCTTTAAAACAGTCATCTTGGCATTCCAGTGAGTCTTCCATTGGTTGAAGCACCACTGCAACTTCTCTTTTGATATATTGTTAAGCTACACTTTCACATTTTTATGCATGCCCTCCACATCCTCAAATTGAGCTGAATTTTCAGTTTAAGATACAAGAAAAAGTCACAAGGAACTAGATTATGTGCGTATAGTAAAGGCGCACTTGCACAAACCTGTGTTTTGCCTAAAATTGTTCTTCAAAAGTATTGAGACCGTCAGCATGAATTTATAGTCAGTATCATTACTTCATGAAAATAATAAAATTCTACGAAAAATCAATTAATTGTCAAATTTTCATAAACTTTTTGATACTTGTTCATGTTTAGATGAATTTATGTTTAAAAGAGTTTTTTTTTGCGAAAATATATTGGGGGAAATAGTTTTTTACGAGTTCGACCCCTTTTATTTAATTTATAAAATCAGGATTAAATGTAATTTACTCGTATGATTTAAAAAAAATTCAATAAAAGATAAGAGTCTGAATAATTAAATAAGAATATTTTAGAAACGTTTTGTAGATCTTACAGTCGTAAAACAAAACAAATATCTCAGTAGAATGGAGTTTATATGATTCGTTTTAGGTAAATAACCAATTTTTAAAAAATTAAACGTTTTATTTATTTGTTTCCTTCTCCACTCAGGCAATATCTTTCAAAAAAATTATTTTTACACCGCCCGAGGAGTGTTTATATATATATGTACCCAGATTTTTACTGACGTCTAGACAAAGTCTGAACATCTTGACACTACATTACAAAGTCTGATAAAGAGAAGGCAAACTTATTAGTGAATTTGTCATGTGGATACCTACACATGGTGACGCCAAGTATCGAACATATTTGCACGGGTATTGGATGCTATGCAGAAGACTTGTAAGGAGCGATGAACGATGTGGACGGATGGCAGGGGAGTGAGACAGACATGGGAAGCCACGCTGTAAGCAAGATCTGATAATGATGACATATATATATATATATATATATATATATATATATATATATATATATATATATATATATAATATAATGCATAAAAATATATGCATATATGTGAATACATATATGGAAATAGATATACATAAGTATACAAATATATATATTCATAAGAAGGTATATATAAATATACACATATAAATACATACACAAGTACGTACATAGACAAATATGCGTACGTATGCATGTACACATACAAACATAATTATGCTTATATAAAAACAGATATACATAAACATATATATACATTTGCATATATATAATATATATGCATATATATGAATATATATATATATATATTATATGCATATATATATGTATCTGAATAGACACACACAGTTATATATATATATATATATATATATATATATATATATTATAATATATATTTCACACACACATACACACACACACATACACAGACCCAGACAACCCCCCCCCACACACACACACACACATATATATATATATATATATATATATATATATATATATATAAATTATTTTCTTTTTGCTAAGTGTATTGTATTAATCGATTATTTTCGGTTGTTACGACCGTCTGGTGTTTTCTTTTTTTCATATTCTTCCCAGACGAAGTTTAGTAGTATATTTTTAATATCAAACTATTTTCTTACCGTGAGAGTTTATGATTAAGTTTTGTAATATATATATATATATATATATATATATATATATTATAGGCGAATAATCTGAATAGATCAAAACACTCGGGATGAGCAGAATTTTACATGATGTTAAGGTCTTAGACGGAGTTTAAGATGTATTGATTTTGAAGTTTTCCTTCTCCTAGACAAGTTGCCTAACGAATAATCAAGAATAAAGACACACGTGAAATTTAACCAGAACCGGAACCTTTACATTCCATGTGAAATGCACCCCCGACACATATATGTATATATATATAAATATATATATATATTCATACAAATATGAATAAATGTACATATATATATCCATGCATACACACACACACACACACACACATATATATATATATATATATATATATTCTCATACTTATATTTATATAGATATCCTCATGTATATTATATTATACATATGTATATATATTTACTAACCCCTCTGCACGAGCTGGATAAGACACAGGGTCAATTTTTTTAGTGGAGTTTAAGAGGTTTAAATTCAGAGATTTCCTTCTAGACCGATTACCAAACCAAGGTTAAAGAGCCCAGTCTGCCATACTATTTACCCATAGCTGGAGGAAGAGTAGGATACATACCTTTCCCAAGTGTATTAGTGCTAAGTGAAATGCAATCACCACGTCCAGGATTTGAACTCGGAGCAAAGAGTCCATTTCTCATGACATAACCATTACACGACGCGCTTCATTCTATACACATGTATGTATTATATATATATATATAATTATATATATATATATATATAATATCAAGTACATATATATATACATCTATATCAAAATACACACACACACACACACATATATATATATATATATATATAATATATATATATATATTAATATACATGTAGACACATGCATGTATTCAAATAAACATATAAAAGTATTCATGTTTAAGTTTATAAATATATGTGTTCATATAGATATATCTACATGTATAAATATTCATATAGGTACACATATAGATTCATATACACAACAATAAATTGTTTAAGAAAAAAGTTAATAAAAGATGTTGGATGTCATATTTCACATACCGTCGAATTAATTTCCTAATATTATTCCCATTATATATATATATATAATATATATATATTTGTATATTCAAATACATCTTATAAATGTATCCGTATATATATGATGATATATATTTATATTCATATATATTCATTCATATGTTAATATACATGTATATCTATATATATATCATACATATATTCGTATATATGTGTGTGTCTATTATATATATATGTGTGTATATATATATATATATATATATATATATATATATATATATATATGTATACATTTATATGTATGTGTATATATATGCGTATATATACATATATGCGTGTGTATATGCTTATATTTATGTTAATATATATTGATAAATAAATAATATATACATTATCATGATCATAATAATATCTCGGCTAACTTTCCTCTCTTTCATTGCTCAGCTGGTTAGTGTAAATCTTTGCTAGACAACCCGCACTGTCGTGCCAATGTTCTGACTTCCATAGGATATATATATATATATATATATATATATATATATATATATATATATATACACATACACATGCTTTGAAGTTTACTTCTCATCATTGTGGCTACCTCAAGCCGGGATCAAAACCTGACTGAATTTTCGTCTAGCAAGTCTTTATATATATATATATATATATATATATATATATATATGTCTCTGTGTGTGTGTTATATATATACATGCAAGTTTAAACAATATCCTACTTTTATTATGAAATCAGGTAATAATTGAGTTATTTTAATTTTTTAACAAATTTGAAAGAGAATAGAGAAACTTAAGGGTCCTTTCGTCAGGTGCATTTTCAAAACTTCTCCAGTCGGCAGAGTGTTTAAAAGTCAACGTGTATAAATTGGATGAAAGGGGAATATGATAATGTAAATGCTGGAGCAACAAGATGGATATATATATATATATATATATATATATATATATATATTCAACTAAGCTCTGCCTGCTTGGGTTGTACAAGTTACCCAGTTCACCTTTACAGACCGGGAAAATCTCATCCCTCATGGGGCCACCTGTTGGTCATGAATGGGTTCCCTTAATACTTATACGAGTGGTCGAAGTGACCTTCTCGATTCAATCAGCTGGTCACATTAATTTCTAGAGACTATGCGATTGTCCCAACCGTATTGCTACTATCGCAACCGTGTCGCCTTCATCCGTATATATATATTATATATATATATATATATATATATGGGGGGGGCGTATGTGTGTGTGCGTGTGTGTGTAAGTTGAAAATGGAAATGAATCCGACGAAACGATGAAATGAAAAATAAAGGAAAGAAAATATTGAATAGATAAAATAGGATTTTTTGTACTGACACGTGTTTCGGCCAGGAGTTTATCCATGCATATATATTCTATATATTATTGTTATTATTTCTATTATTGTTATTTATATATATATATATATATAGAGAGAGAGAGAGACACACACAAACACACACACACACATACACAGAGAGAGACAGACACACACACAAACACACACAGAGAGAGAGAGAGAGAGAGAGAGAGAGAGAGGGAGAGAGAGAGAGAGAGACAAACACACACACATATTTAAATATATATATATATTATATATATATATATATATATATATATATATATATATACATATATATATTACCAGTTATTTATGAAAAATGTGTGTATGTGTGTGTGTGTTTATTAAACATTTTAATGCAATATAACGTTTACAACATTTCTAAGATATATGTATACACACACACACATGCACACACATACACACAAACACACACACACCCACACACACACATATATATATATATATATATATATATATCTTGGGTTTGTTCCATGTCCCTATATATTTTTGAACACTAAAATCTTTATCACTTTAGACTGATATGTGAACCACTTCAGCTGTGTGTGTGTACGCGTTTTGCATTCACGCATGCTCACTGGGATATAATTATCACGGGAAGTCGACTCTACCGATGACTCAAATACATAACTCCACTGACACGCACTCTCACTTCAGCAAGTTACTCTCGCTTCGGCGGGCATTTCAACTTGTTTATAAATGCTTTAAGTCAAATCCTTTTAATTCTAAATAATTCACTCGTGCTGATTAGAATTATTGACATTTTTGAATTGTACTAATAACTGATTCACTATACATATATATATATATATATATATATATATATATATATATATATATATATTATATTGGGTAGGTAACCAGTTTAGGAGAGGGATAACTCTGAATTCAAAATTCCCTCCAGCTATGGGTTAAATAGTAGGGCAGACTGGGCCCTTCAACCTTGGGTAGGTAACCAGTCTAGGAGAGGGATAACTGAGTTCAAAATTCCTGGGGTCGGTCGTTGATTGGGTTTGTGGCAACCCTTGATGCACCAATTCCTTCCTATCGACTGTGCCAAAAAGTGTAGATTGTCCAACACAAGCCTTCACCCCTATAAACAAATCACTGTGTGGGTGTTCATTGTGTATGTGAACCCTCATTCGTCGAAAATCGACGAGAGAGTCCATAATATATACATATATATATATATATATATATATATATATATATATATATATATATATATATATAACAAAACTTATTGGTAAATCCTTGCGGTAAGAAAAAAAAAGGCAAATAGTTTGATAGCAAAAATATACTACCAAACTTCACCTGTCGGAATAAAAATGAAAAAAAAGAAAAAGACCAAGAGTGTGCTACCAACCGAAAATAATCGATTAATACTAAAATACTTGGCCAAAAGAAAGTATATAATAAAAAAGAGATCAGATGATCCTGTTAATAAACAAACAAAAAAAATAAAAATAAATAAATAAAAAAATTAATTAAAAAAATAAAAATAGAATAAAATAAAAAATAAAAATAAAACCTTGCTTAGAGGCGAATCAAATCTGGAATAATAATTAAAATAAAATAAAAAGAAATGATCAGACACACAGACATAAGCACCACGCACACACACATACGCGTACATTTACACAAACAAGCACGCACAAACACACACTTACACACACATAAGCAAGCACCCCAACCATACACATACACACACAGAATTTGGAAGAACCAAGACAGAACGAATTTAGCAGCCGCTAGGACAACTTCAGTTCCAGTATTCTTCTGATGATGGGAATTTTCATCCCGAAATATTAAGGAATAAAATGACAGGTTAACAAAAAACATCATAGTTACCTTCTTTTTTCTTTACATTCGCATTGAGACAGCCTTCAAAACCAACCAACAAACCAATATATATATATATATATATATATATATATTATATATATATATACATATATATATATATATATGGAAATCCGACCTCCCTGACAAACTAAAGAGACGATTCTTCCAGGCTGTGGTCATATCGGTACTGCTGTATGGCTGTACCACCTGGACCCTAACGAAGCGCCTTGAGAATAAGCTAGATGGGAGCTGCACAAGAATGCTGCGAGCAGTCCTGAATAAGTCGTGGAAACAGCACCCAACCAAGAAGCAGCTGTATGACCACCTGCCTCCCATATCACAAACCATACGAGTAAGGAGGGCTAGGCATGCGGGGCACTGCTGGAGAAGTAGGGATGAGCTCGTAAGCGACGTATTACTGTGGAAGCCAACACATGGACATGCTAACGTGGGCCGCCCAGCCAGAACCTACATTGACCAGCTATGTAAAGATACTGGATGCTGCGCGGAGGAGCTCCCAGAATCGATGAGTGATAGGGAGGGTTGGCGAGAGACCGTCATGGATATCCGTGCAAATTGCGCGACATGATGATGATGATGATATATATATATATATATATATATATATGAAAAAAGATAAACCGCTAGGATTATCTAAAGTTAAAATGTAAAAAGTGTTCAATACCTAAGTAGAGCAAATAATAAAGTTAAAACCAATGAGTCAGATATACCTACTATTAGTTTCGCTTAGTAGCTCATCAGGGCTAGATTGAGAGCCCTGATGAGCTAGTAAGCGAAACTATTAGTAGGTATATCTGACTCATTAGATTTCACTTTATATATATATATATATATATATATATATATATATATATATAAGCACACAAACATATGTATAAACATACCCAAATATATAAACATATATACACACATGTGTATACATACATGCACACAATTATATATATACAAACACACACATATATATAAAATAACAGGGCACCTCACGGGGTGCAATGTTTAGCCAGCTAGATTTTCATTATTAGTGAGTTCAATTCTCTTTGGGCGCCCCATACATCTGGCCTTGTGCCACATCGAAGCTAAGCTCAGTAAACAACTATATATAAAATAACACACACACACATATACAAACACTCACCCACCCACCCATACACCTACATATATATAAACACGCACACATATATATATATGTATATATCTAAAGAAACATACACATACGATTATACATAAACGCACACAATCATATACACGCATATATAAACACATACAGACCAATTAACACACACACGCGCACGCTCACACAGACACATAAAAAAACGCACACACAGACACATCAAAACACCTCACATACGCACGCACACACACAGACACAAACATACATACACACGCACCCACATAAACATACACACGCACACAGACATAAATATATACACACACGCCCACAGACACATAAACATACGCGCACACATGTAAACAGACAGTTGGAACACAACTGGTAAGTTATTAGTATTTACTAAATATTCGGTTATTTGGAAACACCTACACTCACATTTATTCATGCTTAAAAAACAGTATTCTTATTTTATATATACAAGGAAGCGGTCTAAAGTCGGTATCAGCCAACCAGATAGGGGGTCTATCCCCTTTTCACTGGCGCTAAACCAAGGAGATTGTTTTAGCGTCAAAGACGGAACGCCACTCCTACCTACGTATACGCTGAGTTGGCGAGGGTCGGTATCGAACCCGGAACCTTGTGGTTCCTATTCGAACGCTCTACCGACTGAGATTATATATATATATATATATATATATATATATAATATATATATATTATATTGAGCTAATATATATAGATTGAGCTGATATATATATATATATAATATATATATATATATATATAGATAGATAGATAGATATATATAAAGATATATATATATATATAGATAAAAAGATATAGATAAAAGATATATATATATATATATATATATATATATATATATATATATATATAAAGTATAGATAAAAGATATAGATAAAAGTATAGATATACCGTGGGATTAATTTCCTCTCTCTTAACACACACACACACACACACACACACACACACACACACACATATATATATATATATATATATGTATATATATATATATATAATGAATAGAGAATGAATAAAAAAGTATTGGTATATAAAGGTGCTCAATGCTAATATAGCAGAGCAGATTTACAATCAAAAATATATCATATTATGGATATTATTATCTGTTTTGACTGAGGATTGCATAAGCATGAAACTAATAGTAACGAGATAATAATATCCATAATATAATATATTATGATTATATATATATATATATATATATATATATATATATATATATATATATACGGGGTATTCAAGATTACCAACTTGTTCATTCACTACTGGCCGTAAGTTTAGTTTGTATAATTACTGATTGACAAAATCGTGTGCTAATTGGCGGGAAACAGAATCCCATCAACATTTTGAAAAAGCCGCATTCGTCACCGATTTGGGTCCAGAAATTTCAAACTACATAAATAACCATTATTAGTATCCTTGGGATTATTTGGATTATTCGGACTATTTTCCTCATCTTTATTGTTATTTATGCAACGTTTCGGCCGATGTTCCCTCCGGCCTTCTTCAAGTTTTCCTGTCGAACATGGAACCTTCTCTTCGAATTCGGGAACCTTCTAGCCTTCAGGTCGCAATCGGAGCCTTTACGGAACTTCGACTCGAACTCTTTATTCAATCCCCGGTGGTAGACGTTGTGGAGATAACAATAAAGTTGAGGACAATTGTCCGTATAATCCAAGTAATATGAATTATCAAACCTTTTATTAAAAGTTCAGAGAAATTAATATTCCTCTAATCCAACATACCCCCCTGTTAGAAACGGTCCAAGTGAATTCAATGCACCCAATTGGAAGTACACACATTGTGGGTGTGGTCGCACAAGCACACATATGCATACACACCCACATTCACAAATGTGGGCGCGTGCTCGCAACATAGACAGATAGATAGATAGATAGATAGATAGATTGATAAATATTTAGTCAGCTTAGTTGTGGCACGAGGCCGTATGGGGCACCCAATGAGAATCGAACCCACTATCAATAGTTTGCTAATCCGGCTTTCGAACCATTATACCCCGTGATAGATATGAGCAGAATAAAAAAAAAATAGGTAAAAGTATAGATAGATAGATAGATAGATGGATGGATAGATGAATTGGTAGATAGATAGATAGATAGACAGATAGATGGATTAGTGCGTGCTTAGTTTGGAGTGTTTTGAAAGATTGTGATTCGTTTAATACTCAATCAAATTCCATTTTCAGTTCTCTAGTGATACTCTCTCTCTCTCTCTCTCTCTCTCTCTCACACACACACACACACACACACACATATATATATATATATTTACCAACCCCTCCGAGCGAACAGGATGCGACACAAGGTCAATTTTTTAAGCGGAGTTTAACAGGTTTGAATTCAGAGTTTTCCTTCTCCTAGACTGGTTACTTAACCAAGATTAAAGAGCCCAATCTGCCCTGCTATTTACACAGAGCTGGAGAGAGAATTGGATCCATGGCTTTCCCAAGGGTATTAACGCTATATAAAATTCAAACAACTTTGTCCAGGAATTGAACTTGGTTGGATGAATCCATTTCCTCTGACTCTAGCCATTAAACCACGCACAAACACGCATATATGTGCTAGAAGGCAGTTGTAGCGTATTTAATGTCCAGGGTATGACGTTAAACTGTCTGATGGTAATGTTCCAATTCTGGGGAATTTGGAGTACCCCTTCATCCCCATTACTCCCAGGT
>CM042146.1:58450047-58452547 GCA_023376005.1 Doryteuthis pealeii | reverse complement strand
TGTTTTATAAAATGCCTACTTAAGAATATTTCCTTTCTAAGGTGTTTAAATAATGCAAGGACCATGTGGAACTGGTAAACTATTGGTAAACATGAAAAACACAATTTCGAGTTAATATAAAAACTGCACGTTTTCTCTCTTTTTGGGGGCAGTGGGGTTCTGGGTGGACGATAATATGTTGATAAATTGCTGGGGGTGGTTGTAGTGGTGGTGGATTTATTTTTATTTCACTCCTAGTGAGTTTTTCACGCCAGTGTTAGCTGATGTTTTTTACTGGAGTCTAAGTGACAACAAGTCTCCCCAGGTCTCCAGGACTCTTTTGAATATTCGTGCCGATCTCAACAAATCTTTCTTTTTTTTTTTTTTTTTTTTTTTTTTTTGATGGTCTCAATTCTTCCTCTGATTTCCAGTTACTTAAGTCTTTTTCTAAACTTTTAGTGACCGTTCCAAGTGCACCAACTACAATTGGTATCACTTTCACCCTCATATTCCACAGTTTTTTTCAATTCTCTAGCAAGGTCCAGGTATAGGTCTAACTTTTTGTTTTCTTTCATCTTCACCCTATTTTCTATTTGACTGCAACATCTTGCAGTTTAATGGTTCTCTTTTCCTTGTTAATCAGTACTAGGTCTTCTGACTGGGATTAGGTGATCCGTCTTTATCTCAAACTTCCAGCGAATTTTAGGTTTCATTCTCAAGAACAGATTCTGGTTTTTATATATATATATATATATATATATATATATATATATATATATATGGGGGGGTACATATATATGTGCTATTATTATTATTATTATTATTATTATTATTATTATTATTATTCCATGAGAGATTTTCACACCCACCTAAGCCGGTGGTTTACTGGAGGGTGAGTAACAGCAAGTCTCCCCAGGTCACCAGAACTCTCCTGAGTATTCTAGCCGATTTTAACAATGCTATTGTTCGGATGGTGAATTTGTATTTCCAATTCCCCCAGACACTTTTCCAAACCCTTTGGGACTGTTCAAAGGGCCCCAATTACGACTGGTATGACCTTCACCCTCAACTTCCACTCTTTGTTTGGATTTTCTTTTCTCTATTCACAAACCAGAACCGGACGTACAGAAGGAGAGATAAAATTCTACTTAACATACAAACGGACAACCCAAGGTCGGTCATTACTCCCAGGTCGAAACAGACCCGGAGGGACAGTACCTGTTAGGATCTCATCTATGGTTTAAATAGAAAAAATGTTTTTAAAAATGTGTTCAAAAAATTGTGTTAAATAAAAAGAACATTTTTCTATACACATTGAATTAAAAAAAATCTTATGCATTGAATAAACCAACATGCCGTAAAATCCTTTATATGACGTTAAAATGCACCTTGCAATTTCTGAGTTCTGGGGAGTATAGAGTACCCCTTCATCGTCAATACTCCTAGGTCCACCCTTGCCCGGATTGGCAGTGTCTTTTAGGGTCCCATCTATAGGTTGAATAGAAAAATGTTTTTAAAATGTTTTTAAAAAAATTTTAAAAAACGAATTTCCAATACTCATCAAGAATGAATACAACAAAATAATATCTTCGGCATTGAATAACCCAACAAGGTTTGACAGGTCATTAAATTATTAGAGTTAATTAACAAAATGTGAAAGATGTCATGTAGTGAAAATAAAAGTAAGGTGAAAAGATAAACAAATATTTGCATCTTTCCAGATAGGTGAAAAGGCAATGAAATATGATGGTGACGGTGATACCAATTGTAGATGGGGCATTTGAACCGGTCCTGTGGTGCTTGAAGAGGAGAAATGTGGAATTGTAGCTCAAACGAAGAACATAATCCATCCTGTCACAGTCCTTTTTTTAATCAGCTAAAATTATTAGAGGCGTCCTGGTCACACCAGGAAAGTTGTTGTTACCGGTAAAAAAGCACATGATAAAACTGGTGTAAAAAATCCACAAAGAGTAAAATATATATATATATATATATATATATATATATATATATATATATATATATATATATATATATATACTTATAGATATATCCATATATATATATACATATACATATATATATTTATATATAAATAAACATATACACACACACATATATATATATATATATATATAAACATATATATATACATATCCATATGTATATTTATATATAAATAAACATATATATATATATATATATATATATATATATATATATGCATATATATACATATATATATATACATATATATATATATATACATATAAACATATCTATATATCCATGTACATATATGCTTATAAACATATACATATGTATATGTATACATATATATATATATATATGTGTGTGTGTGTGTACATATATATATATATGTGTGTGTGTGTGTGTGTGCATAGATATGTGTAATAGATGGTGTGAATACTTTTCCGATATATTAGAAACAGGGAAAGTATATAGGTGTATATACATATAAATATATATATCATACATACATATATCTACCTATATATAT
>CM042146.1:58402547-58442547 GCA_023376005.1 Doryteuthis pealeii | reverse complement strand
GAGTCATAATCAATAACAGGAATGTGAAAAATGTTTGCCAAAGTGAATCCCATTATGTTTGTAAAATCCGTCTGATGAGGCAAGGCTCTTAAGAATTTTTAAGAATTTAAAAAAAAATTTAAAAAAAACTTTTATGGTTTAATATATTAAACCATAACCATAAATTTAAAGATTAAAAATCTTTTGAGTTTCTGGTCGAAATAAATTATTATGGAATGACGGTTTGTTAAGTTTTTCTTTCTTTGAAAGTTAAATATTTCTCTGTATATAATCTAATTTTTTGATTATTATACATTGAGCTCTCTCTAGGGATTTATAAAACTCCTTGTATGAGTATATGTTTGCACCTACAAGAACATACAGTATGGTTACACAGTGATAATTTGAAGATCACAAATAGAATCATCCCTTAGAACCAGTCATTTGGATTACCTTACATTTTATATATATATATATATATATATATATATATATATATATATATCACAAAAGATTTATACACACACACACGCAACCACACACACAAAACACCTAAAAAATGCACAATGCCTTTTTTCGATACACACACTCACACACTCTCATACTGACACCGTAAAAGAGAATATTTGACGTCACATTTCAAACCGTCATTTTTCAGCGTCCTTTCTTCAGATTTCAAATTTTGAACAGATTGAGAAACAAGGACTATCGCTTGCTTTTCTCGTTATTCTGTGATAAAAAAATAAATTATCACCTTCCTTATACCAACAAATGCCCTGAAGATGATCTAATTAATAGAACGAAACACTGCAGCGCCGCCCAATAAACTTACCACTCAACTTATTTAAAACTGTGTTTTTTCAATTTTCTTAATACACTACACACACACACACACACATATATATATGTATATATATTATATATATATATATATATATATGTGTGTGTTTGTGTGTGTGTGTGTGCGTGTCTGTGTAATTTTTGAAATTTTTTTTATAAAACATATACAAAACCAAACAAGAGTTGACATGTCGTAAAATCAAATAAATCAAAGCGCATACACACACACACACGCATATAATATATATATATATATATATATATATATATATATATATATATATATATACGTGTGTGTGTGTATATATATATATATATATATATATATATATATATATGTGTGTGTGTGTGTGTATATATATATATATGTGTGTGTGTGTGTATATATATATATATATATATATATATATATATATATATATATATATATATATATATATATGGTTTGATTTTACGGCATGTCAACCCTTGTTGGTTATAATTCATGCCGAATACGTTTTCTTCTATCCGTGCTTGATGAGTTTTTTAAAATCTATTTAAAAATCAAATCTTTTTAAAAAAATAAATTCTATTTTAAACACATTTTTCAAAACTCATTTTCTTCTATTCAAGCCATAGTTGTGACCATAGAAGGTACTACCACTCCTGGTCAGTGGGGATCTTGGAGTAAGAGCGATTAAGGGGTACTCCACAGTCCCCAGAGCTCCAAAACTGGAACGTCACAATTAGATGCAGATAAACATCATACCTAGGACATACACACGCACACACAAACTCACAAATGTATATGTCTTTGCGTGTGTGTGCGTGTGTGCGTCCTGGGAATGGCGTTAAACTGCATCTAATGGTGAAGGTAAATATATATATATATATATATATATATATATATATATATATATATATAATTTATTGATCTTACTCTTTCATTAATATCTTGTTACTGTATAGATAGATAGACGGATAGATGTACGTACACACACGCATTATATATTGATATATATATATATATTTTGTGTGTGCGTGTGTGTGTGTGTGTTTGTATGTGTGTGTGTCTGTGTTTATATATATATGTGTGTGTGTATGTGTGTGTGTGTGTGTGTGTGTGTGCGTGTGTTATTTCCGCTATTGTGCTGGAGACCGATATCGTACTAAGTGAGTTCGAACTCCAGTCGCGTAATTACGTTTACTTTCGGACTAATACATTTTGGTAACGTATGATTTCTTTCATCCTATCTCAGGTATGGTTTTAATAATAACATTTCTTTTATTCTACAAGGACGGATTTGACATTAAATAACACGTAATGAATTGCCATTATAAAATAAACCAAACCAAACATCTATCTATATATCTATATCTATCTATCTATCTATCTATATATATATATATATATATATATATATATATATATATATATAATAAAGGGAATGACTTTCCGGTAAAAGATATTGAGTTAATCCCAATACTTGGTTGATACAAGTATTAATCGGATAAGTCAGTGTTAGAACTAATATAAAGCGCTCAATACGTTACTACAGCGAATTTAGAAATAAAATGTGTTTTGTTTCCGTTCACACTTTAATACTATATATATAAATATATATATATATATATATATATATATATATATGGGTTGTATTTTGTTATTTTTTGAATTTCATTTTATTCTAATTATTATTGTTGTTTTTATTATTTCCTCTATTATTATCATTGTTAATATTATTATTATTGTATTAATTATTAATGTAGTTAGAGGCATTTTACAACATTAGTGCTATTATCAAAGTTTATTTTATTTAGTTTAGGATTTTTTATATCTAATATGCAGGGCTTCTAAAATCTAATATATATATATATATATATATATATATATATATATATATATAGATAGATAGATAGATAGATAATACATATATATATATATATATATATATATATATATTAAATGACCCGTAAGGAATTGGCATATATATATTATATATATATATATATATATATATATATATATATATATATATATATATATATATATATATATATATCGTGCATTATACTAAATAAGATACAAGGTTTACAATTTTTCTTTATATATTTCTTCCTTGATGTCTATATCATATTCTAGATGTATGAAAAATAATTTAACTGGTTACATTTAATAATAAATTTACCGATATGATTAGAATTTTTTTTAATAAAATTCTTCACGTTTTTTTATACTTTATTTTATTCTATTTTGGAAAATCAACTAATATTATGAAATCTCGAAGCTTATTCGATGCACTAACAATGCATTATAAGCGGGAAAAAAAACTTAAATTGATTTGGATTCAAACAGTAATTATTACTCAAAAAAGGACCTTATTAATCATTTACATAAATCCACCTTCAAAGGAGACATGGGTTGAATTGAAGTCAATTGGACTCACCGAGCCAAGTTCAAACCCTGAACGAAGCTATTTTCATTAACATTCTTCTGGGCTGGTTTAGCTCAGTTGGTAGAACACTTGCCGAGAAATCGCAAGGTTCCTGGTTCGATACAGGGCCTCGCTAACCAGCGTATTTATAACACAGGGAACTCTGCAGTAAAGTGAAGATCTGGTGGTAGGTATGGCACTCCACCCCAAACGCCAAAACGATCCCCTTGTCTAGCGCTATTGAAAAGTGGATAGTCTCCCTCGCTGTCTGACTGATACCGATATTAGGCCACTCCGTCGACTTTTTTTACTAACTTTTCCCACTCCTAGCCGCCTAAGATGTGGCTGAATAATTGGGAACACTGGGACCGTAAACCTTGGTAGACAACCAGTCTTGGAGAAGGATACCCCTGGATTTATATATTCCGGAACAGTTTCTCTTAAATTATTTTAGATGCAGCTTGATAATTTGGTTTATTCGGACTATTGACCTCATCTTTATTGTTATCTACACAACGTTTCGGTTGATGTGAGTTCGACAAGAAACACCTGAAAAGGCCGGAGAGTCGAAAAGTTGAGTAGATGACAATAAAGATGAGTCAGAATAATCCAAATAAGAAAATGAAAAATAAAAACAAAACAATAACTAAAAGGAATGATTTGAAAATGACGGAGAATTATATTGTTCTCTTGGACCATTTCAAATTTACAATTTAGAAAAAATTGTTTTTTTTTATTTATTTCATCCTCCCATCATACAAAAATAATTCATTTTTCATAAAATACTACGCAATCTGGTGAGTTTAGTAGGTAGTTACACAATACGTCCGCCAGGAGTCGATTGTGACTCACAAGTCGCAAAGCATAGGGCATCCAGTAAGGATTGAACTCGCTATCCATTAGTTATAGATCTACGAGCGAGAGTAGCTTTCTAACCATTACATCACTACGAGAAGCTTTCCTTGTTTACCCATTTCGTTTGCCACAGGTAGGATGTGACACAAAGTCGCAAGTAATGGATCATCCAGCGAGGATCGAACTCGCTATTCATTAGTAATGGATGGATCTGTAAAAATTAGCTCGCTAACCATTACACCTCAATGTAACGCCCATTTATTGAGTGCTGATATCTCTTACAGAAAATGCATATATAGCATAATTCATATAATTACATTAATTAATAATTATCTACAATAATCATTCGTTTTTCTTTAATGCATATTAAAATCAGAGGATTTTTTAATTTTTTTATTTGGCTTATTGTTTTTACCTGATTATGTGAAGCTGATTTTTACCTGAATTCATATTGCAAATATGTCTGCTTATAAACAATCTTTAGCTATTTTAAAGGGAAAGTTTATCGACATTTATAGAAAATAAAACCGGAAATTTTTCCTATGTTTTACCAATAACCACCACACGTGGAAAACAGCTTTTAATTTTCTATGTAATAAAATGTCACATTCATTAGAATCTTAATGAAAATGTATATTGAGAATAAGGATCACCATCTATCTATCTATCTATCTATCTATATATATATATATATATATATATATATATATATATATATATATATATGGTTGAAAAATATGGAAATAAATCCGAAAGTACGTAGAAAATAGGAAAACCAAGTACTCCGAAAATATGAATTCGTTTTTTTTGCTGGTGAAGTCGACGTTAAAACTTTTCGGTTTTTATCAACCCTTCATCTGAAGTATATTCGTTTCTCATCTCCCGTAATTAAAAAAAAATACCATCACTGTTCAGACAACACTTTGTCCCTAGGAAGGTTTGATAAAAACCGAAACGTTTTAACGTCAACTTCACCGTCGAAAATAAATTCATTTTTTGGAGTACTTTGTTTTTCTATTTTCCACACCCACACACACACACACACATATATATATATATATAATATATATATATATATATATATTTGGAGGATATGTGCTTAATTGAAGTCGTACCTAATTTTGAAAATTAATTAGTTAATAATAAATGAATTTTAGGCGGGCATATATGTTCAAATGTAAGGCTAAACGAATCGAGAAATTACATTTGAACATATATGCCCGCCTAAAATTCATTAATTATTAACTAATTAATTTTCAAAATTAGGTACGACTTCAATTAAGGACATATCCTCCAAAAATTGTCGGCTTAAAGCCATATAAAAATAAACACATTTGTTTGTTTACTTAACCTCATATATATATATATATATATATATATATATATATATATATATATATATATATACTGTCAATGATGTATACAATATCGGATATAGATAAGTACAACCCTAACAACTTTTCATAAAAAGTTAATTTTCTTCTAAACTAAAGAAAACCATTATAATTATATGTCAAAGAATAACATGCAATGAAAACCGATATAATTAGACATTCTTTAGGACCATACTTTACGGCACTGTATATAAAAATATGAATACGTATCAGTCCAACAATGAGTTCTCTCCTTATATATACTTATACAATTTACTTATACAATTTTGAGTTTTGATTATAGAGATGTTTCTATAGTGTAGAAATTTGTTATAAATTATCAATACACAATTGAATTTGATTGCAAAACTTTGCTCGTGTAATAATGAAATATATTTGGTTCAGAAGAAAATTAACATTTTCTGAAAAATCAGAAGTGGGTGTGTACTTATTTACGAGTGATACTCTATAAATGCCTCTTGTATTACATTATATATATATATATATATATATATATATATATATATATATATATATATATAACATAATGATAGATACATACATACATAGAAGGCAATGTTTTTACATGTGTACATATATGTAAATATATGAAAAACGTTATTCTGAGATGATTTTATTATTGTTAAAACGTTTTGTTTTTAATATTAAACCACCATCAAGGCATTGTTTAAAAAAACGTAATATAATATAAAAACCGAAATATTTAACATCGCTCATACTCCTACAAAAAATAAGATCATCCTCTAAATTCCTTTTTTTTTTAATATTTAATGCATTTACATGTCGTCGGATTTATTTACATTTCCTTGATATATATATATATATATATATATATATATATATATATATATAAGTATTCAGCTGTGTGTGTATGTATGTATTTATGTGTGTTTGTGTGTATGTGAATGTGTGTGTAGAGTATCAGTCCTAAATAAGCAGTCACCTCTACCCTCTCTTTCTCCCCCTCTCTCATATATATATATATATATATATATATATATATATATATATATATATATATATAAAAAATGTAAATAAATCCGTCGACATGTAAATATATTAAATATTGAAAAAAAAATGCTATTCAGATGTGTGTGTGCATGTATGTATGTATGTATGTATGCAAATGTGTGTGGGTGTGTGTATTGAGTATCAGTCCTAAATAAGTAGTCACATCTACCTTTTTTTTCTGAAAAAAAGGTGATTTTATTCTAAACTAAAGATACCAAGATTTTATCATTACGAGTGCAACCATACATATGATAATAATATACATTCTAATACAAGATTAGTTAAGCATCGTAGACCAGCAATTCTTTCAAATTAATTTGTTTACGTTTAAAAAAACGTGTGACTTGATTCAATGAATGTAATTATGCATTTCACATTACCAAAACTAATTTATTATGTCGATTTATTTAAAATTTTAGAAATTAGAAATAGATTAAAGTAGTTGTAACCTATGGATAATAAACTAAATTGAATATGGGCATTCGTTTCCTTCGACAGGAACAACATAATGTTGTTGTTATTCAAACCTTATAAATTGTCATTTTCAATCTTTAACAAAATCGTAACAATGAAGATCTGTTGCCTACATACCGTACACACACACACACACACACACACACACACACACATATATATATATATATATATATATATATATATATATATATATTTATATATATATGCATGGCATGTTCTTCCCTCTGTTTATTGGAAGGTAAGTATTAATAAAAGGCAAATAATTAGTTAATCTTTTAAACGTGATTTGACTTTAATGTCAGAACAAAACGAAAATAATAAAAAATGTGATTTTAATATTGGGTTTTGGTTTAGAAGAAAATATGTGTTATATGAAATATTGGTAAAGGCGTGTATTTATTTAAAAGTGATACTTTATATATGCATATCACCTTATATATATATATATATATATATATATATATGTGTGTGTGTGTGTGTGTGTGTGTGTGTGTGTGTGTGTGTGTGTGTGTTTAGTGAAGTTATTTTGTATTGTAGAAATGAAAATAAAGTGCTCGCTTACAGGTGTAAGAGCTGTATCTATTTGTTATAGTGGACAATACAAGTAAAATGCGATTGTTAGCATTCCTTTATATATATATATATATATATATATATATATATATATATATATATATATATAAGCTGTAATAAAAACGAAAATAAGAAATTTGATTTTACGAATCCGGTTTTGGTTTGAAGAAGATTAACGTCTGACGAAAAAATAATCTTTACTAATGGTGTGTCCTTATTTAAAAGGGATACTTTTTATATGCTTATTGCAATATAATCATATATATATATATATATATATATATATATATATATATATATATATATATATATATGTATATGAAAATTGCAGATAAACAAAATGAAGAATTGGATTTAAACGTATGTTCGTAACGTTCATTACTAAATAAAAACAAATTTTTAAAAATATATTACCATCAATCACACAAATGGAGGAAATACTCTTATATTTCAATTTGAAAAAATAAAATTCAAAGCACCTGTCTGTTTAATAGAATATACAAGGCATACGCAAAAGGCACGTGGGAAAATACCATATATCCCACGTATAAAGATCTGTTTTGTTCAAACGAGTTGTTGTGGTAACGAGCCTAACCAACAAAGCACCTAAGATAAAACCTCATGTCAATTTAAAGCACTTAACTTAATTATAAAATTATATACATAGATACATATATGTATATACACATACATATATATTTACATATGTATATACCCACAGATATACATATATATATATATATATAAATACACATGTATATATATATATATATATTATATATATATATATATATATATATACATATATATTTATATATGTATATATCCACATATATATCCACATACATATACATATATATATATATATATATATATATATATATATATAAATATACATATATATTATATATATATTTTATATATATATATACATGCATATACATACATACATATATATATATATGCATATAAATAGTATATGAATATATATATATCGTTTGATCAGAAGTTGAAAAAGTGCACTTACTAAGCTAGCCAGACAATTTCATGTATGCCTCTGTGGTATAAAAGGTGGTAGCAACCCAAAAGGTAAGCCATTTCCGTCAATAGATCTCAATCGGGTGAAGCTCGTTACCACATTCTCTTAAAAAGCAGGACTTTAAAAAAAAAAACTTAAAAAAAAAAAAAAAAAAACTTCCCAGATCAAGCAGTAAAAAAGAGTACCTGTATAATCCACAATTTTCATAAAGTAAAAATAAACGAAAAAATTTGTCGGAAAAACGCTCATGAGAAGTTGATAATATTGAAAAAAAAAAAAAAAATTATCGATTTTTTTTTTCTTTTTTAAGGTTGGCCAAATATATCTTCCTGTCCATCACACAAATGTCAAAGACGAGAACTTGTGCCTAGTCTCTCACCTATCTGAAAATTCCACGCACCTAGCCGTGTTTACGAACTACCGAACTGCTTCAATCGTATGTGTTCCTCATTCAGTGTGTGTGTGAATTGAATGTGTTTATATTTTACTTATTACCGCACAGTGACTCCCTCTCTCTCTCTATCTACCTCTCTCTATCTATCTATCTTGATTTCTCAATCTCCTTCGCTATATATATATATATATATATATATATATATATATATATATATATATATATGTATTCCTCTCTTGCAGTGAGACTTTTCAGAGGTTTTTCTTTCATTCATTCGTAAACGTGTAATGCAATACATACTTTTAAAAAAATAAGAAATTTTCTTCGTCTTTTGTCCCCCTCACTCAGTAAATATCTATCATCAATTTCCTCTTTTACCACGTATCACCCTTTCTTTGTGAATTGTTGATCTATATCCTTTCCTTCTTCCTTTTTTCTTTTTTATTTATTAAGCTTCCCCCTCCCTCTATTATCTAAGTAAACTTCTTCCTTCCTCACTCTCTTTTTCTCGCTCCCTCTATCTATCTCTCTGTCTCTATTTCTTTCTTAACGGGAGGGCGGGAATTAAATAAAAAATAAAAGGGGAGAAAGCGAAAGAAGCAAGAAAAAATACACGGAGGTAGGGAGAGGTAATCAAATGAGTGGGGGGCGCCCTCTTACGCGAAGAGTGACGTCTCTTCAAGCGCACAGACCGCCCCCTGACGCATGCGCGCTGCACGCCGGCTGTCATTGAGGCGGCGGCCGAGGAGGCACTAGCTACCATGTCAAACGGTTTTAGCCAATGAACGGGCTCGTTAGCCCCGCCTCTTGGCTGCGCCTCCCGCTGCGACTCTAACAAGCGCAGTGTTTGGCCGCTGTGATAGAACACTTTCGCTCCCTCTAGCTGCCTCCAACTTTTGTTTGAGTTTTAGACCAACTGGTGCGCCCATGACAGAGACTTCATCAGTTAATATTATGGACCACTCTTTAACCAAAGGCAGTTCGGCGTTAAGGTTAGTCGACGTTTCGTCCGCCCATGTGCCTCAACACCTAAACGGAGTCCATGGCTTAACTCTACCTCCTACAACACACAAGCACTACGCAAGCGGCCAAAGGAAAATGTTAAATCCATTCATGGACACTTCTCATGGCCCCCACATCCCGCCGGGCGCCCTTAAACTAAGTCCACCACACCCCATGAGCGATACTGCAAATTCTGTGCACGGCCAACCAAACCATCAATTTGCTGCACAACCAAATGGATATGGAGTTCCACATTCGCATTCACATGTCGGATCATACGCAGCCAGGGACTTTCTCATACGACGCGACCACATGGGGCTGCCTACGCATGATGCTAATGCCACATCTCACCACGGGATGTTTGTACCCTCGTCGGGGGGCCTTCACGGGCCACACCACCCGGACACTTCATCTAGTCATGTGCTGTTCCCGGGTTTGCACGAACCGGCGCATCACCACCCGAGCGCTGGTCACCACGTAAACAGTCAAATGAGACTTAGTATTGCCGGACCAGATATGTACTCACGGGCTGACCAGTTCAACCAAATGACCAGTCCTCGGACTGATCATTTCGCTGCGTCACAACACCTCAATATGGGACCGATGAACGCAATGAATCACATGAACATGGGACCCCATGCGCCGGGCGCTTTTTTTCGCTATATGCGCCACCCGATCAAGCAGGAACACACATGCCTGTGGGTCGATGGCGATCAGCCCGAACCTAAAAAATCGTGCAACAAAACCTTTCCGTCAATGCACGAGATTGTGGCACACATCACCGTCGAGCATGTGGGGGGCCCCGAGCAGACAAACCATTCTTGTTATTGGCAGAACTGCACAAGGGATGGGAGACCGTTCAAAGCCAAATACAAATTAGTTAATCACATACGAGTACATACCGGAGAAAAGCCTTTTCCATGTCCCTTTCCTGGCTGTGGAAAAGTATTTGCACGCAGTGAAAACTTAAAGATACATAAAAGAACACATACAGGTTTGTAACGGATTCTATATACGCATCAGTGTTTATAATATTTATTCATTCATTCAATTGTTGTTTTTTTTAAATCAGTATGTTTCTTTTTTTTATTGTCATTATTTGTCTCAGTGGTTTATCTCGTTTCTTCTTTTTATATCCTTGTTTATCTATTAAAAAAAATACAAAACAAAACAAAACAAAAAAATAAACACCTATATTCACCCACATGATTTTAACGTATATACAAATACAAACATACTCTTTTAAATATTCACTGTTGTTTCTATATCTACCCTCCATTCTTCGACATCAACATGTTCAATAATGAAGGTGTCTGTGTGTACGTATTTGTTTACCTATTGGTATACAGTTTGTGTCGTGCTAATCATTAATACTGCGTCTTTCATTCGTATATTTCTTTTGTCTTTACTGTATCTGATTGGATTTTTCCGGAACGTAAAATTCAAAATATCACATTGTTTACATACGACATTCATCGTAGCTCACTCGACCTTTTATTTTTTATTTTATTTTTATTTTATATATATATCTTTACTGCCTACTTGTAACTTTTCGACACCCTACACAACACGAACACATACACACAGTGTCTTGAGTTTGCTATTTTTTGGGGGTATAACTTTTATTACTAATATTTTAATCTTTCTTCGTTATTATATTTCGAAACAATTCGATTTACAACAGATGTACACTCTGCTCTTAAACAGATCTGTATTTATTAATGTCTCTTTTAATTTATATTCTAAATTTTAACTTTGTTTTTTGTTTAGATCACGTAGTACATTAAAGAATTCTCTAATTTTACATTCATGGGTAGACTCGTTTATTGCGATTTTATGAAAACTTATGGTCTTGAAAGCATATTTCTTACAGTTAAATCAGAATTGATATTTTAAGACTTTTAAACCATAAAATTACGTATAATCCTTATTACTTTCTCTACTGTTTTAGTCACTGATTATTTAAAATATTTTATTCTTAGATCGAATTTAAGTGAATATGACCCCCCCCTAATATAGAACACGGTAAAGTTGAATCTTTAAATAAGTTATTTTTTTAATAATTAAATTGTACTATCGATTTAAGATACCATCCAAACTATTCAAATATTTAGCTTATATCTAAGGAAATATGTATGTCGCCCGAATTTTTTTTTTATCTATAAAAACAAACAATTTTCAGTAATGTTATCTACGTTCCAGCAAATGCCACATATTATTTTTTTTAAATAAAAAGGACGCACACTTCACCCCTCTTACTTCACATGTCATTTAGTTAGGTTTATAAAACCATATACGACTATTTACTCTTAAAAACGATCACGTCTGACTTTTTTTTCGCTTTCTATTTTGGTTTTAAGGTATTTTATAAACCCGGGTCATATTCACCTTTTTTTTCTTTCGTTTTTTTGGTTCTTCTGCAACACCGGATATTATCCATCTTTTACATAAAACAAAAATGGTGGCCTGGTTCTTTACGTAAACAACACTCATACAGCAACAAATATTTCTAAAACACTTGGGCTACCTTAACTCAAAAACAATGCACATTATATATATATATATATATTATATATATATATATAATATATATATAAATTGAAACTAATAAAAAAGACCGTGAATAAACTTTGTAAATATTAAGTAGGTTTCAACAGTTCGTGCTTCGGGTTGAAGATATTTGGATTACTTTTGTATTGTTCTTAATAGACTGCCAGTATAGCACTCAAAATGATAAACTGTCACATATAATGCATATGCTATTATGGAAGCCGTCGTTGAATACGTTTTTCAATCTTTTTAAAAACTATTTTATTATTATTGTTGTCATTCATTTTTAAGATCACAGGTCTTCAAATTAAAACCACACATTCCTCTATAAATTTAATACACCAAAAGAAAGATCAATTATATGGTCATTTTAAACACATGTCAACACTACAAACGACGATAAGTTGTCGCAGTTTACAGTAAAGTTGCTGAATAGGCATAAAATTGTTATTATCATAATTATTTAGTTAGGATGCAGTCTTTTTTTAAATTTATTATTCTTGCTACTACAGCTATACCAGTCAAGTCGCTAAGCCAACTACCTACACACAGGACACTTTTATTTATATTTATTATTTACTTATAGTAGTAAAAGCAACCAACCTTATAGATCTAAGAAGAAGAAAGAGGGTAAGAAAATAATAAAAATAAAAATCTAATTATTGTAAGCTTAGGTTATTCACAACCATTCTGTTAATACATGTACACTTGAATAATCTAGCAATATCTGCTTGTTAATCACAAACATAATGTTTTAGTGTTGCACAATTGTGCATAATATAGACGGAGAGTGTCGACCTGCATATGTATACCGAGATAATTTTCTTATTTTATGTCCAAACAAGTATTATAAGAGTTTTACGCCATTCTAAAAAAGAAAAAAATGCTGAGACATAAATTGAATACATACGTAATAATTCATTTGTAATGATGATTTAAAATTGCAGAGACATAAATTGAATAAGTGCATAATAATATAATTCTAATAATAATAAATCAATATTTGTGATTTTAAAAAGTAACACGATAGATATCGATATATGGGAATTAATAACTTATATATATAATGAAATGGCTTCTGTTGCTTGGTGGGGGGAGGGTCACAAACATAAGTGATATATTTTAAGGAAGAAAAAATCTCTCAGGGACAAAGGTTTTCTAATGAGAAAACTCAGATATATAGTCATTTGCTTAGCTTAGTTGTTGCACAAGGCCATTAGTATAGAGCAGCCTTTTAGAATCGATCTCACTAACAATGGTATGCTATAATCTAGCTTACCAACCTACTCTACATAGAATGTCCAAACACGAAGACACACACACACACTTATCAATATATATATAATATATATATATATTATATATATATATATATATATATATATATATATATATATATATGGGGGGTGTAGTTTGCTGCATTTATAAGTATAGAGTGCTCAATATCATAGACCATATATATCTCTAAGTAAAGTCACAGGCGTTTGGTAACTGTCAGTTTCTCAATTTTGTATTTTCATACCAAGTTTGTACATATATATAATGCCATTATATATTTACAAACTTGGTATGAATGGTAATTTTGGAAGGAATAAGGCTCTACTGCATTGTAATCTTTTCAGAAAAAACGATCCAAACTTTGGTAGACCTATCATTATTATTATTATCATTATTATTATTATTATATTATAAATATTATTATTATGAAGTACTGAGCACTTTTGGCTAAATTACTGAAATAATAGTACCCCAACTGAAACACTCAAGCAGTACCTGGACACTAGTGTATCTCTCTCTCTCTCTCTCTCTCTCTCTCTATATATATATATATATATATATATATATATATATATATATATATATATATATATATATATATATGTGTGTGTGTGTGTGTGTCCAAAACATAATAATAATATTAGTAATAGTGGAAAAAGAGTTAAGTGACTACCTTGGTTTCGATCTCAATGATCTTATCAGGACCCTATCTATATATAATGTGTGTGTGGGTGTTTGTGTATGTATATATTTATTTTAAGTATTTTATTTAGCATTAAATAAGTAATAAATTACCTTCCCCAAACGATTTGTTCCGATATAGTGAAAATTGTCTCTCTTCTTTTCAAGCCCTTCCTCCCCTCTCTAGTTGATTGTTTTCTTATTTCTATTCATTTATTTATTTTTATTTTTCCCTTGTAAACCACGGCCTAACACATTCTCGTCGTGTGTATACGCATAGAAATCACACCAGCCCTCCACGCCCCCCCCCGCGCCTGCCTAGGCCGGGAGTCGGAATAACAATACCTGGGAGATGATGATGATGGTGATCATGATGTTAACAAAATGATGGCGCTGATAGTTATTATAAGTGATAAGATCCCTCATCTAACACCCTTCACCTTTCTCCCCTTTTTTTCTGTTCTGTTCTGTTTCTTTCCCACTCCCCACCCCTGTAAGCCCTTCTCAAATGCGTTTAAGTGTTTATGGCCGTAAAAGAGACGGTTTCCCCCTCAACATCAGTTTATTCTTGTGCTTTTGTAGCCCTACCTTCGAAATTTAGGATTGAGACTGTAAAAATCGTCTTCATTTTCTGTCCGACTTCGAAATAATATCTAGAAATCAGAAGTTATTGAGGTTTCTTTTTTTTTTTTTTTGCAAGTTTTTTTTTTTTAAAGCTATTGTTGTCACCAAAAACTTCTCATTTTATCCAATCCACTCCATAGTCTTCCCAGGGTGTACAATTCTTTAAAAAGAAATATCTCTTACAAATGATACACTCAAGGAAGGCAGTAGAATGGGTCGGTAGAAACCTTCTTCTAACAAAGTTCAACATCACAAAAAATTCTTTTTTCTTTTTATTAACCTTAAAATACAGAAACAAACCTCACACATAAACAACAATGAATTTATGTATTATCCAGTCTTCTCAAGAAGTACATTAAAATAAAAAATAAAAACTATCACTTTCAAATTATACACTCGAAGAAGGCAGTAGAATGAGTCGGCGAAAACCTAACAAAGTTCAACATCACAACGAATTTTAAAAGATTATTCTTTAAACCTTAGAATACAGAAACAAACCCTCACACACACACAAATGAATATCTCTTTGGCATACACAAAAATGAATATGTGTATGCCATACACAGTATGCATATATTTTAGAAGCATACATTGTATGCTTCTAAAATATATGCATATTATGCTTGTCTGAATTTTGATTTACCTGTGTGTTTGTTAAGGCACTTAAGTTTTGTTGTCACTAGACGATGCTTGAAATCATAAGGTTCCCATTCTAACACCGATCCAGGATGATATGGATGTTTGTATTTCGGTAAGGGTGAAATATCCGAATTATCGTGGTTATCTTTGTTAGATCAAGGATTTGAATGTTTACAAAATGACCCGTCATAATTACCATTCAGTTGTAAATCAGAAAGTAAATTTTATTTTTATAAATTAGAACCTTTAAATTTATTGCTCTGATAAAAAATTCATTATGTTGAGTTGTTTTGCCAGATCATAGTTGCATATAAAACACACATAGATTATATATATATATATATATATATATTATATTTGGCGAATATACAAATCGTTTTAAAAGCATCTTTTACATAAATCTATTTTATACAACTTAAGAAAATGAATGTTTTACTCCCCTCCTCGTGACAGTCTTATAAGTATTAATTTCATTTATTTTTCAAAACCGTTGATTTATATATATATATATATATATATATATATATATATATATATATATTATATATATATATATATAATATAATTAAAAAACAAGGTATTCGGAGGATGATTTTATTATGTTTATCCTAAATACATTTTTAAACATTTTATATATTTACATATCATCGGATATATTTCTTATTCCCTTTATATATATATATATATATATATATATATATATATATCTGTCTGTCTGCTTGTAACAGTTTCTCTGGTTTTTTTTTGGGGGGGGGGCAAGAGCTTGAATATATATATATATATATATATATATATATATATATATATATATATCCCGGATTCGGAAGGCCACCCTGTCCAGGGGAAGAAGAAAAGATAGCTTAAGTGAGTGACAATCATTTCAGGGGAAACTATAATTAAGAATTTAGTTATAAGTTTTCCCATTTCTTCTTCGGCGACACAAACATTTAGAAGCATTCACGCTTATACGCATTGAAGTGACTAAAGGGGTGACCGAAAAATCGTCCCCTCTCTCTCCCCCCTCTTTCCCACCTCCCCTCTTTCCCCCCACCTCTCTCTCTCTCCGTCTTTATTTCTCTGTCCCCTCGAACCACTCTTGCTTTACATCTTTTCTTTTATATGACTGCCAAAACTTACTTTGATTTGAACTGGATAAACACGATTTCAGCCAGTACATTTATATATAAAAGTAAAATAAATAGATAAATAGATATATTTAAAAGAGAAACCTAGAAATAAGCAAACACCTGGCTGGATTTAATTTTCATTATAATATATATATATATATATATATATATATATATATATATATGTGTAAATAACAGTTTCGGTAAAATCCAACAAAATGTAATTAAAAGTTGAGGAATAAAACGCAAACAACTTCAATCAATTGATATCCATATATCATACATATATACATACAAAATAAAGATTATATATATATATATATATATATATATATATATATATATATATATATATATATATAATTTTCCTTTCCCCTTGTAATTTGATATATATCCACATATCTACATTTTATAATTGCTTAATAGAAATATTATCAATTGCTCTTCTAATTCTTTATTATTATTTACCTGTCCCAGGCTTGTATTTTATCGCACACACACACACACATACCTTTTCTATCAGACAATAAAAAACCGTTGTTTGTGGAAATGCACTTTAAACAACAGTTACCACCCTCTTCGCAGTTGATTACACACTTACCCCATTTTTGATAAAGATGAAATTGTCACTCAAATTTCTTTCGGCTCTTTAAAAATATATATAATTTTTCAAGGTATAATTAACGTCTATATAACACCCGCTAAGTATTTATCAACAAAATAGATTTCAATAAACATCTTTTTTAATTTTGAATAAATCTTCCATAGTCATAAAAGATCTATTCAAATTCTACATATTTGTGAATATAATTGTTTATATTGTATATAATTTTATTTTTAAGTTTCATAGTTGAATATTTCCAGAAAAAAAAGTTTAAATGGTAAAATTCTTTACAAATAAATATTGTAAATATAAAGCAAATCCAAAACCCTAATATCTGTCAAATTCAAAATATAGATTTAATTTAGGATATATATATATTTGCGAATAATTTAAATAATCTATATATTTGCGAATAATTTGTAACTTCGTAAAAGGAAAATCGCATCGCAAAACAAACTAAAATATAAATTTAGATTTTATTCCCAATAGATTTTTTTTTATTAAAATACAAAGTGTGTGTGTGTGTGACATTTCTTAGGGTGAAGAGAGTTAAAGGGTCTAATTAAATCTTTATCAAAGACCAGTTGATATTTGGCGCATTCGTTTTACTTTTGATTAAATCGCATTAGAATATTGTTTGGTATATTTTAATATATAAACACGAACGTATCTATCAATATATTCAAAGTTTACTAAAATCCATATACTTATATATATATATATTATATATATATATATATATATCATGTGAACGTAAAATAATAAAAAGAAAAGTTCATAACGAGAATGTTTATTAAAGCGACACACTTAAAATTTTAAATTAGAGAATAATGTCATTTTTTAATCATTCAGATTTTCGATACATCGCAGATCATTATGAAATGTTCAGTGAAATAATTTTAGAAATAGAAATATATGTATAGTTGACTACCGTTAGAACGGAAGCCCAACTACTTCAGGGTTTGACTAGTGTACAAAATTTATCTTTTGTGTATATATATATATATATATATATATATATATATATATATATATATATATATATATATATATGTGAAATCATATAAACGTATAAAAAAAACAAGACATTCAGTGGATGATTTTATTATCGAACAATTTTATGATTTTGTCGTAATAATAATAATTGAATATCTTTATTTTTTTTAAAGTATTTTTATATATTTACATACCATTGGATTTATTTACATTTTTTCATATATATATATATATATATATATATATATATATATATATATATATGATCTAAGAGATACATTATCATCAGAAATATTATACTGCAATTATGTCTGTTATTGAAAAATGTTAAATTTACCAAATCCTTCGAAGGATATTTTTTTATTCAAGTTCTTGCAATACAAAAAAGTTTAAAACAAATTAGTAGAAAATCTTTCATAACAATACAGAGCACCAAATTTATGAATTACGTTTCTAGGATATCAATAAAATAAAATAAAATAAGCGCGAAATAAATTTTTATTTGATATATACGTAAATAAATTAATAAAGGGAGAAATAGACACCTTTTATTTTAGAATAAGTAACACCATAAAGATATTTGAAAATACTTAACGAAATCTGAATGGACAAAACATTGAAAAAGAAAACTTGTTTATTTTTCTACTATTTGAAAAAAAAAAAGAAATACTCTGGTTTTGTTTATTTTTTCTATTTGTTTTTTTGGGGGAGGCGTTCTTCTTTTTTTTAAATAATTTATTTTCAAAGAATTTACAAATGTAGCCTCTTCTCAAACTGAAAACTTGAATAAAAACAAGAAAATATTAATAAAAAAGAAAAACATTAAGATAGAATCTACAATAGAATGTCCTATGGTGAGCGTTATTGAACTCTTAGCAAAAATTTTTTTAGTAGTTAATTATCAGGTTGAATTTAATGTCTTATCACAATACAGGTGCAAATATAAACTACTACTGTCATCTTTTTCTCTCTCTTGTATATATATGTATATATATATATATATATATATATATATATAAACAAATATACTTTCATGAGTAAAAAAAAATATTATTACGTTAGTTATTCGTAAAGAGTATAGGTGTATGTCCACTTGGGGTGTATATATATATATATATATATATATATATATATATATATATATAATGTGTGTCTTAATTATTAATACATCTTTAATCAAAGACTAAAATCAATAATTTAAAATCTCTTTAACTGATTTGCTTTTTTTATATATATAAAACACAATTGTAGATTTGATAAAAACTCTACACACACACAATGTAATATTTAGAAAATAACCATATTTATAATTCATTTTTAAATGCTTGTTATCTACATTATAGGGCATTGGTTCTTAGAATAAGTTTATTTAAATTCCAATATTTCTGTCATTTTATTTATTATATGACCTTTCTTTATACAATTTATCCAATATAAATATAAAATGTAAAATTCCAGACAATAGCAGGTTACCTTGCTAGAGGAAAGAATTCAAATCAGCACACGTGTGTGTATATATATATATATATATATATATATATATATATATATATATATATATATATACAATTTTTCAGCAGAATGAAAATAAAGTAAATAGAAACAACATAAAAAAAAATGTACCGTATAGACTCGTGTATAATTCGAATAATTAAAACAGAAATTTGGCGTCAACCACTTACGTCATAACTTTATTTTTATAGATTTTTTTTCTTGATATTTGGCCGTTATTTAATCTAAACTCCGAAAATGAATTTTCAAAAAAATGCATTTTGTCGAAATAAATAATTTTATTGTCATTTTGTAATTTTTTTGTTAGAATAGTGTGAAAACGTAAGATCGAATTTTGAAATCGAATTTTTAGGAGAAAAAAAGAAGAAAAAAAAGAAGTAAAAACAATTTTAACAATCTCAAATGGATAGCAATTTTCTAAGCTTAAAATTCAAACATAACAAAAAGGTACGAGGGGTCAACGGTTAGCGTCGAACATTAATCCCACGGATTAACGATTTCGGGGCAATAAATCAAGGGTCGGCAATCGAATTATACGAATTATTTGTATATAGGGTACTTATCTTTTTTTTAAGTGGGGGGGATTATGTAGAATTTGTAAACTGGTTTGACTTTTTATATACCTAATTTTAACCCTTTTTTTCTTTATGCTCCCCCAGCCTTTCTTTACGGACCCCTTCAGTCTTTCTTTTTTTCTTCTTTTTAGACAACTGTAAAAGTGCATTTTGCCTCAGCCCTATAACAATGTCTCCCTACCTAGCCACAATCACCACTCCTCCTTCCTCAACGTCCACAAACATTCACACACATTACTAGATATTGTAATTACTGGCAAATTTCCGTTGATCCTCATAAATTAGAAACTAAACGGTTATCGCTCTGGCAACAATTGAATTTCTTCGGGGAAGCTATATATATATATATATATATATATATATATATATATATATATATATATTATTCATTGCTTCTTTTATTTTTAATTTCAATTTTTCAAATTAATTTCTTGATATTAGCATCACGCACTTATAAAATTACGAAAGAATTTTTCCAAGAAAAAATTTTAAAATTACAAATTAAGCTGTATTTTGCTGTATTCAACGATATATATATATATATATATATATATATATATATGATGTTAAGTAAACAAACAAATGTGTTTATTTTTATATGGCTTTAAGCCGACAATTTTTGGAGGATATGTGCTTAATTGAAGTCGTACCTAATTTTGAAAATTAATTAGTTAATAATTAATGAATTTTAGGCGGGCATATATGTTCAAATGTAAGGCTAAACGAATCGAGAAAATGTCAATTCCTGAATGTACACACATATATATGGTATATTTATAAGTCAAGAGTGCACAATACCATTGATGCATGTATATCTAAGTTATGGTAACGTGGACATGGAGTCAACGGTGCTTGGTAAATGATAGTTTCTCGCCTATGCGATTTTCAAACTAAGTGACTTCATGTCCACACGACCCTAACTTATATATAACCACTTTTTACTATTCTCCCGTCTGAGTATTGTATTACATACGTGAAACATGAGTAACGGTATTATAGTCTTCATATCATTATATCTTGGGTTTTAAACCCTTTTCTTCTATTGTAGCATTAAAAACTCTTTGTACACATACACTTTTCTTATTTACTGTCCTTCATCATCATATATATATATATATATATATATATATATATATGTGTGTGTGTGTGTATTGTTCTCTTTATATAGTCCCTGATTATTTCCAGGCACCATCCATACAACTATCACTTTCCTATATAATCTACTAGAAGCGGCTCCCCGGCGCTCCCTGGGTAGAGGGATGATAATAAAAAGTTAGTCTCGCAGATCCATAGATTGTTTTGGTCTTACATAATTGATTTATGTTTTAATTACGAACGCCACCAATGGACTTTCCTTTCTCTTACTGATCAATTTCTAATTTTTAAATGTCTTCATAAATATGAATAAAATCTTTATAGCTTTTGCACAAAAACCAAGCTCTGGTGATATTTAATGTGTATGTATATTTACTTCGTCATTAATTGTTTTATTTTCGTAGTATCGTCAGGACATACACCCATACATACATACACACACACACACAACTGTTCTTTATACACGTATTCACCAAATTCCCCGCACGAGCAGGATGGGATACAAGGTCATTTTTATGTGGAGCTCACTAGGTTTAAATTCAGTTTTCTTTCTCCTAGACCAGTTGACGTACCAAGGTTAAAGGGCCTATTCCGCCCTACTATTTACCCATAGTTGAAGGGAGAATAGTTGGATTCATAACTTTCCCAAGGGTATTTGTGCCATATGAAATGCAACCAGCCTCGTCCAGGATTTGAACTCGTGTTGCTGTGTCCATTTCCTTCGACGACATCCATTACACCACGGGCATTTGCTCTTATATATGTGTGTATATATAGTAAAGATTAGAGGGAGAAATGTGGACTATATATATATATATATATATATATATATGTGTGTGTGTATTAAGGAATAAGATGCGAAAAATGATGGATTCTCAGTCTGTATCTGTTGCTAAAACTCTAATCAGTTTTTCATTATTTAAAAGCTGATTTAATAATTAGTATTTAGTAATACATAGGAGATTTAATTTCAACATTACAGACTCTTGATACAAGCATTTTAATTACGGAGATTATCATCACTTATGATTATATACCATAATCAAAAATTAATTATTCAGCACGTGCGATAGTTTTTAATATGGTTACTCCTGGATCATTAATACATAAAAATGAAACAAAAATAAAAAAAAAAAACCCAAAAAAAACGACTTGTTTATTTATGCGCCCTTAATATCGTGTGGATATTAATGTTTTATGAGCATTTAAAGCAGTTAACTTTATTAGTTTATCATTTCTAGTTTTTTCAAAGATCAGATTTAGTTGATTTAAATTAATAATAATAAATAATCATTAAACTATAACCACGACTACTATTATCATCATCATCATCATCATAAAGTTCCACATTTCACTCTTCTCTTAAATTATAATTTCGTTTTCTTGTCGGCTTCAGTTTTAATACATATGACATAGTGGTATCATATTTATACGAACACATATTTACACATGCAGTTTTTTTACGCCTACATATACATGAACGAGTACTATATATATATATATATATATATATATATATATATATATATATATATATATTATACGCAAACACATTGCCTCTCTGTAATACATGTGTGTAGATTGCATTCATATGGACATAAATATGTTATATATATTATATATAACATTTGTGTAAGTGAGGTTATAATGTATATATGTATGCATATTGAGAGGTTTGATATATATGGATTCTCTCTCTCTCTCTCTCTCTCTCTCTCTCTCTCTCTCTCTCTCTCTCTCTCTCTCTCTCTCTCTCTCTCTCTCTCTCTCTCTCTCTCAGAAATAAAGAAGAGTTTAACTCTGTCTTTTTTATGATATGATTATCATCCTTAGGATTTTAGTTGTCAGACTTTCTTAAAATTCCAGTTATCTTGGTAATCGAACCCTGATCCCTTTTTTTATATGCACCTAATAATGTAACCATTAAGCCATCCCTGGATTGGATTGATTTATTGTTTTTTTTTAATTATTTTTACTGTCGGCTGTTGTTTTTGTAAACACTGACAGTGATTTGAAACGACGCAATTAATAAGAAAATACAAGACGTGACGATTATTTGAAGGCGCATGCCAATGTGTATACTAATTAATTAGTGATTCGCTGATAAACATATGAAGCAAAGAGAAAAAAAATAAATCAAAAATCAAAAAAACAAACTAAATAGCGAACATTATCCGTTCAACCACACAATCTCCGCCCCCACTGCACGTCTTTCCTATTTCAAACCCCTAAGCCAAAACATCTTTATTTCTCTATCTTCTTCACCTTCATTATGTGTCTCTTTAAAAGACGCCAGGAAACTTTGTTCTCGTAAATTAGTAAAAAAAAAAAAAAAAAAAAAAAAAAAAAAAAAGCAAGAGGTACGAAACCATTTTTCAGTGGCGATAATAGCGAGAAAGACTAGAAAAAGCTTTGCTCCGTATTTTTGAATGGAGAAGAGAGAGGCCAAGCCTTCTTGTGACAATTAGCGTCTCTTCTCACAGATCACGTAAAATGGAATTTTTAATTTTTAAACGAAAAAAGGTACAAATAAATGAATCAAATTTAAAATTAGAAATGTAAAAAAATATAGCACGAGACTTGATGACATTTTTCAACAAGATGCGATAAATGAAAAGCTTTTAATATTTGCGATGATTTGGAGGATATGTGACAATTTATCATATGTTTAATTTTGTTGTTCTTTTTTATTACGAAAAATCAAAGTATATTGCATTTTTTTTTCTCAACAAAATTGATTTCCTCTACTGCTAAACTTTGCCTGGGAGCGTATTGTCTCTCTCTCTCTCTATCTATCTATCTATCTATCTATCTATCTATCTTATCTATGTATGTATGTATGTATGTATATATATATATATATATATATATATATATATATGTGTGTGTGTGATAGAGATAGAATTATTTATGTATATATATATATAATTACGAGAACAGATTCCATAGCGGAAAGCTTTTAGAAAATCTGTTTCTTTAGTAACAAAATGCGGAATAAATTATCTATTTAAAAAAATATTCTCTTTTACAAAGAAAAGATGATATTGTCGAAATATAGAGAAAACACATTTTAATTGAATTACTTTAGAAAATATCCAATCTAAAATTATTTTTTTGATTTGGTTTAATATTCTATGTATCACAGTACATCAAATCTAAGCATTATTTATCATTGCAAGTTTTAAGTAAATAGTAATAGTAATTGTAGTAATAATAATAATAATAATAATAATAATAATAATAATAATAATAATAATAATAATAATAAACTCTTTAACTAGTGATTTATGTAGAAAAGAATTAACAAATTTTAAAAACCTCGTTTTGATAAATTTATTTTTTCCTTTCTCTCTTATTAAATAATTATTAGCTTTTTTGTTTATCTGTACGATACAATTCCAGATTGTATCTTACCTATACCTGCTTACTCAGGGGTGCTCACTGCTGCTGGCCTTGTGCTAAAAAATAGCTACTTAAATTTGATTTGTGGGTAAACTCTTTAGCAGAACACTCTCTCTCTCTCTCTGTATGTGTTTAAGAGAGATGATTATTAGAAATTAAGTCAATATTTTTAAAAATAAAATATTGAATAATCTTTTCTTTTTTTAAAATTATCAGACTGTTAACACTCGCTAATATTTGGAAACTTTAGTATAACATATTTTCGTAATTTTCACAATGCTTCCTATAATGCTAGGAAACAATATAACACCTTCAAACACACGCTTGCGTAAGGGTATGTGCGTATGTATTATATGTAGGAAATAAGCCAGGCAGACGTATCAACTATACTTTTCCACGCTTAAATCTAAAGAGATATAATAAATAGTTTAACAGGAATAAAATTTGAAGCAGTTTGGGCAAAAGATATTTGGTTTGAAGCGAATCCAAATATCGTATTATTAAATACCATATTACCTATAACTTCAATGATATGTAAAGTGATATGTCTCTTAAAGGTAAATTTGTAATGTGAAGTAGTATAATGATAATGATGGTAATAATAATAATAATAATAATAATAATTAGTAAAGAAAGTGATATACGAAGTGAATAATAAATCTTGTAGTAATGATGATAACAACTAAGAAACAGGTACTTTTAATATTCTATGTTCAGTGAAATATATTAGTTTCATTGGTAGCATTATAGTATGTGGCCTACCTTTTGAATGTGGCCTATGAAATCATGTCTCTCTTATAGTATGTGGCCTACCATAAAAAAGCATATTATAAGGTTGTGATAATAATCTCTAACCCTATTTCAGAATTTTAGAATTAAATAGATCTCTGATTCATGTAGATTATGGATAAATTCTTTTTTAATTATTCTTAATTACTATATGACTGAATTGTATTTCTTGAAATTGAATATATGTGAAAAATAATTAGTTTCAATAAATTGCTTACTACTTATATCTATAAATATACTCTTATTGAGGTAGGCCGCATTCAAACCGGGTAGGCCACATACTATAACAGAATCAAAAAGGTAGGCCACATACTATAATGCCACCGTTTTATTCTAATCATGAAAGAAATGTAAGAAATTAAATTTATTGATGTGTAAATTAGATTGAGTCTTAAACCCCAACAAAAGTACGTAAAAATCTACATGTAATCACGGTAACATACATTAGTGCCTTTTTAGACTGTTTAATACAAATATCACACACACACACACACACACACACACACACACACAAACACACACATATATATATATATATATATATATATATATATATATATATTTAAGTGTGTGTGTATCGACTACGGCCTTTAAACATAGGCTCATCAGCTTTCCCTTGTTTCACAATTTTCTTTCATATGATTAATGACTTTTAGCCCTGTTGATGATTTAAATAAAACCGAAACGCTATAGCGTCTGCTTCAATAATGTCAAATTTTGACACATTTTCTTGTTTTTTTCACAAAGTTTATACACATTTACATTGTCGGATTTTATATCTATTTCTTTATATATATATATATATATATATATATATATATATTATATTATATTATATTATATACACACACACAATATTTTATATTAGACTCTTTATTTCTACGTAGGTAAGCAGTCATATAAATACAGGTATTATTAAATATTCTGCAGTTGTGAATGAGAAAATAGAAACGGATCCGTTTCTAATTTTCCGGTTTTTCACTTTCCGATGCAATGTTCTTATTGAATAAATGAAAAATGACAAAAGATCTTTTTTTAAGACCCTATTTAAAGAGTGTCTTTATATTATGACTGTGTGAGTGTGTGTTCAACACGTTCTTCTTGAAGGTCAGTCAGGAGACATTTTCCTAATTGTTAAGTAAATAGACATGCTTTAAAAAAAAACGCGATATATATGTATGTATATATATTATATATATATATATAATATATATATATATATATATAATGTGTGTGTGTGTGTGTGTGTGTGTCTATCATATACACGTGTGAAAATGATTTTTGGTTGTTATTCGAAGCATGAAAATGAAGAGGAGGTAAAAAAAAAAATGAAAAACAAACCTGGATGTTATGTACTAATTCCATATATACCACAATATATATATATATATATATATATATATATATATATATATATATATATATATATATATATAATCATGGGTATACTAGTAAATATTCTTTCATTTTGAGTATTTTTTCATTATTAATATTAAAATCAAGAAAAGAAACAGGGAAATATATAAATCAATATTTATTATTATTTCCTAGGTATGTTAGTAGACACATTTTCGTTTGGGCCGTTGTAGTTGGTATTATTAAAAATGTTGAGCAATTTTAAAGAAATGTCAGGTTACCTAGAAACTAATGATAAACATGTATAAATATTTTATGTAAAAATATGCTTTATCTACTACAGCAATATAAAAGGGTTCCCCACAATGGCCTTGTGTCAGACTAAAATAATCTAAGTAAATTGAATACTACAACAAAGACCAGTGCAGCATGTTCCAACTGTTTGTAAACATTTATAGGATGTATTTTATAAATAAATACTTCTGAATATTGTTTTTATTATATTTACACACGCACGAACACATAGTTTTAACCGATACTATAACAATTAGTTTAAGTATCTCATGAGATCAATATCACTTACAATATCAATTCTAACATGACTGTTAAGTCATTTATATATATTTATTTTTTTTTAGTTATAAACCAAGTGTCGACTCCTATACTCAGTTATTCACGCTAAAAAACAGTATTTCTATTTCTAATTTGTATAACCAACAAGGGAAGCATACCCGAAACCCTTATATATATATATATATATTATATATATATCTCGGGATTTTCATATTATTTTGTCTGGATTTTCCAACTGACAGATATTCATTCTTTTTAAGAATATTTAGAATTTTCAGTTTGATAATTAGTTTCACATATCAATGCTATGTCACTGTTTCATTATAAGATAGTTTTATTCTTGGGGATTTAAAAAAAGATACTCTTTTAATAGATTAGATAAATGTTTCTTAACGGGTAAAATAGTTTTCATAATAATCGTTACTATTAAGTGCTGGAATCTTAACCCTAGATAATCTCAAATATTTTTTCAGAAAATGTCATTTTTTCATAATATGATTACACTAGTTTGATACAAATATAATAATGGTGAGGGTGTTCAAGCCTAGCCAAAGGCTAGATTTAAGAAAATACAGCTAGACACACTTTAGACCAGTGGCGCAGAAAATCTTTCTCATTTCTAGAATGTATACAATAAATATATGTAATTAAGAATTTTGATATATTTTCATATAATTTTTGGAGTTTCACAAAATTCGTATTTCTGTAAAATAATCGTTTAAATTTGAGAATCAACTGATATATATATATGTGTGTGTGTGTGTGTGTGTGTGTGTGTGTGTGTGTGTGTGAGTGCATTTTAAAAATTAAGTTACATTATTTTGACACCACTTGAACATTATTACAGTTTTTTAAAATACATATCGAATTTCTCTTGACACTATCTCATATTACAGAAAGAAATTGCTTAAGATTAAATCACTTGAAGATATTTTAAATCTCCTCCCAACTGATCACAACACACACACACACACACACACACACACACACACACACACACACACATACATATATATATATATATATATATATATATATATATATATATATAATTTTAGCATTCTGTACCAAGTAAATATTGTTTACTGGAGATATTGTAACTATATTTCATAAATGCACTTGATATTTCATAAATATACTTGATATTTCATAGTGTCATCTATTAAATACGTATTTTGTACTGAAAAAATAATACCGTATATACTCGAATAATGAACGACTTCATGTAATGCGCGCGCCCTTTTTGTTTAGCTAAATATCTGAAAAAGTAGTTAATTACACGACTATACACAGTATGTTATTTTAAAATTCTTAAAATTCTTTTTTTCGGAATATGAACTGGGATAAAAATACATGATTCTTCTAATTCATAAACATCCAAAACACATTTCAAAACGCACATTCAAACTTGGTTTCATTAATTTGTATTTGTATTTTCATTTCATTTTTATATATATATTTATTTTGATAATTAATATCATGGTATTAGTGTATTTCATTTTGATGTCACAAACGGATGATCCGCATTTTATCTAAATTATATGCGAGACGGAAGAAAAAAAATTAAAGCTTTTGTGTATGTATATATATATATATATATATATATATATATGTGTGTGTGTGTGTGTATGTATGAATGTAAATCTAATTTATTTTGTAAAAAACAAATAACATTTCATCTATTGACACAAGACCAGTCTCGTAGGAAATATTTTTTGTAATTATTTGGTAACAGATTTTTAAGAAATTGATAAAAAATAATATATTACTTAATTAGAAATTAATTAACGAATTGAATGTTAAATATCATTTGTTAGTAATTCGTTTCTTACATTCACAAAACGTTGCTTTTTTTCTCACTAAGGAATATATAGGTTTAAGTTTGTTGAAAATCAAAAATAATAAAGCTTTCCCTGTTCGTCGTTTCAAAAAAAAAAAAATTCATGCCCACTAATATATATATATATATATATATATATATATATATATATATATATATATATATAATGTGTATGTGTGTGTATATATTATACGAACAAATACATCGATCGTACATATATTTAAGGATGTAACCGTAGCCCATCAAAAACGCCAGCTTATCCAGATTATCTTATTAGAGCAATTCACTTGAAAAGTTCAAATCAATTCCTAGTTCAATTTTTTCGAACGGAATTATATTTTAAATATGTTATGATTTTAAGCAAATTCAATTAATAGTTGTATAATCAAATTTTCAGGTATCAGATATCATTTATAATACTCCTTCTATAACACACCCTTCTGAATAGAACCATCGTGATTTAGTGCTGTAATAACAGAATCCAATGAACTGACTCGTATAGTTAATATATATATATATATATATATATATATATATATATATATATATATGTGTGTGTGTGTGTAAACAAACAAATGTGTTCATTTTTATATGGCTTTGAGCCGACAATTTTGGAGGATATGTGCTTAATTGAAGTCATACCTAATTTTGAAAATTAATTAGTTAATAATTAATGAATTTTAAGCGGGCATATATGTTCAAATGTAAGGCTAAACAAATCGAGAAAATGTCATTCCCTGAATGTACATTTATATATATATATATATATATATATATATAATATATATAATATATATGTGTTGTGTGTGTGTGTGTGTTCATTGGGAATGGTTGATTTTGAAATTTAATAGATCCAAAAAATTAAAGAATTTTTACCTCCTCATTTTAAATATAACTGCTTCAAATTTTAAATGAATATATTTACCTAACCTCTCCACATGAACAGGATGCGACTCAGGGACAATTTTTTAAACGGAGTTTAACAGGTTTGAATTTACTTTTCCTTCTTCCAGACTTGTTGCCATACCAAGGGCGAAGAGCCCAGTCAACCCTAGAATTTTAGATATAATATTTTAAAGACCAAGTAACCTCTCTATATTTCTATTTGGCAAAATTCTTTTTTTCTTTCATATGTATGTTAAATTTTACAATTGGCTTTACTGCGAGTTGTGTAAGCCTTTATAAAAACAAAACTTTTGTCTTGATTGATATTAATTTCCTATACGGATTATTGGAATGGATGTTATTCCTCTCAAAATCTCTCATTTTGTTTCGTGGGGGCAGGGTCGTCCCCAGTGCGTAACGGCTAACGTTCTATGCTGGGAGATCGGAGTAACAGAGTTCAAACTCCAGTCGCGCTATTACATTCACTCTCGGACTAATACACTTGGGAAAGGTATGAATCCCTCCATTCCTCTACCTCTACTGTTCTATAAGGATGTCTTCGGTATTAAATAGGCCACGAAGGTTAATATGACATTAAACAAAGAAAATAAACCAATTGTTTTGTTTCGTACTTGTTGTATAGCTTTAAAAAGAAGCTTCTAAAATTCATGTCGACCTTCTTGTTAATAGCATTTCTACAATTAAATCCAAATTGATCAGTCATACTATCTTAACTAAACCGTATTTGAAATATTTGAAAATTTAGTAATTATTTTACAACTGAAACAAAGAATTCAATTCATCACTGAAATCATTAATGGATATATTCGGCCATTTTTATACGTAGGTATGTCCTAATGTTAAAAATGAATTTATTCCATTCGACAAATAATTTTCTCTCAGCCAATCACTTTCATTGTCAGTGTTCTAAACTATATATATATATATATATATATATATATATATATATATATATATATATATATATATATATGATTTACTGTGAAGCATGGGTCATGTGTGAAATAAATGAGAAACAGAGTTGGATGTTATTTAAAAGTTCCATTTGATTTCATCCAATATTTTGAGAGAATGATCTCTCTTTTACAAGATATATATATATATATATATATATATATATATAATCACAAATCGTAAAACTCTTAACAGAAAATGTTTTTAACGCAAATAATTGAAAATATCTACATGAATGTCATTCTGTCCTTTTTTAGGTAAATAAGATAATACCTAAAAATATAAACATAAACCCGATCCATAACGAATAAAATCAACCCCTCAACACGATCCCCAGTCATGCTAACATATCGTTAAAACTGTTAACTACAAAAATGTAAATATACACGTTGAACGTATATTATTCCTTAAACTGTAGCCATATAATAACCCCAGATATGCCGTTAAATTCTATCAACCAACTAGCCATCTTTAGTTCCCCATTGTAAAGTAACGATCAACAAGCTTACCATTTATCTATTTAAAAAGTTATGTACTTCCTTGTCAAGGCACTTAATTCAAATCGGAATATTAATTACAGACTGAACATTGTACAGTGAAGATTATAAATAAAAAATCACCTAATAACATAAGATTACACACACACACACACACACACACACACCACACACACACACATATATATATATATATATATATATATATATATATATATATATATAATATATATATTATGTGTGTGTGTGTGTGTGTGTGTGTGTGTGTGTGTGTGTGTGTAGATAAAAGGGTATGAAATCACACAATGGTAAAATTAATATATTTTTATATCATTTTCATTTTAACAATATTGTGTGTTTTCATACCCTTTTATATCTACATATACCACCGGATTAATTTCCTTACTCTTATATATATACATATATATATATATAGTGTGTGTGTTTTTGAAAAGCGCCATCATCCCTTTATTTGTCAAATCACAAATTTCCTAGGAATCTCATATACATTTTCCATCCTATAACTCGAATATTTATACTGAATATCTTCGATCAAAATACAGTCAGCAATTACGTCTTAGGCTATAACTCATTTATTCCCTTAAATATATCGTATATTAAAAGTTATTAAATTTATTGGTAAACTTGAAGCCTCTTCTAATTCTACAAATAATTTGATATTTTTCTTGGTTCCTAATTCTATATAAGACTGCTAACTATTAAATATGATTAACCTGATGTGAAGAGATCACATATTGTGATATATCTATTGGCGCGTGTTTAATAATTCAATCGGATATTTTAAATTGAAATTACATTCTAACTATTTATTTGGAAATTAGATGCTACTTTAATATCGTGGATATTCGGGGAACCTTTCGTCAATATTTTTCATGAAGCTCTTTCGATATAAATCTAGACATTATATCGAAGCTTTACGACCATCACATATTAAAAAAAAAATACTGATGTAAAGTAATTTGATGTATTTTAGACAGAACAAAGAAACAAAATTTATCGTAAGTGAATTTCTAATTAATTTCCTGGGATTTTATTCTTTATTAAATAAAGGATATATATATATATATATATATATATATATATATATATATATATATATATATATATATATAGGAAACTTGGACCATATGACCTTAAGGCACCCCTTCCGCGATCTCTACTCATGGGGACAATTTTCTCATGTACACCGTAAAAATCCAGTTGTTTGTAAGGGGTTAGGGTTAGGGGGTTAGTTTCATAATTTAAAAAAATCTAAAAATCGTCTGTAAACAATTAACCGGATTTTGACGGTGTAATTGGAAAAAATGTCCCCACGAATCGAAATCGCAAAAGGGGTACCTTAAGGTCATATGGTCCGAAGACTCTATCGTTGGGTAATGTTAATCTCGTAATGATTTCCATCCTCCCTAGGGGTAGTTTTGTGCTAAATTTAGGCTATTCTTAAGGGAATTAATATATGTCTGTTTGTGCAAAATTTACCAGCATATTTTTAAAAAAAATGAATAAATAAATAAAAAAATAGAATAAAAAAACTACTATTTTATACTGTTTATCTAGTTTCTTATTTTAATGACATGACAACGTTCGTGGGTTATTTAATGGAAAACCCATCTTTGTCGAAGAACAGTATTAAAATATAGAGAGGTACTAGGGACATTTTTCACACACTTTATAAATCATCATTTGCAAATAATATTATTTTTACTGATTACTAATCCGATTTAATCGAATGAAAGTGTAATTTATGAAAAACAGTAAGTTAAAAATTTAAGGACATGGATAATTTTTCATTAAAAAAAGTAAAAATACTATAGAATTTGTAATAGACATACATATATTGTTTATAAAAATTATTCAAAATTACCAAGGTTAATTTTCGACGGTTTGTAAACTCTTATAAGCAGTTATATACAAGGAATACATGTATATATATATATATATATATATATATATATATATATATAATGTTTTTTGTGATGGTGTGTGGGGAGATTATTTCATATGTGTTGTTGTCAAGTAGTAGGTCTATGATTTTTCTTTGGTTAAATTCCCCATATATATATAATATATATATATATATATATATATATATATATATATATATTGTGTGTGTGCTGTATTGAGACTGTAATTAGGTAGACTTGTGTATGATACATGCGTGGTTAGATCTTAATTTACTTAAGCATTCGTTTATTTTCCGAGTTGTGATTCCCTATCCAATGGCAATTAACAGATTTTTTTTCTCCCCTGTTAAAGTAAAAAGGTAATACCACAATACCTTGAAGGCAAATTAGCATCTCAGACTTTTTATTTGTTTGTATGGTATTTTCTTTTTTATTTATTCATTTTTTTCTTTACTTTTAGCGAGTAAGCTGTTTTAAGACAATCCTTATTTTCAATTACATTAGTTTCCTAATATTTAGATTGCTAACAGGTTCGATTGTTTTTTTTTTTTAAGTCACATGAATTGTTCTTTGGCTTAAGATCCATATAAGATTTTTTTTTACCTTACAAAAGTAAGAATAAAAATAAAATGAACTAAAAAGATCGCAACAATAAAAACATAAACAGTGCAATACAAATATCTGTTGTTTTTAGTAAACAATGTAAAATATTAGTAAAAAGAAATTGTTTCAATTTTGAGCATCCATACATGCAGATGCGATAACTGATCTTCACAATGTAATATCCAGCAGTAAGACTCAAACAGATATAGCATTTAATTTTTTCTTTTATTTCTCTTTTTCTTCTTTTAGGTGGTCTGTGTATTTATGTACCGTTTAAACAATAAACATTCTATTTAATTTGTATTATTTATGAATTATTAAAGAGTGGATTAAGCCAATGATAACATAAAAAAACGGCTGTGTAGTTAACATTAGGCGACATTTTTAAATTTTTTAGTAGGATTATATACAGTGATCTCAGCATCACAAAAATATCTAAAAAAAAAAACACCCACATGAACAAAACTAAACTAGTTTATAAAGTTTCAACAAACAAATTAGAAATCTTCATCAACTGCTGTGTTTACGGTCAAGTCACGCTGAGAGCACGGGTTACCGCTAAATCATCGAAGTTAAGCAGCGATGAGCCTGTTCAATATTTAGATGGGTGACCTCTTAAGAAACAGCAGGTACAGAAAACAACCTGGATCAAAATGACTTGATTCGGCATTACATACACCGAAAAGGGTTGATATGCCGTGAAATAAAACAACCATCCAACCAATTGTTGATAAAAAAAAAAAAGAAAAAAGGGAGATTGTACAGTTTCTTCATTCATCCATTTTACAAAATAATAACTGGTAATAGTAGCAGAAAATATTTGAAAGGGAGTGTAAAAATAAATAACCAATTTCTATGGTTTATACGGTAAAGTGGGGAGGTGATGATAGGCGTGGCGCTCCACCTCAGACGCAAAACCAATCTCTCTGGTGAAAAGGCGATAGACCCACTCGCTGTTTGGCTGATACTGACAATAGGTCATTCTGCCAACTTTACTTATTTAAAAGTAAAAAGTAAATTCGTCGGGGTGGCCTAAAGTCGATATCAACCAATTAGTGTGGGTGTCTATCCTCTTTTCACTAGCGCTAGACCAAGAAGTGTGTTTTTTGCGTCTGAGATGGAGCGCCACACCTACTATCAGCTCCTTAACTTTACCGCACAGATCCCTGTGCTACTCATACGGTGAGTTGGCGAGGGCCGGTATCGAACTAGCAATCTTGTGATTTCTAGCGGAATGTTCTATCGACTAAGCTAACCCGACCCTAATTGTAGTCAATAAGTAAGAAATTCGTATAAAAAAGGAATTGTGACTTTTTTTTAAAAATCGGATGATATTTGTACTGACACCCGCCTTTTTTTTTTTTTTTTTTTTTTCTTTTTTAAAAATAAGACAATGATATTTTGCGTGTCTTGTTGGTTTAACAAATGGAAACGTAATCCTGACGGTGTGAGGGTCAGTTTATTCAGGCATAAATTTGGTAAATACGTTAGCACCACAACGTTATGGGGGAAGCTGATCTTTACTTTCAATTCCTTCTTCTGGGAAAGATGATAATATAATTCCGACATTTTTCTTTCATTTCCCGATCTGGTGTTTGTCGACCATCTCTGCTTATCCCACACCCACCCACACACACACACACACACACACACACACACACATATATATATATATATATATATATATATATATATATATATATATATATATATGAAAACACCACACAATGCTGTTAAAGAGAAAACAATTTATCACATAATAATTTTTCTCTTTAACAGCATTGTGTGGTGTTTTCATTCCATCTTTTTCATACTCATACTGTCGGATTCATTTCCTTTCTTTTAACTTATATATATATATATATATATATCATTCAGAGTGTTTCAGTTTAAGTGTTGTTATTGGTCCAACGAGAGAAAATTAGATATTCTATAAAAAAAAATTAAAAAGGGGTCACAAAAAGGATTGTTTAAAAAATAAAAATAAAAAATAAAAAAATTATTATCTAACATATGCGAAACGTGTTTCAGATCTTCTGTTATCTTCTTCAGGCATTAATTAACCATATTTTGGCAGAATGTTAATATGTACAAGTGTGATTTCTTATATTTGATAGGTTGTGTGTGTTTTTCTAACTTACTTTATGTTTAACGGTTGTATAATAACAGTTTATATATATATATATATATATATATATATATATATATATATATTATATATATATATATATATATATAAATGAGAGAGAGAGAGAAATTGAAAACACTCTGAATGTGTTTCCATTTATTCGAGATTTAAAAAAAAAAAAAGATCCAAGTGCTATCGCTGAATTTCTATAAATATTTACATAAGTAGATCATTAGGTATGCAAGTTCCAAAATAATGGGTGTATCAACAGTAATCTGAACCCATGTGCATATAGTGCACCTTGGTAGAAATTGCCACTGTATTGAGGGTGCTGCAATTTCTATTTTTCAATCATATATATATATATATATATAATATCTGTATAGTTCCCTTATATACGCTTTTCTCAATCTGTATTCATTTCTATATATATATATATATATATAATATATATATATATATATATATATGTATATAATGGAACACTTCTTTCTCTTGATATATATATATATATATATATATATAATATATATATATATAATATATATATATAATGATATATAGATGTATGTGTGTATGTTTCTATATAGATATATATGTGTATGTGTCGATATAGATATATATATAGTGTATGTTTACAAGTATAGATATGTATGTGTATATAGAATATGTGTATGTTTACGTATTATGTATGATATGTATGAGTATATAGAATATAAGTATGTGTATATAGATATGTATGTGGACAAGTATATAGATATTGTATGTATATAGATATGTATGTGGACAAGTATATAGAATATAAGTATGTGTCTATATAGAATATAAGTATGTGTCTATATAGAATATAAGTATGTGTCTATATAGAATATACGTATGTGTCTATATAGAATATACGTATGTGTCTATATAGAATATACGTATGTGTCTATATAGAATATATGTATGTGTATAGATCTATGTATATAGACATAGATATGTGTATATTGATGAGTGTGTGGGTGTGTCGATATGTTTATATAGAAATGTGTATATAGATGTGTCTGTATATAGATATGTATACATATACAGCTCTTCTCTCCTGCTATATTCATCTCTCTCTCTCTCTCTCTCTCTCTCTCTCTCTCTCTCTCTCTCTCTCTCTCTCTCAGACGCACGTGCGAATTATCTCCATACATAAATGTATTTAATACGCATTAACACAGGAAATTAGAATATTTGAAAAATATTTTTTTAATAAAAGCCAATAATAGACTCTGATTCAATTGTTGATTTTTTTTTTATAAATTTAAATTCCAGAGCATGAATTAATATCTGAGAAACACACACAGACACACTAATGGTTGTACTCTTACACACGCACTCCACCGTAAACAATTAAGATGTCAACTTTGTCAAGCGCTTTTTTTTTTTTCATTTTTCCTCCTTTTTTTTTTTCATTATCAATTATATTTCTCTTCTCTCGCTGAAAACTTTATTAACTTATTATTTTTTCGCGTATGAAATCAATTTTTCTCTTCTTTATTTTTTTTTCCTCTAAGATTTCCTTTCCTCCCTCTTTTTTTTTTTAACACAAATTCTCCACAAAACGACTCCAATGTTATTTGTTAATGGTAAATTCAAATCTGAATGCATTTATTTCAAACTCCATGATAAATGCACGAAGGAAGAATTAAATATTGTTTGTCTTTTGTTTTTTGTTTTTTTAATTTGCTCATTTCACATCTTTAAGCGGACATATTGCTTTTGAGCAAGTCTCTTGGCGCTTCATACTTTCCAGTGGAATAGATAAATTCTTAACTCTTAACATCCTGTTCAGAATTTTCCAAATTCAGATCCCCCATTCCTATAAGGATTTATAAAAAAATGGCCTTTTCATTTAAAGTTACCTGTTATTTCCCTTAAATCAAAGACTTCTAAATATGTCTAACATTACATTTAAACAAAGACTATCGTTTGGGGCAGATTAGGAAAATGAATGTGACTTCTGACCGGGTGGAATGAGGTGGTATAGGACATTAACATTTTTAAACTTCTAAAATTGCTGAAGTTTAACAAAAACTATTCAGTCCAGTACTGTAGTCGTAAAATTTAAATGCAAAAATTATTCAATTTATTTGTCTTAATTTTTTTTAAATGAAGCTTGATAATCTGTATCCTTTATATTTTTGGACTGCTGTATTCATCTTAGTTATATACACAACGTTTCGGTCGTTGTACTATGCCTTCTTCAGATATTTCTTATCGAAATCAGGAGCTATCAAGTTGTAAACCTTCACAGAATTTCGAACCGAACCCTTTAGTTAATCCATTGGGGGTAGATTTTTCTCATTCCGTTAACCAAGACAGAGTTAAGCATTCTGTTATTTTCGCCCGTAGTCAGGAATTGAACCTGCAATCTACTGATGATTGTCACTAAGAACTGTATTAACTCAACCATTATATCCGTTGCGCCATGTGTCCAATTGTAATAAAGTCGGCGTGCTGGCCTGTTGCCAGTATCATCCAGGCAGCGAGGGAGTATAGCCACTTTTCCCTACCGCTTGACCAGGGAAATTGTTTTGTGTCTGAGGTGGAGCACCAAGCCAACCATGTTCTGTCGACTGAGCTAAACTATCTAAATCTAATTAAGTTATTTATTAAACTTAGTTTAAGTTGCAGAATCAAGACCAGAAGGACGGGGCACCTAGTGAGATTAGAACTCACTATCAATGGTCTGCTAATCGAGCTTCCTAACCTTTGTACCATGTGAGATGCCCTAACCTAAATCTAATTAAAACCTTATGATAACACTATGTAACACAAATTTTGTGCCCGGATACTACGTGGGATTTCTTAATTGCTTATGTTGTAAAAGTATAGAACATAGCCATTAAGTCCTTCAAACTTTGCTTTTGTACCTTGGATAATGATATTTAGGAATTAATTTATTTTCTATGTAAAAACTGGCACGTTAGCTCATTTATATCACGTATAATAAAATAACATATCAACCAAATTTTACATGTATCTATACGCTATACAAAAATGTTACAAATTGTAGGTTTTTTCTTTTTTTCGAGATTAGTGATTGTAATGTACAGTTTTACGTATCAGCTCCCAAATATAGTCTCCTGTCATATTTGGAAAATTTCATTACGCAGGTCACAAAATTTTCATTACGCAGGTCACAGGACACAAAAGTTTGAAAAGAAAAGAAAGTTGTTTTATTTAATTTCAGAATAACCAATTAGAAAGATGTACTTTCTACTCAGGAACAAAAACAAAATTTTAAAATATTTTTTCGTAATACGATGGAAATCAACATCGAAATATCAATGTAATTATCTTATTCTTTGTTAATAGTGATTACTTTTAAATGCCTTATA
>CM042146.1:58395047-58397547 GCA_023376005.1 Doryteuthis pealeii | reverse complement strand
TGTATCGAAGACTTAAAAAGAACTTATACAATTTGAGGAATCACATAGCCAAAATGTTTATAGTATTATATATGATTAAAATCTAATACTAAAAGGGTTTTGAAATTCGTAAAATATTTATACCGTGCTCAAAGCACAAAATTACATAGCAGTATCACAATAGCTTCAATGGTTAAAAAAATACATAAGATGTAGGATGTGATAACACAAATAAAACTAATACGATCCTTAATTCAGTTTCAATATTACGATCCTTAGATGAGCCAGTATTAAACGTGGAGATTACTGACTCACCTGAGGATAGTTACCATGGAACTCTAAGTTTTGAGTATGCATCTGTTTTTACATCTTTATACATTTTTTTTTTTCAATTGAAATTTATTTCTGTATTCTTTCGATTTCCATTACTTCTTTCATTAGTGCCTTTCTCTTAATTTCACTCTCTGTGAAAAGTACTAGTAAAAAAAAAATTTAATCTCTCTTATACTTAAACTACTAGTGTCACCCAAAAAACTGTTTACATCTCAGATGAGAAAAGTGAGAAATGGCTTTAACTTTGAATAACTGCAACCGGAAGTCTCCATTACCAAATCGGCAAGGCAGCTGTTACGGTAAAACAAGCTTGGAGAAGAAAAGAAAAAGATGGGAGTTCGAGTCTTAATTTCCTATTCACCTGGCTTACTAAAGGGTCGTAAAATAATGATCTGGGATTGCATTACAATTAAGGGGCAACTGAAAGCCGATTGATAACGGGAAAATTACTTATGATTAAATATAAAATTAAATATGAAATTGAAATTATCAAAACAATTTCATTTTTAGACCAATGGTTCTCAACCGGGGTCCACGTGGACCTCTGTGAACCATATACATTTTTGGGGGACCCAGGCAAGCAAAATGTATTTAACTATAAAATTATAATGTGATTTGTAAACATCGAATGGCCTAGGAGTGGATAGGGTTAAAAGGAGCCCATGGTTAAAAAAAAAAAGATTGAAAACCATTGTTTTAGACAGTGTCCACCTGAAGATGATCGAAAATTTATGATCGAAACTTGAGCCTTCTCTCTCTCTCCCCCCCTCTCTCTCATTCCCTGTTTGATTTTAAATGTATATCCCAAATTCGATTTTAATTGTCATCGGGTATTTCTTTATTTTTTATTTCTAAGACTGTATATATCTACATTTTTTAAAAGACAGAAAAATCTGAATTTCAATTAAATACTGAAGCGAATCTGAATTTTTGAATTTTTTTCAAAAAGGGCTAATATTAAAATTACGTTAGGAAAATGAAAAAGAAAATTGTTTCCCCCCTCTCTCTCTATCTCTATCTCTCTCGCAATAAACATTTTCAAATATGCGTTTATATTCTAAATGCTAATTTAATTTCTTTTAAATAAATAAGTATCAGTGCGAGAAAGGTTCCTTCCGCAGTATATATATATATATATATATGATAATATTTCGTTTATCAGCCCGTGTGTTTCTGTGGCGGGAGGATTGCGTGTGTCGCATCTTTTTGAATTTTTTTTCTTTTCTTTTTTTTTTTATTTCAAAATCTTCTGATTGAGAGGTTTTGACGGCAAGCGAAAGGAACCATTTAACATGTCGACAGCACCTGCATAGTTCTTTCTTTTTTTTTTTTTATCTTCCTTTCTTCTTCGTTTTCTGCCTTATTTGATTACAATCTGAGAAGATGCACATAAAACACTCTTGTCTCTTTTTTCACTTATCTGTGTATGGGAAAAAGAATATTTATTACATTTATTTATCCATACACACACACACACATATATATATAAATGGAGGTGCGTGGTCTAATGGTTAGTGTCGTAGGAAATGGACTCATCGACCCGAGTTCAATTCCTGGACAAAAATATTCGCAATTCACACGGCGCTAATACCCTTGGGAAAAGTATGAATCCAATTTTCCCTCCAGTTATGTGTAAAATAGCAGGACAGACTGGGCTCTTTAACCATGGTAGGTAACTAGTCTAGGAGATGGAAAACTCTCAATTCAAACCTGGTAAACCCCGCTTAAGTAATTGACCTTCTACCGCATCCTGCTTCTGCGGAGGGGTTGGTATATATATATATATATATGTATATATATATATGTATATATGTATGTGTGTATGAAGAGCTGCAGGGGAATCCGACGGTATGTAGTATATTAAGAAAATTGAAAAAACACAGGTTTAAATAAGTTGAGTGGTAAGTTTATTAGACGACGCTGCAGTGTTTCAATCTATATATATTATATATATATATATGTATATATATGTGTATATACCGCAGATGGGTTAACAAGTCAGTTCTTATTAGGATGATTTTAAGTTGGAACTTTCTTTCAACAGCAGAATGCTAGAGTTGTTCAGGTCCGAGTTGAGAGCTCGATATTCAATATTATTGAACAGAGCAAATAATTGGTAAAGAAAAAGCTTAAAGTGCGGACATTTTGCGGTTATAGATCTATTTCTAACCACAGGTATCAGTGTATA
>CM042146.1:58332547-58392547 GCA_023376005.1 Doryteuthis pealeii | reverse complement strand
AAAGAAGAAATTTAAACATTGACAGGGAGCAATAAGAATCGAGTGTCCACTGTGACACTGATTAAGTGGCCCCTTCGACATGAACAACAGGTAATATGTGGCACCTCACATGGTGTAATGGTTAGCAATTTAGATTCGCAGGTAATTTTCACCTTTTAGTTGGCTAAATTCCTAGTAAATAAGGCAATTAGAGTAACCTCTCTTGACTTTCAATTTGAAACAAACCGGTAACCATTTTGAAAGTCTCCGTGCGAAATAAACAAATCTTTGAAACTTTTTCGAAAACACTACAACTGCATGCTTTAACACGAAAATATCATAAATGTGTTCTTAATAACAATTAAGTTCATTTCAGATAATGCGCACGCACAATTTTCTGCAAGGAATTTAGCCAACTAAAGGTGAAAATTACCGATTCGCAGGCAATTCTTAGTGAGTTCGATTCTTACTGGGCGCCCCATGCTACTGGCCCTGTGCTTAGTAAATGATACGGAGAAAGTGGTTAGCGACTAATGTAACATGCAAAGTACAACTTACAACCAAGCATATCCTTCTAAATTGTAACAGGCCAATTACTATCAAGCAAGAAACCTGAGGGTCATCTTTAAGAATACAAACCCTGAAAACATTTTAAATTTTATAAAAAAAAGCAACCTTTTCAACAAGATATAACAGAACATAACCGAATATCTCCATAGAACCACTACTTTAAAGACTGAAATCCCAAATAACCTTTTTGGCATTAAATGACCCACAGAGGTTGATATGCCGTTAAACAAAACTCAAAGTCAAGTCGGTTACAAACAGGGTTGATTAAAGTCAAAACACGTGAGTAAAAGCCAGTTACGCTGTCGCCCCCATTGATCGGTGTATTTGTATGTTTGTAAAACACATTATAGCCCAAACAAAAACACTTTGTAGTGTCATCTTTCATAACACACACACACATACACAAGTGTATTCACAAAACACATTTAATCTAGCTTTATTCATAATACTAGCAGGTCCTGTGGATATACCACGGTATGATAATTCAATTATTACAACGTTTGAGATGTTTACTTAAGAGCTACTGCAAAATACTTCAATATGTAAAAAAAGTATAATAATTCTCTCTCTCTCTCTCTCTCTCTTCTCTCTCTCTCTCTCTCTCTCTCTCTCTCTCTCTCTCTCTCTCTCTGGCCCTTCTTTTTTTCTTTCCTTCTTTTTTTTTTTTTCCCCATCTTTTCATGAATTGAAACAGATCAGCGTTTTCACTTCCGCGCGCTGACCTCCTCTCTCTATCCTTCCCCTACTCTCTTTTCTTTCTTATCGTATTTTTCCGTATAGCATGTCTTTTTTTCTTCCTTTTATTTCTTTTTAATGAAAACGGAATGCTCCATTATTTAGCTGAGCTAACGACATTCATAACAAATAAGAAATCAGCGGATAAGCGGTCACCAGATAATCGGGATATACATATTTTAATTTCATATTTTGACGATTTGGACGGTGTCATTTTTAACCGGAGCGTGTTGCAAGATGATAACGGACGGAAGATTAAAGAACAAGCGTATTAATATATAGATAATTCTTATATATAAACATGTAATTTTTAGCCCCTTCTCATACAAAAATATGTTCTTGTCTCCACCAATTTTCCCTTTTAAAATTACGTTAAAAGTCGTTGTACAAACTAACGTACAGACAGAATATGGCTTACATACAAGGTGTGTCAAGAAAGTATCGAGATGTTTGTGAACTTTTTGACACACTTTGTATTAAAAAAAAATAACGTTCCATTGATTGTTCATTTCTATCTTGGTGAATACGGCTTCAAGCTTGACACTTTTATGACACAGCTTGTATTCTGAAAAAAGAAATTAAGGTTCCAATTATTGTTCATTTCTATCTTGGTAAATACAGCTTCAATATTGATACTTTTATGACACGCCTTGTATGTATGTATATATGCGTTGGTCTTTCTTATATGTGTCCATTTAATTCGATTGATTTTTAATACGAATTGTGTATAACATCTTATTATAATGGAGATTGTGGGTTTGTCTGTCTGTAACCGAAACTATATTACTATACAAGTCACAATTCCTTTAGTTATTTACATCATATTCTCCATGATTTTATTTTTAGTTAACCGCAATTATTAATAAAATTGTTTTACATTACTTACACTGTTGACCATATCTACATGCTAATAACATGCAATTGTATTTATATATACAACAAAATAGAGGTTTACAGTATGAATGGGAAGGCTAATTTGCATATTGATCTTAAAAAAATGGATTTTAATAAATATATGCTTATTATTATTGATTTCTAATTCTTTGGTTTTATCTTATTGAATATGAGCAAAAATCTCCTCAACAAATCTTAAAAGAAATCCCTTAACAAGAAGAAATAACTGTAATATTATTCTTTACTTCCTATTTTAACTAAACAGTTTAATTAGGAACATTTACCAATGAAAGACGGGAGTAACCGAAAATGATGGAAGAGTTAGTTTCAAAGTTGTTCTATTTTTCAATCATACCCCCTCTGTTCAAAATCTTTTTATCTACATTCTTATTCAGTTTCATTAGCCTTTCTAATTTAATATCATATTTTATTATAGAATTTAACTAAAATACTTGCACCCGGAGGGTGCATATATTTGCTAGTTTCCTTAATGAATATTTCTGTTTCTGAAATTTTTCTCACGACCCCCCCCCCTCCAAAAAAAAAAAAGATCAATAATCGCAAATATGATTATTATCACCGTTTGGATAATTTGGCTAATTGGAAAGCCCTTTTAATAATTCATAACTTGTCAAATAGAAGAGATGGTTTTTTGCATGACACAATGCAAACATCATTTTGTCTCGTTCAATACGTTCCTCAGAATAAGACTTCCGACTTATCTATCTACACAGGTACACATATATACAACACGCCAAACGCGTCACATGTATATGATATAAACGTAATAGAAAAAGGGGGTCTCTCAACAAAGCAATATGGTTCGACAATTGGTTCCCATGATTGTGACCTCTTGACATTTTCCGCCGAGACTTCATTGCATTCTGAACTTTTTTGTTCTTCTTAGAATTTTTTAAATTCCGAAACATGTCGAAAGAGATAAAATATCAAAAGCTAAAGACAAAACAAAACAAAACAAAAAAAAGTGGCTACTACAATGACTACGACGATGACAACGCAACTTAGGTAGACAAGATGAAAAACGGTGTTGAGTGTTTTAAATAGAAGAAAAAAAGGAGACTGTTCCTATTGTAGTCTAGGTAAGCGGGAGGCAGTAGACAAGGGGTCGCTTATATACCAAACAAAAGGAATTCTCTCTCTCTCTCTCTCTCTCTCTCTCTCTCTCTCTCTCTCTCTCTCTCTCTCTCTCTCTCTCTCTCTCTCTCTCTCTCTCTCTCTCTCTCCTTATATATTACTTAAATTCTCATTATATATGTAACGGTAACCCAGATAAATGGAGGTATCTTCTATTAGAGTAATGTGCAAAAATCTCTTCAAGAATAAACCAATTTCCAGTTTATTTTGCAAATGAAGATGAATTTTGTGGGGTCTGTTTTTCGCGCTGAATATAAGTTTATTTCGTAATGTACTCATGTCAGAAACATGAATAGCATACAGTAATAATATAGATTTGTGTGTGTGCATATGTGTATGGAGGGGGATATCAGGTATAGTTTGTATAGTTGATTATTATATATATATATATATATATATATATATATATATAATCATGTGTCCAGTCAGTCGTACAGACATACAGCGTGTCCATAAAGCCTTTTTACCTCGTTCTCCAGATATCGCTCCCATGGAATACTTTCTGTGGGGTTAAGCTAAAGATATCGAACAAAGACCTTACTGACTTGAACCTGTGACCATTGATGAGGCAATGCTTACAGCGAACATGGCAAGAAATTGAGTACCGTCTTAATATTCTTTATGGAAATGATGGTGCCCATGTAAAGGTGAAGTAAATGAGGCAAATAAACGTCAATATCTACTCTTTATTTTGTAATAATATCCACATATTTGTCGGTTCATTTGCTTTTGTAATATTTTTTCAAAGTTGTAAAGAGACTTTATGGACACCCTGTATTTCCCAGTTTAGAAACTTTCCCCAGCTTCTTGAAAACTAAATTATTGAACAATCAAAAGATTAACTGTTAATTCGTGCCAACTGAGGACAATGAAAAATGGATAAGTAAATTAGCGGAGGAAAATTGAAAGGTGACCAGATTTAGAGACTGATAGATATTCAATGAGGTTCGTGTTAGTAATGTGGTGGTGGTGGGTGTATGGGTAGGGTTTGTGTTAGTAAAGTTTTTTTTGCGGGATGTAAGAGAAGGAAAGGGGAGGAGAACACATCTTTAGCTGTTATTGTTGTTATTTTTCTTATAACTTTGTTTTTTTGTTTTTGTTTTTGTTTTTTGTTTTTTTAACAGTTAGCTTTCAATTTTATTTACATTTTATTGCTTTTATTTCAACATCAGTTTTACTATTTTTATTTGATGTGCAGTTCTTGTTTAAAACGATATCTACCGAAAAGATACCTATGCACCATATATTATATATAATATATATATAATATATATATATATATATATATATATATATATATATATATATATATATTATTATTATTATTATTTATATTTTTGCTTGAAGACAATTACAATGCATGTATCGCATAAAATTCGATACTTTACAAAAAATAAACTTTACAAGTCTAATGCCTGCAAAGGATCACTTGGTGTGTAGAACATCGTACAGACTGTTTCGACTTTATCGAAAAAGTCGAAACATTTCCGTACGATGTTCTACACACCGAGCGATCCTTTGCAGGCATTAGACTTGTCAAGTTTATTTTCTATAAAGTATCGAATTTTATGCGATACATGCATTGTAATTGCCTTCAAGCAAAAATATAAATAATAATATATACTTTATCCGCAATGCTTCTAAAAAACAAACATCCAAAAATCTCATATATATATATATATATATATATATATGACATCCTTCCTAGCCCAATTTTAACATTTTAAACCATAGTATTCATGGGAATTCCTTCAGCAATAACTATGTTTTTTCACATGGTTGATGATGCTGCAGTAATGCAGTTGAAATAAATTATTACAATTAAGCAAATTTAAAGTTTTTACCTTGATTTATTATATATATGAGAGAGAGATAGAGATGTGTTGTTAGGGTAACCGTATGCTATTTTGAAGAGATTTGTGATGGATAGTGGGAAGATAATTTGATTTTGGGAAGGAGAACATTAAAATTAAAAAGAAAAGTCATATCCCCCCCCAAAAAAAACAACAACATTTGACAAAAGACAGAGGTCTGTCTGACATATAAAAAAATTAAATGGAAGATTATATACATCATTTTAAATTTTGTTTATTATATTTCATTTTGTACCTGTTCTTGCTTTTAATACAATCCCCAAAACTTCCTGCGATATATATATATATATATATATATATATATGAGAAGTAAATACACAAACAATGTGTTTTGATATGGCTTCATTTTATCCGACAATTTTTTATGCTTAATTGAAGTCGTACCTAATTTTGAAAGTTAATTAATTAATAATTAATTCATTAGGCGGGAATACCTATTCGAATGTAAGGCTAAACAAATCGAGAAAAATCAATCTCTGTATGTACATTTCGGCCTATTAGGCCTCATCAGCAGAGATTATAGATAGGAAGACCGCCTTGTGCGTGATTCGAACCCTGACTAAATATATATAAATATATATATATATTACATACTATATTTTTAGTACAATAATCGGGTATTGGAGTATAATATTGTTTTAAAATTCTTTTTCCCGACTATTTTATTAAAGTTCTTTTTCCATTCTTTCGTGATTGGAAACTATTTACTCACCAAATATAAATCCTTCTTCTTTGCTTACACCCCCAACTCCATTCCTTACAAAATTTTACTTGTTTTCAAAAATTTCTTTGCTAGATAATTTGTCTTTCTTTTTTTCTTCTTTTATTTTTCGTTTTACTTTCTTAAATACGTGCACGTCATTGATTTTATTTTTATAAAATTTTATTTTTAAAAGCTTGAATTTTTTTTTTTTTGTCTTCATTTAATCGGTGTTTGTGGTTTTCAGAGTTTTTTTTTTGTTTTTTTTTTTTTTTTTTTTTTTCATTTTATTTTTACCAATCTGCTATATACTCCGGTTTTAGTTTGTTTTATTTCGAATACGTTACGTGCTATTTATTTATTTATCTATTAAAAACACCACGATTTAACGCAATGTTCGGGAATTTCTCTCTCTATTATTTAACAATAGCCTCAAGAATAAAAACCCCGAAAGAAAAACTTGTGGTTTCTACTAGCAAGCTAAAAAAATTTTTTTACCGTTCTTTTATTTATTTTTATTTATTTATTTTTACAGTGAAATGATCGCTTATAACGTATGAATAGATAGCTTTCCTTTGTTAGTATCGGTCTTTTTAAAATGTTTTTGTGAATCTAATGTTATGATTTTTGGCAGACATATATAAAGTCAGAAACTACAATTTTATTTCGAATATGTTAGCGACCACATAGTTATTTTTGCTTGGTTTATGCATATCTAAAATATGATAATAGAAAGATGAATTCAACTTTGTATTTCACCTCTACACAAACTAATCGAATAGAGTCGAGATAACATTTTATATATATATAATATATATATATATATATATATATATATATGTGTGGGTATATTTATATTTGTGTATGCATTTATTTATGTTTTGTGTATGCACTTATGTGTGTTTGTGTGTGAGAGAGAGAATATTTTTATGAATACATATCTGTATCTTTATGTATATACGTTTGTGTATAAATACGTACACTGACTAGCTTTGATCGGATACTGTATGCTGCTCAGCCAACCTTCCAGGGTAAATGAATGATAGGGATGATTTCCCGGAGATTGTAATGGATATCCGTGCTACTAGCGTGACAGGATGATAATGATATATGTATATTTATTGTTATGCATATGATTATGTCTATATATGTGTTTGTGTGATTTTGTACATATGAGTGTGTGTGTGTGTGTGTGTGTGTATAGATGTTTATGAATGTGTTTGCGTATGAACGTGTGTGTGTTCGTGTCCCTACATATTTTAGACACGTTAATTCCTATACTGTTTTCTTTGCATACGTTAAACAGTCGAAACATGTGTTTCACAGGTTCTCCTTTCGGCTGTAAATAAGTTAAAGAGTTTTTAAGTAATTATGTATCGAAATTCTATCACTGTTTCAGACTAATTACATCATGTATACAACGGTATTTATATCGGGTATCCTGTTACCTTGGATTCCAGAAGCCGGGCAAACAGTCATTATTCCATTTTAAATAATTCACTATTTCTCTCCCCCTCTCTCGCCCTTCCCGTCTCTCTCTCTCTCTCTCTCTCTCTCTCTCCTCTCTCTCTCTCTCTCTCTCTATCTATTATATATATATATATATATATATAATGTTAAACCTAATGAGTCAGATATACCTACTAATAATTCGCTTAGTAGATCAGAGACAAGAATCTGATTTTTTTCCCTGATGAGCTCTGCTTAGGTATTGAGCATTTTTTAAATTTTAGCTTTAGATAATCCTAGCGGTTTATATATATATATATATATATATATATATATATATATATATATATATATATATATATAAAGTGATTTTTTTTCTTTTGGCCAAGTTTTATAATATTAATCGATTATTTGCGGTTGGTCCGACCCTCTAGGTCTTTTCTTTTTTTTTCATTTTTTTTCCCCAGGTGACGTTTGGTAGTAAATTTTTACTATCAAACTATTTTCCGATCTATTTTTACTAAAAGGGTTTACCAATAAGTTTTTGTGTGTGTGTTGTAATATATATATATATATATATATATATATCAGAAATAATGAACAACTAACTTTCAAAATTATATCATATTCTGTGAACACCCTTTTCAAAAATACTTAGAGCTGTCAATGTAAAATTTATACACATTTACACTGATTATATATATATATATATATATATATATATATATATATATATTGCTTGTAATGAGGGAATACGAAGCAGTTCATTGGTCTAATACTTTCGTTCTTGGGGCGTATTTAACGCAGCTGTTATTTGTATGAGATGGTAGCGGGGGATTTACATGTGTTTATTTAGATAGTGTCCGTATTTCCCAGCTCATGCAAAGACCGGAAACAACGAAATGATAGAATAATCGTTTTAAATGGTTCAAAAGCGAGAAAAAAAACTCTATGTAGGTAAATGGATTTCTATTTATATATATATATATATATATATATATATATATATATATATATAAGAAAAAAATCATTGCTGATATCTATATCAATAAAGGACTGCAGCTCTTGCAAATACAGAATTACGCGCTGAGAAAATATAACCCAGGATCTCAATTTCTTTTTTCTTCTTTGTGTTGGGGGAGGGGGTAAGAACTTTCTTATCCTTTTTTTTTTTTTTGAGCACCATTTTTTTTTTTTTTTTTTTTTTTTTTTTTTTTTACCATTTTGTTTTTTAATACCATTTTTTATTTTATTTTTTTTATATACCATTTTTTTTGACAGAATGAATTGTCAGATATTTTTTCTTATATCCTCAAAAATCTAAGAAAAAATATCAACGATTTTTTTTTTCATAGTTGTGGGGAACTAGTTTTTAAAAAAATATCTGTTAAGACGAAAGAAATCCTCAATTGATATAAAAAGTATTTTTGATATATTTTTTAAATCACAAAAAAAAAAAAAAAAAAAATAATACCATGATTAAAGAAAAATCATTACGTTCAATTTGTTGAATAGATATCTCCTTTAACCTCTTAGATTTCCAATGTCATGTCAAATAGTTCCCTTCATGTTGGTAGCGCCCATATCCTCTCTAAATAATATGACAGGTTGTATTGGGTTACCTGATACCAGAAATAGGAACGATCCCTAAATTGACCTATTAGTTTATTTAAAATCAACTTTAGCTACAGAGAATGTAGCTTTTTTTTTGTATTTTATAGCTTTCTCATAGATGAAATTTTATCATTCTTTTATATTTTTCACAAAAGATTTTCGCCAATGGATCCGACAGCTTTGAAAATAACTAAGATTGGGATAAACGTCTAAATAATCCATTATATAATTCATGATTTCTAAAAACGATTTAATGCTTCCTATGTCAGAGAATATGGGTGGAGATATGAAATTTACAAAGTGTACTTCTCTGTATTTCTCCAAACTTTTTTCTTTTAGAAAAATACCTACCAGACAGCGAGGGAGTCTATCCCCTTTTCCCTAGCGCTAGACCAGGGAGATTAGTTTTGCATCGGAGGTGGAGCACCATACCTACCATCATCTCCCTGGTGCATTTACGCAGAGATTAGATTATCCAATCTGTGCTGTTCATGCGCTGAGTTAGCAAGGACCGGTATCGAACCCGGAACCTTGCGATTATCTAGGCCGGTGCTCTACCGACTGAGCTAAATCTGGCCCAACTGTTCAGAAAATGGAAGATAATTAAGTTTATTCTTAATAGAACGTTGGCAAGAGTCTTATTATTGTCTTATTCAAATGCAATGGTTCACTTGTTACCAGGAAATGTAAGAAAATCGCGTTTTCTTCCAGGTGGGTTACGTTACTTCTGGAGTTAAATATCTGCCTCGCTTATCTTAGCGATAGTCACAGAGACTTCCGGTTTGTCGAAGCAGACATTTTTTTTCTTCTTTTCCCTCTGTATGCTCAAAATCGATCTGAGGGAAGGAAGGCTACATAGGTAACAATAGACTGCAGAAACCTATTGATAAAAGGGACGAACGTACGGACGGGTAGATCGATAAAATAGACGGTAGGCTGATTTAAGGGCCGGGAATGATATACAAATTGAAAGAAGGGGAGGGGTAGGGGAGATCAAAGGAGAGAGAGAAGCCGATTAAAAAGGAACTTTAGATATTTGTATACGAACACATTCATTTTGTTTGCAAATTTCTCGGTATTTGTACGCGAGCAGAGAGAAGCATATAAAATGTCCTGATCTATGTATTTATATAAGTGATATATATATATATATATATATATATATATATATATATATATATATATATTATATATACACGATGTGATCTTTATTCCGAAGTATTAAAAGAATAGACCAAAGGTAAATAAACATAGTTACCTCATTTTTCTTTGCATTGTGATAGCCTTCAAAACCAACCACTAAGCCAAGATAAACACAATGCTCCAAGCAAATTGTGAAACTCTTTCACACACGCACACACACTCACTATATATATATATATAATATATATATATATATATATATATACACAAAATTACGGAGTTTTTTGAAACGTGTCATAGTTTGCAGAACTCATTGTGCCCTTTTTATTGTTAGAGACACAGAGCGAATTTATAAGTAAAAAAATATTACAGAAGACTTAGATTTTTTGCTTCATAGCCTATTTCAGGAAGCTTAGACAAAGTGTCTAATACCCCAAATCTGCATCTGATGATATGGGGATGTTAGGCACTTTGTCTAAGATTCCTGAAATAGGCTATAAATCAAAAAATCTAAGTCTTCTGATATATTTTTTACTTATATAATGTGTGCAAATATTTACTAAGCACAACGTTGTCCGGTTCAAGGCCATTGTGCGATGAATTGAAAATAGGAAGAATTTGTTGGCTTTATATTCCTATATATATATATATATATATATATATATATATATATGGGAATTGTTATTCGGAATTCTGTGCAGTATAAGATATATGAAAGAAAGAAAGAAATCTGCTTATTTTCACATTACATTTTAAAAAAAAAAAAACAACAAATGATTAATGTGAAGGATGATCACTAATTCGGACTGAGCCTATTCTAATAGTGACCACCTCTGTTTTTTCATAGGTTTTCAGGTTTTAAATATTTTAACAGATATAAATAAAGAAGAACAAAGGTTATTAATTTTAGATATACAGTAGAGACTGGGTGTCTTTTTGTTGGTATTTGATTACTTCTCTATCTTTTAAACCAACCAATAGTAATCCCTCCATTATAGTGAGACTAGTCTCTTCTGAGACTTTTTGTGGTGGGTGGGTGGGGGTTGTCTTGAATATCGACCACTGATACCTTTTTGAAACAGAAGTACACAACTATTTCAACCACTGATCAGGCTGTTTCTACATACACTATTTACACCTAAGAAAATGATGGGTACTTAATGTATATTAATTAGGGGACAAACATATTTATTTCAGAGTACTAAATGAGGTGTGGTTGTCGCAGGAGATGGATGAATTAGTTCGAAATACATGTGTATATATATATTTCATGTGTGCAAGAAGGTAGAAATATGAAAGGAACACCTCGTGTATGTGTGTGTACATGTGTCTATATATATATATATATATATATATTATATATATATATATATATATATATGATAGGTATGTAAACACGATGTGTTTGGATATGGTTTTTTGGGGGAGAATATGTGCTTAATTGAAGTCGTACTTAATTTTGAAAATGAATTAATTAATAATTAATTAATTAGGCGGGAATGCCTATTTAAATGTAAGGCTAAACAAATCGAGAAAAATCAATCTCTGTATGTACATTTCGGCCTATTAGGCCTCATCAGCAGAACTATAGATAGGAAGACCGCCCTGTGCGTGGGACTGGCAAACTGAGCCTAAAATGTGTTTTTGACAAAATGACTTTAGCCCCCCTACAGAAAATAATTTACCAAAAATCAGGGAATTATCGGATTTTAATGAAATTTTCAGTGTTTATTTATCAATGCATTATTTATTTTATTTCAAAACTTTCTCATTTTTTTCAGGTCGCTTAATTTTGACCCCACTTATGTTGGGTGCGTTAAATGTTTCTCAAGCTGGTCATATATTGTACTAATTACAGTATAAATAATGAGATAAAAGACCGAACTTATGAATAGAAACAAAAAACGATTAACATTGTTATTAAATACAGAAGCAATATAGATAGAGAGTTCCCTTCTCATCTTAGCTATCTGAATATGCCTTTTCTCAATACGTCTCTATTTATATAGTACGTGTGTATATCTGCCTGCTAAAGCAAGATTTCTTTTTCGCAACATAAAAAAAAAAAAAGATTGGTAAGATTCGCATCATTTAAAAACGCAACAAAACTCGCTCACGTGAGTATGCGTGGTTGTATGCATGTTATTCAATCCGAGAACTACGAGGAGTTACTAAACTCCCTCTGTGTCTGTCTGTGTGTGTGCGTGTGTGCCTGCTTGCCCGACTGACTGCCTCGGTTTCAATGTTTACATATACGCGAGCGAACACCTCTCTCTCTCTCTCTCTCTCTCTCTCTCTCTCTCTCTCTCTCTCTCTCTCTCTCCTGAAGACGTTACGCCTTTTCTTAAGAAGGCGTGTTTGTTGCTCGTCACTATACAATTCCGAAGAGAGACCCTGGAATCCTTCGTTTTCACCCGCCCCCCTACCGTTTCTTCCGCGATCCCCGACTATAAACCGTCGGGACGCGTACACCCACGTTGACTGCTCGTTTTCGTATGCTTATAAAATCCGCAAGTGGGGTCATAAATATCTACTTGTAAGAATTAAGTGGTCGAATGAAAGGCACATTTTTAGAAGAGTCGAGGTTGAATCCTGGTGATATCGGCCTATTTTATTTATCTTACTGACTTATGTATATAAGTGCGCAATATAAGTATAAACACATGTATTTACATATGTACAATCATTCTCGACTTATTCAACTATATAAACATTTATGTTTCTAAAAGCTTACGTGCATTTATATTCATAGAATTCGGGATAAGTTTACAAACCTTGACAAATAAGTACACACACACACACACACACACACACATATATATATATATAATATATATATATATATATATATATATTATGGATAAAGCGTCTAATAGCTAAGTTAAGGTAGCGTTGACATGGAATCAACGGCGCATGGTTACGTACAGTTTCTCACTTATGTTATTACGACCAATCACTTGATCTGAGGATCGTATAGGCGAGAAACTGTAAGTAACCAAGCGCCGTTAATTCTATGTCAACGCTACCTCATATATAATGTGTGTGAAGAGAAAAAATGGAAGTGAATCCGACAGTATGTAATATAGTGAAAATTTTTTTAAAAATACGGGTTCATAAAATGAGTGATATTTATTTTGACAACACTGCAGTGTTTCAATCTGTTTCAATAGATCTTCATCAGGGCTTTTGTTACTTTGCGGTGTGTGTGTGTTAAGGTATACATAGTCAACGGCGTTTGGTGACGGTCGTTTTTTGATCATCGGTCGGAAAACTGTATTTGCACAATACTTATATATATAAATGTGTGTGAGAGAGAGAGAATATGAAAATTTATATAAATAACGTGCATGCTATGAAATAATTACTGCATCTTCTCAGAAATTGTTAAACGTCTCAGAAACGAAAACGTTAATCTCTCTCTCTCTCTCTCTCTCTCTCTCTCTCTCTCTCTCTCTCTCTCTCCTCTCTCTCTCTCTCTCTCTCTCTCTCATATAATATTACCCAGTCGTGACTGAGGTGTTCACTGTTCACGTCTTACATAATATCACTCAGCGTTGAGAGAAAAACTTTGATTAAATTTTGAAGTCTTCCATTGAGTAGACAGGAGATTTTTACGTAACCGTATAAGTTTAAGAAATGATTTTTTTTATCTTATAAATAGAAGAAAAAAAAATCTATCCCAGCTGCTAGATTTTTTTAATTAAATAAAATTTGTAGCTAAAGTTTTTTACAGCTGCCTGTCTGATGTAATTAAGTCAGACTGGTTATCCTTTTTCAAATAAATGAATTTATATATGAGCATTCACACATAGGCACAAAATCTATCTCACTATATATCTATCTCACTATATATCTATCTCACTATATATCTATCTCACTATATATCTATCTCACTATATATCTATTTCACTATCTATCTCACTATATATCTATTTTGCTATCTATCTATTTCACTACTCTCTCACTATCTATCTCTCTCACAATATATATATATATATATATATATATATATATAATATATATATATATATATATATAAGGGTTTATAATTTGCTTGAAGCATTGCGTTTATATTGGTTTGGTGGTTGGTTTTGAAGGCTACCACAATGCAAGTGTAAAGAAAAATAAGGTAACTATGGTGTCGTTTGTTAACCTGTGATTTATTCTTAATATTTCGAGATAAAAATCTCTTATACAGAAGATCTCAGGAACTGAAGTTGTTGCTAGTGGCTGTCTCTGTAGAAGAGATTTTTATCTCGAAATATTAAGAATACATCACAGGTTAACAAACAACACCATAGTTCCCTTATTTTTCTTTACACTTGCATTGTGATAGCCTTCAAAACCAATCAATCAATCTAATATATATATATATATATATATATATATATATATATATATATATCTTCCAGCCCGTCATATAATTATTGGAGCAGTTTTTGTAAAAGACCATGAAATATTTCTTTACAATGTTCAAGTCTTGTTTTATGTAAATCAGGATCCAGATGTTAGCAAAATGGTCCAATATTTTTTTACCCAAGTGCTTTCAACTATTTCACTGGACTTCCCCAGGGGGGGATCATGGATTGTAGTGAGATTGTTTAGTGCGAACATATATATAAAGAAGCAATATTCTGTGGTCTTTAACAAAATGGTAACCTTTAAATGGTAACTCATTACTAAAACACAAACACACACATACACACACATATATATATTGGTTTGGTGGTTGGTTTTGAAGGCTATCACAATGCAAGTGTAAAGAAAAATAAGGTAACAATGGTACGCAATATAAATCACAGGTTAAGTAAGTAAAGTCGTCGGGGTGGCCTAAAGTCGGTGTCAGCGAGGGAGTCTATCTCCTTTTCAATAGCGCTAGACAAAGATTGTTTTTGGCGTCTGAGGTGGAGCGTCCCACCTACTTAAACTCCTTACTTTACTGCACATATCCCTGTGCTACTCATACGCTGAGTTGGCAAGGACCGGTATCGAACTAGGAAGCTTGCGGATTCTAGCTGAACGCTCTACCGACTGAGCTAACATATATATATATATATATATATATATATATATATATATAATATATATATATGATGCGACTTGTTAGTCGATACGCAAGTAAAGCAATAAGCAAAACAAAATTTTAGATTCGATTTGAAAGCAGAAAAATTAACTATAATTGGATTTTTCTGTAAATAAAGTTGCCAAGTCGTTTTTCAGAATTGATTTAAGCAGACAGTTCCTCCCGTTAATTACAACTCAACATCATCCACGACTTTCCCGAAATCAAATCTGTTAAATCTAATGACATTCTTTTTTTTCTTTTTTCATCAAACTCAAGAATGCATCGAATCATTTACTTATAGTCCAATGCAATCTTGTTATGACAAAAATGTACAATAACCTGAAATGTTGAAACTATTTCCTTCTGTGAGCGTTGAGTGTTGAAATTAAGGCCAATGGCATTGCGTATACCAATTAGCTGTAACTATTTCTTGAAAGGCTCAATGCAGATTAACCGAGGTTAAGCAGTGATGAGCCTGTTCAATACTTAATTGGGTGAATACTCAAGTTGATTACTGTAGCTTCTGTTGCTTGAGTCTTTATTCATCAAATTACTTGATTCAGCATTAAATGACCAGAAAAATGTTGATATACCGTAAAACTGGTGACTATAGATGTTAAACTGACTTCAGTATTAACTAACCCAACAAGGTTTGACATCCCGTAAAGGATATATATATATATATATATATCGGTATGTGTTTGTTATAGTTATAAGTAAGTAGTGCTCAATATCATTAACAGAGCATATATATATATATATATATATATATATATATATATATATATTATATATATGTATACTTTATCCAATCCCGGCTAAAAACTACGCAGGATATATAAAAAGAGAAACATATTTGAAAATCTAAAAGTCACACACACACTACCGAAATGCACTCACGCACAAACACATACATTTACATGTGTACATATATAGTCATACACACAATTCCAAAGAACCCTTCCTCACATATATCAGAGCATTCAAAAAGAATTCACCTCAAAGAGGTTTTTTTTTGCACGGAGCAGATGGACTTGCTACTACTAATACACTCCTCTAACCGGATTATAATAGCATGTCAAACGCTCAAAAAATATTTCAATTTCTGTAATTCTTTTATAATGCTCTTTTTTTTAAAAAAAAAAAACTCTCTAAAAACATTTTCTTCAAACAATAAATCTTCTCCTGACGATGACCTAAGGTCGAAACTAGTTGAGAATAAATAACATATAAGAAATATTCCTGTTTGTCTTATCAGTTTTTGTTCATCTCTCTCTCTCTCTCTCTCTCTCTATATATATATATATATATATATATATATATATATATATATATATATATATATATTAAACGGAGGCAAATCTTAGAGATCTCCTATTCAAGTTAATGCGAAATAAGTTTATATCTAAATCTATCCGCTCATTAATTAGATACTCTACGATTGTCGTTTCTTTTTCTTTCCTCCCACCTCATTATTATTCAATAGGGTTCATCTTTATTGGGTAAGAAAAAGACCCCTCATTCTCTTGCCCTCCTTTTCTTTATGTCACTGGATACACCGCCCCAAAACATTCACACTTAATGCCCCTGGTTCACGCAAATGAGCTCAGTTACACTCTCCGTATCATCCTATCTTCAACATAATGTTCCGTCCGATGCACTCGTATGTATATAAATAAAATGGTTGCTTTATTGTTTCTCTCAGCGAGACTTTACACGGATTTTGGTTCTTTGATGTCTTTTTATAACGAGACTATCTGTTTCATTTTAATGAACATGTACACAGATTTAATCGTACAGAGACGATAAAACAATGTAGTTTTTCCTATCAGTTTCTATATGACTTCTCATTAACGCCTTCTGAGTTGCTGATACATAAAATAAAAAACAGCTTAGTAGGAAGTCATAATTAGTAGGTAGTTTGTATTTTCATACGCTGATTAGGCAAAGCAGTATGTCCACAAGTTGTTAGTTCTCCATGTGCCCACAGAAGTACCTCTTATCTGATCCGGCAGAAACACAAATCTCTAAACGTTTTCCTTGGGTTGGTTTAGTAGTGGTTTTGTTTCACGGTATATCAACCGTTTTCAGGTCAGTTAATTCCGAATCGGGTCATTTTGATATTAGTTTTGTTTTGTTTTTTTTACTGTACCCACTGTTGCTTAAATGGTCACCCATCTTGGTATTGAACAGGCTCATTGATACTTAACCTCCGTGATCTAGCGGGAACTGGTGCTTTCAACGTGACTTGACCGTAAGCCGATTTCTGTGGGATCTGTGACAAGATAGCAAGTCACGTGGCTTCTGCAAGTTACACGGAAGACAGTTCTTCAAAGTGAACTTGTTGATCCAATACGTCTCGTCAAAGATTGCGTAGATGGTGATCTGGGAGGTTCCGAAGACGGTGATGTCACCATTACTCTCTAACTAGATCTGTGGAGGGGCGTTGTGTAATGGTTCTCGTCGAAGGAAATAGACTCGGCGACACAAATTTAAATCGTGGCCGTTTGCATCTTGCATAGCAATAAGTATGCATTCAACTATTCTCCATCCATCTATGGGTAAATATTAGAGCGGAGTGGGATTTTGAACTTTGGTCAGGCAACCAGTCAAGGAGAATGAAAACGAATCCAAACCAGCCTTACTCCGCTTAGAAATTGACCTTTTTATCAGAATCTGTCTGTGTGGGTGGGATGTGTGAGTAAATACTGCATTCAAGAAATCAAAATGAAGTATATTTCTGGTTCTGATATACTCAGTGGTTCCGATACATGAGCTATCATTCTTGCCGCATGTCGCTGGTTATCAGTGTATTTGCTTCTAACTTTTCAGTGCCGTGTCTCATTGTAATATTTACTGGTTGTAGCACACTTCTAGCCTTGTGCCAAGCTTAGTAAACACCTGTTAGTGAATAGATTCTGTCCAATTAGGGGAAATGCTTATGGGTTCTGGTATTCCCAGTTGACTAGAGACCAGTTCTCGCGTTGCTTTACTTTGGCAAATTGATTAAAAAAAAAAACTAAAAAAAAAACTTAAAAAACAAACAAACTATCTCTCTGCTCAATGAACTGTAGTGGCCGCAAATCTGTATCCCTAGATGAATCTCGTTGTGTTAATTAGTATTAGAAGTGATGTCATTCTGCATGTGCATGCAACTGCTGCGGGACCTATTTCGCGCGTTTCTCTTCTGTTATCGGCGCCATTTGCAAATACCACATCCCCCGCCAAAAAATACCACACAGCCTGTTACAAACATACACAAAACCGGAACGCAATGCTTTTTTTTTAATAACAAAGATGTTCACAGAGGAAGAAATAAAATAGAAAAGATTGACACAGAACTGAAAGTGATGACGAAAAAATGAAAAATTATGCTTATATTAAAGCGAGCGCCCAAACACACAAACTCACGCATACATATTAGTATTTAATGCAATCGCTATAGCAAACCTATTTAACTGGGGTTGCGTGGTCTCTCTCTCTCTCTCTCTCTCTCTCTCTCTCTCTCTCTCTCTCTCTCTCTCTCTCTCTCTCTCTCTCTCTCTCTCTCTCTCTCTCTTTTTTTTTTTTTATATATATATATATTATATATATATATATTATACTAAAGCTGAGATTATCAACTTTTTTCCTAAAGGCTTTTTTCTATTTATGCTAAGGACACAATATTTATACTAAGATATTCCTTGGTTTTAGGACTACTTAGTGTTGAAAGAAAATTCAATTTAATTGGTTTTTAATTTAATTTTTTGATTTTTACGGTTTTCATTTATTTACAGCAGACTATAAAAAATTACTAGAAGCAAATAAAACAAATTGTCAGCTTAAGATATAATTTATTAAAAAGGATTGTGCTATAGTTTAGGGTCATCAACGTAAACAATAAAACATCTTTTGGGACGAATTTAATTGTTTAAAAGTGTATTAAAAAATAGATGTGCTTTTATTTATTTATTTACTTTGTTTGATGTCATATCAATCTTCATAGGTTAATAACAAATCTATCCTGTAAAAGAACAGTAGTGGTATTATTTAGCCGATAGCTGGGATATAAAAGAGGTTATACCTTTCCCAAGAGTATGTATTTACCAAATTCTCCGCGCGAGCAGGATGTGAGACAAGGTAAAATTTTCAAGCGGAATTTACCGGGTTTGAATTCAGTGTTTTCCTTCTCCTAGACCAGTTGCCGTACCAAGGTGGAAAAGCCTAGACCGCCCTACTGTTTACCCATAGTTTGAGGGAGAATAATTGGATTCATACCTTTCCGATATTAGGGCATTAGTGCCACATGAAATGCAATCAGCCTCGTCCAGGATCTGAACTCGTATCGCTGTGTCCATTTCCTACGACGACAACCATTACACCACGGGCATTTCCCGATTGTATCAGTCCGAAAGTGAACGTCATAGCCCGACTAGAGGTCGAACTCGCTTACTACGATGTCAGTCCATGACATTAGCCGCTATGCCACGAAGACTCCCCACCATTATGAAGTATGTGTAACCTTCGTTTCATTTTACATAGAGCCAGGTACATGATTATAATTACATGTAATCTGTTAAGTCAATGAAATAATGTTTTGTGCCGGTTAACCTATACGTTTATCGACAAGTTGTTGCATACGAGAATGAGGCAAACACCAGACAATTTTTCTATTGGTTTTTGTGACATATTTTCTTAAGCCATTGCGACTAACCACAGCAGATATGTGCATTCTCGACACATATAATTACCATTGTTGGATGCAAGTACAAGCTTAAAGTAATAAAAAAAATACTCCATCAAAATCCCTATGGAAAAACTAAAGATGTTGCCACTCTGGAAACAAAAATTAATGTCTACTATTTAAAATATTAAATACAAAAAATCTATGCCATTCATATTTTAAGTATCTTCACTAATATAAATCAGAACTTCATTATTTTTGCACAGAAAGCAAGATCTGGTGATAGTGAATGCACTAGTTAAAAAAAAACAAAACTTTAGCATTAAACATTCCATCGCGTGAACACGGTTCACGTTTATATAAACGCTAAAAACTACTGGTTTTTAAAATCTCAACCATTTGACTCATCTGAAGATTGCGTAAGCATGAAACTTAGTTATGAGTTTATAACATCCAGAATATCATAATTATTGATTGTAAATCTGCTCTGCTTTATTATCATTGAGCACACTTTATGCCAATACTTTTCTCATTTATTCTCTATTCATTCTATTATATATATATATATATATATATATATATATATATATATATATATATATATATATATATTTACTTTGTCATTAATTATTTTATATTCATAGTTTCCTCCGGGCATACATAAAATGCCCTTTAAATATGTATAGATTTGATTGTGAAAAACAAACAAAAAAACTTATTTCTAATCTAGAACAATATAAGCCCCCTTTTTAGTACAATCGTTAGTTTTATACTATTCAATAAAAATGACCTCCCCGCCTTCCGAAAAAAAAATCAATTTTTTTTGTACATTCTTCTTCACACAGTAAGGAGATTCTTTTGTAATGACAACGTTGTTTTAATTTTGGCTTCTTGAAAGTTTTTGAAAAAGGTGAGGGGAGCATGGTGGGGGGTAAGCAAGCGAAACTAAAGAAATATTACTGTAATGTTGATTCGACCTAATTTTCTTTCCTGCACTTAAAGAGAAAGAAAAGGAGGGAGGAATAATTGTGGAGTGGGGGACACTATGACATTTGCAAAGTCGGTCACGCATAACCTAATCTCTCGGTAAACTATAGGGTGTCTACAAAAGCAACAGATTCAAAAAAATAAAAAAATAAAATATTTGATAAAAAGAAAACTTGGCCGATTTAGCTCAATAGGTAGAGCGTCTGACTAGGAACCACAAGGTCCCGGGTTCGATACTGGCAAAATATTTCTCTTTACAAAACTGTATCGTGAATGACAATATCTTAAGTAAGAACAGTCATCAAGGTGGTCTAAAGTCGGCATTAACCAGTGACGGAGTCTATCCCCTTTTCACTAGCGCTACATAAAGGAGATTTGGTGGGGGTCGTCTGAGACAGATTCCTGTGCTATTGAGTAGCATAGGGATCTGTGTGGTAAAGCGAGGAGCTGATGGTAGAAATGGCGCTCCGTCTCAGACGCCCCCCCAAAAAAAATCTCTTGATCTAGCGCTAGTGAAAAAGGGATAGACTCCCTCACTGGTTAATGCCGACTTTAGACCACCTGATGACTGTTCTTACTTAAGATATTGTCATTCATGATACACAGTTTTATAAAGAGAAACATTTTTTTATAGAATGAGTCCTGACGTGAAGAGATAGTACACTTCGAAATATCCCATCATACTGATAAAAATACGAAGAATTTCAGTGGTACAGTCGTAGGGGAATTTGATAGGCAAAGTGTTAATTACTTTAGATACAATCAAATGCGCTAAGAAATCTTCATAAACAACTCCTATCATATCTATAAATCGTGACCAGCCCTCCTTGTGAATTTCTGTGGACTACGTAGATAAATAACACGAACACGCTCTAATTGTTTTTTTTTTTTTTTTTAATACTAATTGTCTGCCGGCGCTTTTTACCTTTATGTAGATATGTCCAAAATTCTACTTGTTTTTATTTTGTTTTCTTTTTATAAACTCACCTCGAATTGAAATTCAACAAAACTCGGAAAAAATAAATTAAAATTAACATAATCTTTGCTGTAAGAAGGATTAAAAAAAATAATTCGTAAAAATATTTGTCTTTAAAACAGAAGACTTAAAAAAAAATTAATATCTGTATCTATCAAAATGGCGCCTTTTTGCCGTCTTTCATTTTTGCGTCCCTCTCTTTTTACGTGATTTATTTGTTTGTTATATTCTAGAAATTTATATGTAACTTTTTAGGTTTTGTTCCCAAGGAAAAAAAAAAAGTGACAATTTTCAATTCAATTTATTATTTTAAAAAAACTAAAGAGATGGGAAGTGTTTTCGTACCGAAATATTTTCCATACTTACACCTGTTGGTTGGCGTCCGATCTAGGTGTAATGGTTAGCATGCTAGTCTCGCACATCTATTGCTACTGAATAGCTAGTTCTAACCTCGCTGGATGTCCCATACTTGCGACCTTCTATCTCATCCTACCCGCGGTGAACGGTTTAGTTAAATACCTACTTATACCTGTTGTTTAAAATTATTGAAGACAAACTGTCTTAAGTGTTCTAAAATACCGTTGCATGGCAATATCACAATGAATGACTTCTGAACGGCTATAGTTTTGGTTTGGTTTGCTTTGTTTTACGGCATATCAACCTCAGTGGGTCATTTAATGCCGATAAAGTTTTGAAATAAATCAATCCTTAATAGATAATACAATTTTTTTTATAAATACATTTTTCTATTTAACCCTGAGATGGGACCCTAACAGGTACTACCACTCCGGGTCAGAGTGGACCAGGGAGCAATGGTGATGAATGGGGTGCTCCACATTCCCCAAACCTCCAAAACTGGAACCTCACCATCAGATAGAGTTTAACGTCATTCCCAGGACATGTAGACCCGCAGCCACCGCCTTCTAGCACCCATATGATAAAAAGGGGTTGGGGCTTGCCCTATAGTTTTGGGGCGGAACAGAAATTCTGACGTGCAGATTTATCCTGATAATTTAGAGTTTAAAGTAACTAAAGTTCGTAAGGGATAGTTTTTCAAGCATTTCGTCAAATTTTCAAAACAAGTCTCGTGTGAATTTTTTTTTAACTCTTGACTTACAGACTTTGTGTATTTCTGTGGGCTACATAATTAACCAGAACAAACAAGCACCATTTTCTTTTAATATACTGCTAGTCTCCCAGAATTTAACCTTTATTCAAACATCCCCGAGCTGCCAATTCCTTCTACCAATCGAATATGGATTGTCGCGTCGGCGACGATTTCCAGAAATGTATTCTAAAATACCGTTGCACGACAATATCAGAATTCGTTTTAATTACACGAAATTCCTTTTCAACAGCTATTGTTTTTGGCGCCCTGACTTACAGTGGAAGCGACTGATGGCGCCGATAGTCTTAAGAATAAACTTGAAGTGTTTCTCGACAAAATTGGGATTCTTAAGTGTCAATATCTCAAATATTTTTAAGATGATTTTTGTAGACTATATATATATATATATATATATATTATATATATACACTAGTAGAAGTACATGGTCCATGACTTAACTAAAGGGATTTTAGGGACACCAGAGAGTAAGAGGAAAATAATTTACTAAATTCCTTATCGAATTAAGAATTTGCTAAGAATTCTCGTATTACAGTGTCCGTTTATTTCTGGAATGTTTTTTGTTTACAGTTTATGTTATTTAAAAAAATGTAACCTTAACTACCAAGTTGCTTGAAATATAACTTTATTTTTCCAAAGACTTGTTTTTAATTGCCTGTTGAATTACAGTGATAAAAAAAGTGTTCGTTTAATTTATTTTCATTTTACCCAATAAAATCTAACAATAAAACAAATTCAAGAAGGAAAATCTGTCTTTTAAAATAAAAAGAAACTACGAAAAAAATGCCCTTACTATAAAAAAAAGTTGATAATTTTGTATTAGAATCTCTCTCTCTCTCTCTCTCTCTCTCTCTCTCTCTCTCTCTCTCTCTCTCTCTCTCTCTCTGGTTACATCTAATATAGTATTTAAAAAAGTTTTAAACCCCTTGATTTGGAAGAATATGTGCTTAATTGAAGTCGTACCTAATTTTGAAAGTTAATTAATTAGGCGGGCATAAGGCGGTCTTCCTATCTATAGCTCTGCTGATAAAGGCTAATAGGCCGAATGTACATACAGGGATTGATTTTTCTCGATTTGTTTGGCCTTACATTTGAATAAGTATGCCCGCCTAATTAATTAATTATTAATTAATTAACTTTCAAAATTAGGTACGACTTCAATTAAGCGCATATTCTCCCAAAAATTGTCGGCTTAAAAAGCCATATCAAAAACACATCGTTTGTGTATTTACTTCTCATATATATATATATATATATATATATATATATATATATATACCACTGCACATATGCAGGATGTAATACAAGGCCAATTTCTTAAGCAAAGTTTAACAGATTTGAATTAATTTTTTCCTTGACTGGTTGCCTAGCGAAGGTTAGAGCCCAATCACTGCTACTATTTACCCATAGCTGGAGGAAAAATAGTTGGATTTATACCTTTTCCTAAAGGGTGTTAACGCTATATGAAATGCAAACAGCCTCGTCCGGGATTTGAACTCGTTTCGTCCTGTCCATTTCCTACGACGGTAACCATTACACCAGTCGCCATGTATATAATAAATATGAAGACTGCAGCCCAAGAAATCTAAATCTAAATAGTTCAAGGCTCAATACTTTTTGAACACACCTCGTATAATCAAAGAGTGCCAAATATCATAACAACCATTTTGGTGGGAAAGAAATGCGTCTTTGTTGTTAATCTTCGTAGCAATTATTCAGTTATCGCTACTCGGTCGGGCAAGATAGTTGTTTAAAATATAACAAAAATAAAACATGAAATGTCGCCATTATTAGGGTTATGACAACATGAAGGAATATGTGCCACTACCACGAACACAGATATAACTAGTTCATGATAGCTTTTCAAGGACAAAATATATATAAAAAGGGTGGTTTCATATTTTCTAATTCATTGCATCTATGCATGTAAACATATGTAAATGTACGCACACACACACACACACACACACACACACACACACACACACACATATATATAATATATATATATATATATATATATATATATATATATATAATTGGTAAAGAAAAGGGCTTAGAAATTGTCCATTTTACGGTTATAGATCTATTTCTACCCTCAGGTATCTGTGTGTATACCCAGGAGTTTCATCAGACCGGTAACTTTATTAAAAATCGTAAACAGAAAACTTATAAGCTTTAATATAATTTTTCTGTAAAATCCTGAAAATGTTTCCATTTCAGTCTTTCTCATCTTAGATGTGGGATATATATATATATATATATATATATATATATATATATATATATATATATGTGTGTGTGAGAGAGAGACAGTTTGCACGAGAAAATGTTAGCGCTCAATGTCTTCAAATCTTCTTATTGGGGAGGAATCGATGGTATTATTGATAGGAGTTTAATATGCTAAGATCAAAAATGGGGTGGGTATGGTAAATGCCTGCATTGAAATTAAGGAAGTGGGTTTTGGAAAGTTTCGATCCGACCAAAAAGCAAGTCATTGGCATTTCAACGATAGATCGTTTCTTAATAATAATAATAAAAAGATGGGCAAATACTTAGACCTTGCTAGAGGACTTGAAGCAAACTATGAATATGCGAGCAACAGTCATATTAATTGCATTATTTGCCCTGGAAAAGTCGCCAAGATATTAGAAAAAGACTGGGGGTATTTGGAAATCAGGGAAGAATCAAAACTATGCAAACAGAACTGTCAATATCGGCTAGATTACTTGGTGTGCTGAAGAGCTGAGGAGAACTGCAGTCACTCAGACTCTAGTGAATAACCATCAGCTAATGCTGGTATGAAAAACACATAATATTTGTTGGTCTGAGGGCTTTTCAGCGCTTCTTCGGTGTAATACGTAGTCCAGATAGCCATTCTTTTTATATTTATAGTCTTATTAAAGAGTCATAAAACTATAACATAAAAATCGAGCCTCGCTGTTATTTGTATCACAGTATTCTGACGGACCAGAATTGCATATTATACACAGTTTTCTGTAAACGAAGCCAGGATAAATTACGATTTCCGACTACCTGTTTTATATGTATTATCATGTCTCTCTTTATGTCAGACCATCAGCCAATGCATTCTATGTTGTAAAATGAAGCAATTTAAGCTTCTTGCATTGACATATTCAGTGATAAAGATGGCCATGAAACACACATACCTCGGGCTACTTGACAACATTTAAAAATGAGGCAAATTCCGCTAATGAATTTTTTTTAGTGCAGTTAGAAATATTAGAGCTTGTGTGCATGTTTCTTATTGCAATACTGTTGGGATATATATATATATATATTATATATATATATATATATATATATATATATATATATATACTAGTAAATATATGCACCCTCCGGGTGCAAGTATTTAAGTTTTAATGTAATAGAATATATTAAATTAGAAAGGCTAATGAAACTAAATAAGAATGCAGATTAAATGATTTGAATCAGAGGGATGTATAATCGAAAAATAGAACAACTGAAACTTACTCTTCTATCACTCTCGTCTTTCATTGCTAAATCTTCTTAACTTAATAACTTAAAATAGGAAGTAAAGAATAAAATCAGAATTATTTCTTCTCGTTAATCGATTTCTTTTAAGATTTATTGAAGAGATTTTTGATTATATACATTAAGATAAAACCATACGATTAAAAATCAATAATACTAAGCACATATTTATTAAAATCAAATTTTTAATTTCAATATGCAAATTAGCCTTCCTGTTCACACTGTAAACTGCTATTTTAGTGTATATATAAATACAATTGCAGATTATTCATTTGTAGATATGATTAACAGTATTAATAATGTAAAACAATTTTATTAGAAATTGAGGTTTAGAGAATGTGACGTAAATAACAAAGGGAATTGTGACTTGAGTAATGATATAGTTTCGGTTACAGACAGAAAAGCGCAGAATCTCCATTATAATAAGATATATATAGCTTCATTTGTCTGATTTGAGAGCTAATTATTTATTGTTCTAAATGACAATCACGGTGAGAATGACTGCACATACAAAGGTAACGATGAAATATTGGCTTACGTGCTTAATAAACCTCAGGTAGAAATATACTTTAGACAAGTTTATTTTTAAGTACATTAATAGAACCAAAAAAAATTATATATATATATATATATAATATATATATATATATATATATATATATATATATATAAATTTATTTCTAAACTCTGACATTATAAAAAAAACTCCCGGCTTTATAGTTTGTAATTACACTGCGACCTCACCACTAGATGCTGTTTAAAGTCATACCAAGGACTCTCAATCGCCAAAGACATAAATAATCTATTAAAAAAAGTTTAAGTTTTAAGTTCTAATTATAAAACAAGAGACTAATAGGTCTATAGAATACTGCATGAATCTACAATTAATAGTGGAAGTAATTGGAGCGATATATTCGCCTTTTCTGTCCCTTATAATTCAACATACACTTTAATAGGCGTGAAATTAATGGCTGAGACATGTTATTCAAAAACTAGTTTACTTTTATTAGACGAGACTTTGTGGTAGGTCTTTAGAAAGGTTCATTCACTGCTACAGCTGTATCTTCTAGTAGATTTTTTTTTTTATCTTTTCTCTTTTTTGTCGTCATAATGCATGTAAGATGTTACTACAATCAGCATTGTGTTCTGATACTGGTTGTACAAATCTTTGTAAAAAAAATAAATAAATAAATAAATAAAAAAACGTGACAGGTGAGGTAATTAGTTGAATGTCAACATGTGATGACATTTGACTAACAATAAAGTTTGTACTTCTAAAATTAAGTGAGAGGTAGATTCGTGTTAAATTTGTTCTCAGTTTTTTAATGTAATGTTGTTGTTTTTTTAATGTTTGGTTGGTTGGATTTTACAACATGTCAACCTCTTGGTTATTTTATGCCGGAGGTATTTTGTTTTATTCATTCTTGTCGGGTGTACACTTAAAACTTATTAAAGAAAAGAAATTGTTAAAAACTCATTTCTTTTAAAAACTAATTTTTAAACTAATTTTAAAACTCATTTGATTATGTATTTAAACCATAAATGGAATCCTAACAAGTACTACCGATCCTGGTCAGAGTGAACCTGGCAATGAGGAGTACGCCACTTTCCCTGGGGCTCCAGATTTGGAACCTCACTCCTATATGCGTTTAACGTCATGTGAAGGACACTAAACACTTAGCCATCGCCTTATAGAACTTACATGATAAAAAAGGGTTGGGGGCTTGCTATAAAAACAATATAGTCAGGACAATTATATAGGTGCTACGGTTTGATAGAATTGATACAGTTTGAAAAGTAATTTCATTCAATAAAGAGGGTTTTCCCAATGAAGTGGATTAAAATCATGAGCTAAAACAAATAGAATCTTTAAGATGATAGCTTATCTGCATACCATTGCCCGGCGGTGAAATTCAGAGATGGGCTGGTTTAAAATAAAATCGTCAAATAAAAAAAATGACAGTTAAGTTTATATATTTGGAGAGAGAGAGAGAGAGATACTGGAAGGTGAAAGGAAGATAGGAAGATACAGGATAAGAGCAATTTAAAGGAAGATATACAGGCAATTTACAGGAGGATGCAGGGGAGTTACAGGATGAATGGACAGAGATGATGAGAGAGAAGAAAATATAAGGTATTTGCCTCTCATCTCACTTATGAGGGTGTGACATAAGGACATTTTTATGTGTACCCACCTAAAAGCCGAAGCTCATGGTGGTAGGTGCAAAAATGCATTGATACCGTCGGCATTCCCCCTCAAGGAGCGCTTCAGGCACTGGGCAATAAACCCAGCCCTGCCTCTTTAAATGAAGAGGGCAGGTGTTGCCTGGGGGGATAGCCCCCTGGGATCAACGCTGTTAATTTGCATTAACAAACAGGCCCGAAAGAGCTCATACTTTCTAAAATAACTATCTCATATAAATTCAAATATAACACCCTTTTCTTTTTTTACGTCATTTTTTGTTGATTTTTCTTTATTTTTGTTTTTATGTAATATAAAATAAAACCGTATAAAAACTATTGGCATAATCATTATTAATTTTCTTTTCTTTTCTTTTTTCTTTGCAGGTAAATATTTCCGAAAATCTAGTAAACACGATCGAGAGAACTATTTTGAATAGAGAATGGAATATAAGTCACTCGACTGAAGTAGCTAAGAAATAAGGAGTTTAACTATATTGTTGTCTTTTGAATATTATACCGGTAAGTAGATCTCTTTTAAATAGGGAGTACCTTTTTGGATTATTCTGTTGTAGGTTTTAGAGTACGACTCGTGGATTCAAGCAGATTATTGTTTGTTTTTAACTTCCGATTATGTATACATATTCAACAAAACAAAAGAATTTGACTAGTATGGTACCAAATATAATCCGGTACATTAACAGAAATCGGGGATACACTACATACAATTTCGTAGGTCTAATAATAGTTTAAATAATTGGCTTCTTGTTTGATATAGAAGACAAAGTGTTTTTAATAGATCAGTTCCTTTTATTGAATACTGTTTTGCTTATTCGGTGAGAAATTCTTTAAAATTCAGTTATGGATAAATATTGTTGTTATATTAGATGAAAAAATATAAGTTACACAAAAACGTACAGAAAGAATAATTGTTTAAATAGTTGGTTTCTTATTGAATACAATTGTTCTATGAATTATAGATTAAATCCTTTTTTGAATATTAGTATTCCACGACGAGCCTCTACTCCCTACAAGGTTAGCATCCACATATAAATTTAGGTAGTAATGGCACAGTTAAAAATAGATGGGAACTGATAAAACAAATTATATATATATATATATAATTATATATATATATATATATATATATATATATATGTGTGTGTGTGTGTGTGTGTTGTAGAGAGTCCATGTATGTTTCTTCAAAGATATAGTCTAATACAAAGGACAGAAGTCTGTCCAAAATATTAAAGTTTAAGATAAAAGATAATATTCAGCATTTTGAATTTTTTATTACTTATTTTCATACATTTCCATGCTTCTAAAATAACCAACAAAGTTCCCCACCATCCATTTTTTATATATATATATATATATATATATATATATATGGTGTGTGTGATTAGAAATTAACAAGTAAAATAATTTATTGCTTTCTCGTAGCGATGTTGTTTGTTATGGATTTTTTAAACATTTTTTTAATGTCTGCATGTGTCTTTCTCTTTGTCTTGCAAGATACGTACCTTCCTAACGCTTTCCAAACAGATAAATTTTATTTAATAAGACGTGCCAACCAGTTCGAATAAACCATGGGAATCAAATGTTGATCGAATGTTGCCAATACAAATTCATACAATAAAAAAAGGTGTGGGAGGGTGGACAATTTTTGCTGACTTAAGCATTTGTCACAATAATTGCTATCACGAATTAATTTACTCTTTTTTTTGTTAGTCTAATATGCCAATTAAGCCACGACTACGTTTCAGAAGAAATTACTATACAGCAAATTATTGTATAATGGAGTGTTGGCCAAATCATTTCCCGTTCACCTGCATTTTATCTAATTCTGTAGTTGTTCCTTTTATTTATTTATCTTTTATAGCAACGTTTACATATCTGAAATTTTCATGAGAGGAACTTACTAGTAAATTTATAAATTCGTGACACTTAATACATTTACTCGGATCATGATTTTAATACTGCGGCATGGAGGTGGCGGTGCATGTATTTGAACACATGTTTGATGGAGTACAAATATATTATTTACATAGGTGAGACGTGTCAAACTAAAATTGAGATCGTTCTTTGTGAGCGAGTGGGTCTCAATATCTATCATTATATATATATAATTTATATAATCCCAGACTTTATATGTATATATATGTATATAACTTAATTTAATCTCAGACTATATATATGGAGGTAAATTTTATAATAAAATCTGACTGAACGGGTAAAAAGAAAAACAATACGAAAAACTAATTGAAAAGAAATGATGAATCCTTTGCGGAACGTGTCAACTGAATTTTACATATAGTTTTCCTTTCTGTATAGATAAAATTATTTATATATATATATATATATATATATATATATATATATATATTGTGTGTGTGTGTGTGTGTGTGGGGTATAACTTTTAATTTGTAGATATAATCTTATATACTTGTGTGTATTTTGCTCTCTCCTTATCTCTCTCTCTCTCTATATATATATATCTGTATCAATTGTTCTTTTTATCTATATATTTCTTTATCTATCACTTCATTTCTCATTCTATACATATGTTCTCAATCTCTTAATATTCACCCACTACCCTTTCTACATGTCACTCTACCTTTTTCTACTTCCCCCTCTCTCTCTCCCCCTCTCTCTCTCTATATATTATTTATATATATATATATATAATGAGAGAGAGGGTCACCAGGTTAGTTGGTATTAGCTGGATTCTATGGGGATCCTTTTATAAAAATATAATGTTAAATTTGATCTAGTCCAAGTTGAGACCTCAATATTTAGAAATTTTCTACAGGGTAGTATATTTGTTAAAAATAAAGGTTAAACAATCTACCCATATGTATATACATACCCAAAAATATATAAAAACTCCCCATGAATTCTGTTAACATTTCAATAAAGTTGGCGGTCTGGTGAAACCAATATGTATATACATATGGGTAGAGATAGATCTGTAATTGCTAATGTGACTGATTTTAAGCCATTTTCTTTCATATATATATATATATATATATATATATATATATAATATGTGTGTGTGTGTGTGTGTAAGTTATCCAAAACTGGTAGTAAGGGATGATTCTAGATGGGATCTTCAAAATGGCACTGTATAATTATTGCATGTTTTATTAAGTGCAAATACAAGGATTTATATATATACTTAGAGAGAGAGAGAGAGCTCAGTGTATATTAATCAGTAATTTAGATTAAATACAGAGCAATATTTACTTTTGAAAGGAAGGAAAAACTCAAACCGTCATTCAGTAATAAATTGATTTCGACCAAAACTTAAAAGGCTTTTAGAAAATTAAATAAATTTCTAAAACTCCCTAAAAGTTCAGTCTCATCAGACACACACACACACACACACACACACACACACACACACACACACACACACACACACATATATATATTATATATATAGGCTGATATACAGTATAGTAAAATCATGAAGAGCTGATATTTCTGAATAGAAAGTAACATTTTTTATGTGGGTATGAGTTTGTTTTATTTTTCCTTTTTTTAAATTTTATTTATTTATTTTAAAATTTATGGATATTCTAAGCTATTTCATCTCTTCTTGTTTCTTTTCTTCTTTCTTCTATTTTTATTGTTTTTCATCGATTTATTCTCTTCTCTCCTTGAAACACTTGTTTTCTATTTTTCGTTGTGATAATTAACCAATACCAATTCAACATCTGTTTATGAACAACAGTAACAATAATGAAAAAATAAAAGAGAATTAAAAAAAAAAAAAACAAAAACAAAAAAAGCAAAGAATTGGATTTATTAATGATAATTTGATAAAGTTCATTTCCTTATTAATATTAACTTTTCCAATTTGCAACTAAATATTGTGCAAAAAAGAAAACCCTTAAAAGAAATAAAATGTTTTGTAGAATGCACGTGTCCTGGTCACGTGATCGCTCACTGCATGCAATGATGGGTAAGGTTTTCAGCGACCTTGCAACACATTTTAATACTTCCTTTTCCCAACTTTGTTTCTCTCGCTATCTCTCGCTATTTATTCAATAAAGATTCTGTTTCTATATCCGTATGTGTATCTTACGTTCTTTTACTCTTCTATCTCTGTTTCTAGTACTAATTACTCTCGGTCTTTTATTTTTTAAATTTTTTTTTTTTGCTATTCTTTCACTTCCTCTCTATTTGTCTCTCTCTCTCTCTCTCTCTCTCTCTCTCTCTCTCTCTCTCTCTCTCTCTCTCTCTCTCTCTCTCTCTCTCTCTCTCTCTCTCTCTCTCTCTCTCTCTCTCTCTCTCTCTCTCTCTCCTCTCTTCTCCTTGTGTCTTTTTATCTCCCACTTTCTCCCTCTCGAATCTAACCGTGATAAGTAATAATGGATCTGCGAGACTAACTTAAAAAAAATCTCCCCTCTACCCAGGCGACGCGGGTAACCCTTCTAGTCTTAATGAAAGCCTAAAATATATGCAAGCAGATAAGAAAAATAGATCTATATTGACTGATATGAGGAAAAATGAGTAAAGAAAAGAAATGTAGATGGATAAAAATGAATTTAATAGATATCACTTTAATAGATATCACTTACACATGTGTTTCGGTCAGTTTATCAAAATGTATACGGATTACGTTATTATTATTATTATTATTAAAAATAATCAGATGAAATTGAAATAATGATAATAATAATAATAATAATAATAGGAAAAATATTCCGTACACAGATAGATTTTTTATGACCTTCATCAGAGTGAATTTTTATTTATTTTTTCATTGACCGATATGTATTTTCTCGCTTTGTAAGGAGAACATCCCAATCTTGACTGTCCGGAGCGCGTAAAATGGCGGCTACCAATTGAACCTACATTTCTGCGGCATTCGCCTTGCGTTACCACAATTATACGCAGATATGGCCTAATTACTAGATTAATAACACACAAATACCTGACGTTGGGTTCATCAGGTGCGATTGTTTCTTCCGGCGTTAATCTAACAATTAAACCCCTGTACGGCATATGCAGCCGTGTGTGTTTGTGTGTGCGTCTATGAAGAGATGAGAATACGTATAATGAGTATGTTGCTCTACAAGCTTTCGTATTTATACACACAAACACACACACAGACAATTAATTCCATTAGTGATAATATAATATTGTGCATATGAAAGCGTGGTGTATGAAATTGACTGTGTGTAAATGCGTTAATAAAGCAGATGAGAAGAATTAGGAGGAAAGATATTAACAAATTCTACTATTCTCTCATTCTCTTCTATTCTCTTCTCTTTCTCTCTCTCTCTTCTTTCTCTTCTATTCTCTTCTCTTTCTTTCTCTCTCTCTTCTCTCTTCTCTCTCTCTCTCTCTCTCTCTCTCTTCTCTTTCTTCTCTCTCTCTTTCTCTCTCTCTCTCTCTCTCTCTCTTTCTTTCTCTTTTTTTCTCTCTCTCTTTTCTCTCTCTTCTTCTCTTTCTTTCTTTTTTTCTCTCTCTTCTCTTTTTCTTTTTTTTTTCTCTCTCTCTCTCTTCTCTTTTTTCTCTTTTTTCTCTCTCTCCTCTCTCTCTCTTCTCTTTCTCTTCTCTCTTTTCTCTTTCTCTCTCTCTCTCTTCTCTTCTCTCTTTCTCTCTTCTTCTCTTCTCTTTCTTCTCTTTTTCTCTCTCTCTCTCTTTCTATTCTCTTAATTTCTCTTTTCTTTTTTTTTGCATCTTTTTTCTGACGATTCGATTTCTCTTTGTCTCTGTTTCCAATTTTCTTTCTCTTGTTCTCTTTCTCATTCCTTTTTGCCCTTTCTTTCGTTTCTCGTTCTTCATATTTTTTTCTTCTCTTTCTCCTTGTTCCTTTTCTCTTTCTATTTCTCTTGTTCTTTTTTCTCTTCCTTTTCCTTTTCTCTTTTTCATCTTTCTCTTGTTCCTTTTCTTGTTCCTTTTTCTTCTTATCTTCTCTCGTTCATCTTTCCAGCTCTATTGTTCCATTTCCATTGTTTCTTTGTCTCTTTCTTCTCCATTCAGAAATTGCAGTGTTAGATTACACAAAAAATGTTATTTACATAATATTTTGATTCAATTTAAAAAAAAAAAATTTAAACAGAAACTTGATGACTTGTTAGTAAGTGTTGATATTTCTAGACTGTCATTTCATTCCACCATTTTTATTTGAATCAGTATGACATCCGGTTGGGGAAATTTGATGTATGCATCTTTGCTCTTTAAGTCGTTAAATTTTTATGGCATTAAAAATATAAAACAGTTGTTATTTACATTCCTAGTACTACTGCAGTATTTCAATATATGGATGGGACTGTGCTGTACAGCAGCGGTTAGCTGGGACAGGTACAGCGGTTAGCAGGGACAGGTATCGCGGAAAAATCGACCATGAAAGAACATGCAATAAGAATCTGAAGCAAGGACGAGCTCATAAGCGACGTACTTCTGTGGAGGCCAACACATGGGAATGCTAATGTGGGCCGCCCACCGAGGACCTACATTGACCAACTATGCAAGGATGCTGGATGCTGCGCAGAGGACCTCGTTGGACAATGAAAGATAGGGAGGGTTGGCGAGAGATTGTCATGGATATCCGTGCTAATTCCGCGAGATGATGATGATGATGATTTCACAAGTGATAAAGCCATGCTTGTCTGCTATTTGCAGAGTTAGGTTTTATTTCGAGTGCCGGTTTATTATTATTTGATGACAAAGCCATCCTTATAGAAGAAGAGAATAGGTACTATTTAAACCCTAGTTGGGGGATAAGGGGGGTTTTCATACCTAGAGTCGTCTTATTTCCACAGCCATGGGTTACATAGTACAACTTCCGTTCTTCTACAAGAATGGTTTTGGCATTTCTCCAGTTTTCTTCAGGTATTCTTGGGAACCTTCCCGAACTCGTAAACCTTCTTGTCGTAATTGGAAGCCTTCAAGGAATTTCGAACCCTTTCTTTAATCCATGTGGATAGACTTCATTCCGTTTACCAAGACCGGGTACATGAAGGCTCCCGATTAAAACAAGAAGGTTCTCTAGTTCGAAGAGAAGGTTCCCAAGTTATAGAAGGTTTCAAAGTCCGACAAGAAATACCTGAAGAAGACTAGAGGGCATATCGGCCGAAACATTGTGAAGATAACAATAAAGACGCGGAAAATAGTCCGAATAATACAAATTATAGCAAAATAATCTTGTTGGAAACGTATTGATAGTGGCTTCGCATTGACTTGCCGGAAGAGCATTGCCTTATTCTATAAGTGGCTTATCCGTGTACACGTCTTAATTCTAATTTAATATTCTAAAATAATAATAAACCTAATAAATAAATTAAACCTTCAGTAATGATGATTTATTGGTGCCGTTATAGTATGTGGCCTACCTTTTTTATTCTGTTATAGTATGTGGCCTACCTGATTTGAATGTGTCCTACCTCAGTAAGAGTATGTTCATAGATATAAGTAGTAGGCAATTTATTGAAACTAATTATTTTTCACATATATTCAATTTCAAGAAATGCAATTCAGTCATAAGCTGTATATAGTAATTAAGAATAATTAAAAAAGAATTTATCTATAATTAACATGAATCTGATCTGTATTATCTGCGTTATTCGGACTATTGTCCCCATATTCATTGTTATTTGTATAACGTTTCGGCCGATATACCCTCCGGCCTTCTTCAGGTATTTCTTTTCGACTCGGGAAACTTCTTTTCGAACTCGGGAACTTCTTTTCGAACTGCGGAACTTTCTTGTCGTAATCGGGAGCCGTCACTGAACTTTGAACCTAACCCTTTATTTAGTCCACGGGTGTATCCTGTTCTCATTCCGCTAACCATATCTGGGGTAGGAGTTGTGTTAATTATTTTTCTAACTGCCTTCACTCCGAGTCCGAGAAGGTTCCCGAGTCCGACAAAAAATACCTGAAGAAGGCTGGAGGGCATATCGGTCGAATCGTTGTACAGATAACTATGAAGATGAGGACAATAGTCCGAATAACGCAGATAATACTAATCTTCAAGCCCATCTCAAACATTCAGAGAAATGAATCAGATCTGTTTAATTTTAAAATTCTGAAATAGGGTTAGGGTTAGGAGTTATTATTATAACCTTGTAATATGCTTTTCATGGTAGGCCACATACTATAAAGAGATATGATTTCGTAGGCCACATTCAAAAGGTAGGCCACATATTATAATGGTATCGATTTATTATTACATTGGAATTATATGTGGATTTGTCTAGTCAAGCATTTTTTCAGATCCTCCTCGCTTCAGTTTGTTGCTCTAATCATTGTGCCATATAAAACAGTAGGCGTTTAGTGACTATTGTTACGGAGAGTATTCAGATAACAAATCCGGTGGTTTGTGGCGGAAAGGGGTTTTAATATTCACATACCAAAAGTAACAACAGATGTCAATAGTAAGTTTTTAATATGTTCGTTTCCTCTTTGTTTTTGTTTTGTATTTTTTTTGTAGGTGGGGTGGTTTCTTTAATTATAGCCAAATTCCATTTCTCTTACGAACCTCTCTTACTACTATTTAAATAAATGAAAAAAAATGACGTTTCACATCAGATGAAGACAATTCCTTAGCCTCACTTAAGAAATTTATTCGGATACCAGAACATTAAAGAACGTACACGCCACTTTAGATTTAAGGGTTCTTGTCCTACTTTGTACCATTTAAACGCCTAAATTAACACACACACACACACACACACACACACACACGCATTAACAAACACATCTCTTACTCATCTTGATTCCCCCCCCCTTCAAATAGTCAGTTTTCTTTTTCTTTTTTTTTCTTCTAATATACACTTAAAAGCCACCTTTGACGGCCATTAAATTCGATGTCAAGTCACATCAGAAGTATACTATTGGTTAGAAATATAGAGCCAACTGGGCTCTTTAACCTCGGCTAGGTAACCAGTCAAAGAAAAGGAAAACTCTGAATTTAAACCTGGGGTTGGTAAATAGATATACAATACAATGAGTTGTTTGTGGTGTAGTGGCTATCGCCATAGGAAATTAACTTGGGAAAGGTATGAACCCAATTATTCTCTTTCAAGCTATGCGTAGACAGTAGGACAAACTGGACCTTTCTTTCGTATGGCAATCGGTCTAGGAAAAGGAAGACTCTGAATTCACACCTGTTAAACTTACGAAATGACTTTGTGTCGCATGGTACTTTGATTAGAGGTTGGTTAAATACTAAAGTAATTTAAGATTATTTTGTGTGTGTGTGTGTGTTAGTAGCTAACTAGCTAGTTAGTTATTTAGTTATACTCATTATTCCCGGCAAGCCGCAAGAGATTTTCGTATGCAAATTGGGCTGTCGCTCGTAAAACTGCAACATAATTATGACCCAATTTTCCTTATAGAAATAACAGCGGGAAGCTTTGCCGATTTAAGATATATTGGTCTCAATAATTCGGTCTGCTGTCATTTGCTTTACAGAAAAAGAAAAAAAATTCATCCAAATTTCTCAATTTGTATACATTTAAAACTATTCATAGTCATTAAGTTTGGCACAAGGACAGAAGTATGGCAACCAGTGCGAATCGAACAATCGCTTATCTCACTAACAATTACACCACGCTAGGCGTCCTAAAATGTAAATAAACATTTTACTACAACTCCGGGTCTAGTCCTGTGTATGACATTAGACTGCATCAAGTGGTGAAGTTCGAATTCTGGATCTCTGAATGTGGAGTACCCCAGGAGTATGACAAATCCCCTAGATATTCAGAATTGGAGTCTCACAAACCAAATGAATTTTAGTACCATGCCTACAACACCCCTATTTTTGAGGGTGGGTTCTTACCCATCTTCAGGGGATTCAGTGTGGATTATATACCAAACCTCCAGACGAGCAGGACGTAACACATGATCAATTTATTATCAATAATTATTATTAAGCAGAGTTTAACAGGTTTGAATTCTGTTTTCTTTTTTCTAGACTGGTTACCAAGACAATGTTAAAGAGTCCAGTCTGCTCTACTATTTACCTATAGCTGGGCGGGGGAGAGAGTAGTTGGATGCATACGATTCCCAAGGGTATTAGCGTGTGAAATGCAAACAGCCTCTTCCAGGATTTGAACTAGTCCATTTTCTACGACTCTAACCATTACACCACGCGCCTCCAATTGACTCTGTATATAGTCTGTGGATTAAGTATAGATAAAAGAATTTGAAAACACAATATCCAGTTAAAGTGAAAAGAAATTTATATCAAATTCATAGCTAATATTGAACAATATTTCGATTTATAAAAATCATCTTCAGAGCTTGTTTTTACTCCGGACTCATCGAGTGAGGAGCTGAAAATAATTTGAATTCAAAACGAAAACATTGATGTTCCAAGATGATTTTTATAAATCGAAATATCGTTCAATATTAGCTATGAATATGTTATAAAATGTTTTCCCTTTAACTGCATATTGTGTGTTTTCATATTCTTTTATCTATGCTTATACCGTCGGATTCATTTCCATTCTATTAACTAATAAGTAAATACACATTAGCGATGTGTTTATGATATGGCTTTTTTTAGCCGACAATTTTTGGGAGAATATGTGCTTAATTGAAGTTGTACCTAATTTTTTTTTTTTGAAAATTAATTAATTAATAATTAATTAATTAGGCGAGCATACCTATTTAAATGAAAGGCTAATTTATATATATACATATATAAATATATATAATCTACAGACTATCCCCCGCAGAGGGTAAGAACCCATCCACAAAAAAAGGGTGTTGTAGGTATAGTACTAAACTTCATCTGATGGTGAGGTTCCATTTCTGGATATCTGGTGAAATTGGAATACTCTATTGCCATTGCTCCCGGGTTGATATCCCTTCATAGTGTAATGGTTAACAAGCTGATCTCTCAGATCCATCAGTGGTCTGCTGGCTTGGCTACGTAATCATTATAGCAGACGCGTTGCCCATTTAGTCTGACTTTTCGTTCAGTCTTGTACTAGAGGACATATTTAGCACAGACATCAATCATTACGTAGAGGATGACACACGAACCTTTTCCTGACAACTGAATAGTATTTTCTAATATCTATTTACTTTTTATTTTCCTTTTGGCTTTGATTTTAGCCTTTTTATTTATCTATTTATTTATCTATTCTTTAAAAATTTATTCCTCCATTTTTTAGTTTTGTTTATTTCACACGTTATACTGGTTCTTATGTTGTTCTTTTTTTTATTATTGTTTTTGTTTTTTGTTGCTCCGTCTCTATTCCACGTTTTCATTAACTTCTCCAGCTTCTTTCGTATTCTGAACAACCCCCCCCCACACACACCTCCTCAACAATCCCTCACACACCTCCAGCCACCACTACCCACATCCACTCCACCGGTTGCCAGCTGCGAGTTTCAAATTACCTTGTTTGGTCACCGTCAACTGAATTCTTAAAAGACATCACCGGAATACTAAGATTATCATCCATGTGTTTATTACTCGTGGACACTGCCTCTTCACACCAAGTGATGGATACTTTTCCCCTCGCACACAATTATAGGCGAATACACAATAACATACACTGAACTACCCTTTCGTTGGCTTGGGTTAACTTTGAGTTGAGGGTCATTAAAAGGTTAGGAGAGTGAAGACTTGTAACCGATTTGTATACAATACAACTATTCAATAAGTTCGCATGATAAAAAGACAATTCTCGTTCGTCAAAAGCGGTGTAGGTTGTTTAAAAAAAAGAAAAAAAAAGATGCCTGGAGGACAGGTAAATAGATTAAGACCAAAAAGTATACACACACACACACACATATATATATATATATATATATATATATATATAATATATTATATATATATAGGTGTGTGTGTTGTATATAGGTGTGTGTTGTGGTAGGTATGTTGTATATAAGGTGTTGGTGTGGTAGTATGTTGTATTTGTGTGTGTGGTGTTGGTAGGTGTGTTGTGTTGGTGTGTGTGGTAGGTGTGTTGTGTTTGTGTGTGTGTGTGTGTGTGGTAGGTGTATTTTATGTGTGATGTGTGTGTATATGCATATAGCTTTTGACACTAGGAATTTAAAAATGAACTACACGCGTTTCTAGTTAAAAAAAAAAAGCAATAATAAAATCTACGTCTACTTAAAAAAAATATATATATATATTTATTTATTTATTTATTAATATATATTATTTATTTATTTTTTTAAAGTTTGATATTTTGGACTGATCCCTATTTTATAGCTTAGCATAAATCAATCAAAAAATATATTATTTGCGTTTTTATTAGATGAGCGGTTTGGGCTTTAAATACCCCATGAAAGTTGATGTGTTATTAAACAAAGAAACCCAACTAAAAACAAGTAGAATCTTTAGTCGAGCCACACAAATTAATATATATATATAAAAAAAAAAGGAAATCGTTACACTGCCTATAGGCGATACGGTAAATCGTTTAAAAGTTTAACGCTGGGGAAAGGTATTTACTTATTTAACCTGATGGCTGAAGACACGTGCGCAAGCTGCGTAATGGTCTAAAGGTGTCTCGGGTATTGATTTTCGTAGCATATAGGTTGATCGATATCCTTTCAATTTTAACTGTCTTCTGGTTTAGCTCAGTCGGTAGAGCATCTAGCTCGAAACCGCAAGGTTCCAGTTTCAATACCGATCACTCGTCAACTCAGCACATAAGTAGCACAGATTGATCAGTGCGGTATTTTATAGTATTTTATCTATTTGCCTACTTTAAACCGCCCACAGCTGCTCTCTGTTTCTACGCATACCACACCCAAGAAAAGTACAAAGCTGATGGTTAGTTCATTATAATTGAACAGACGTACTCAGATTAAATAAGGACCGATTTATCTCAGTCGGGAGAGCGTCAGCCAAGTAACCACAAGGTTCCAGGTTTGATACCGGCGTCGATACTCAGCGTCGGAGTAGTACAGGGACTTGTGTTGTAAAGAAGCTGATGGTAGGTGTGGCGGTCCACCTCGGATGCAAAAACAATCTCCTCTGTTTGGCGTTTGGGAAAAGGAGATAGACCCACTCGCTATCTGGTTAATACCGACTTTATGTCACTTATTCAGATTACAATAATAAAAGGACTTTATTTGAATAGAATGAGTTCTGGTGTCAATAGAAAGTGAAATTTGAAAGATCCCATGATACAAGTAAAAAAAAAATACTAATAAAATTTTGTACAGCCGTGGGGGTGGGGTTAATTTGGTAGTCAAAGTTAAAATAATTTCCTTCTACATGTAACTCTCTTATTTTCTCGGGATAGTCTCGCTGATCAATTATTACTGAAAAATGAGTTTGATCCTTGTGTAAAATTTTATCCTTAAGGTAGGTAATTGTTTTTTGTTTTTTTTTTTTGTAAACTGGGAAGTATATCATCTCTTTAACAGTCGAGTTGTCTTTTACCTTTTTATTTTTATTTTTTGTTACAATAGAATCTTTCTTACTCACACATTGCTCTTGTAGCTGTATTTATCTCGTTTTTTTTGTTCTTTTTATTTTTATATTTATGTTTTTTTTTTTTTTTTTTTAGTATTTTAACTTTGAATATATACTCAAGACTCAAATAAACACTCTCTTATTCTCTCGAGTTTCTCTTTATTCAGCCACACTTCTGAACTAGATTCCAACCGTTTCGTTCCAGTAATTGCATGAGGGGGTTTCAATACAAACTCATTGGGTTAGAAAAATCTTCAATATTCAGCTTTCTCTCTCTACCGTTTTCCTTTCTTTGTCCTTTCCTAGCCGCCACTCACCTTTCCCTCCACTACGCACCTCCCTCCCTCCCGCCCCCTATTTTGCTATTTTGTCAAATAAGCAGGTCTTCTCTCTTCCGTCTTTCGGAATCTATTAATCCCTTGTTTTGTAACAATTTCAAAATCTGAAAAAAAAAAAAAATTAGTTTAAGCCCAAGCGGTATACATCTTGCTATGGGATCGGCTCCTCTGAATAGCTAGCTAGCTACTCACAAGCAAAAAAAAACTAGCCCTTCGTGTGTGTGTGTTTAGAGTCTGAAGGTCGAATTGAGAGCCCACATCAGCGGCCGGTAAGAATATAGTGTCTTCAGACGCTATTCATCGGGACCCGAGTCTCTTTTTATATCGGCAAAGAGCGCGCTTTTTGAATTTTCTTTTTCACGCTTGGATGGTTTTTAGCACGGTTTCTTCCTACACAGTCCTTTCTTGTCTTTGCCCCCCCCCTCCATTGTGTTTTTTTTTTATCCTTTGCCAGCCAATTTGTTTCTTCTTTTATTTCTTTCGATTTGCTCCCCACAACCGTTTTATTTTTACCTTTATACTCCCTAATTGTTTTTAGTTGTCTTTCTTTTCACCCCCCCCCCACGTGGTTTTCCTTTTGTTTCTTCTCTTTATCCTCTCTCCGCTTCCCTCTAGCTTATTCTCTAGACGCTTCGTTAGGGTCCAAGTGGTCCAGCTATACAGTAGCACTGATACAACTAACATCCGTTTCATCTGATGATATATACGCTTTATTATTTATGGAGACGCGTGGTTTAATGGAAGAAACTGTTTTGTTTTTTTTCACAACGCGCTAATACACTTGGGAAAGGTATGAATCGAACTATTCTCCCTGTATTCGGGTGGACTGGGCTCAATTTAAACCTGTTTAACCCCGGCTAATAAATTGACCTTGTGTCACATTCTGCTCGTACGGACGGGTTGGTAAATAGATATTCGCTTTATCAGTCCGTCTAAAATTGCACATGATGATTGTGTTTTCTGTTCCATTGTTGATGCACGAAACGTGTAGTAATGAAACGATAGTAAAGTATGATTTTAAATACGTTTAGTTTTCATAGTGCTCTGCTGGCCAATATATGAGCACTTCTGTCGGAAGTTTTTTAAGATTCTTTATTCTCATTTTCTTACTAATGTATATATATGTTTATATATATGTATGTATGATAAGTTGTAAACACGGTTTGTTTTGGAATGGCTTTTTGCCGATAATTTTTGGGAGAATAAGTGCTTAATTGGAGTCGTACCTAATTTTGAAAATTAATTAATTAATAATGAAGACCGGTTTCAAATCACGCACAGGGTGGTCTTCCGATCTATAGCTCTGCTGATGAGGCCTAATAGGCCGAAATGTACATACAGAGATTGATTTTTCTCGATTTGTTTAGCCATACATTTAATAGGTATTCCCACCTAATTCATTATTAATTAATTAATTTTCAAAATTAGGTACGACTCCAATTAAGCACTTATTCTCCCCAAAATATGTATGTATGTATGTATGTATGTATGGTATCCAAAACTGGTAGTAAGGAATGATTCTACTTGGGATCTTCAAAACCTCAATGTATAACAACATTGCATGCTCTTGTAAGTGCAAACATATATTCATGCAAGTATTTTTATAATACCTTAGAGAGATCTCAATGCATAATAATCAATAATTAATCTTTCTTTGAAAGATAATATATATATATATATATATATATATATATATATATATATATATATATATATATATATATATCACTTCTATGAGGATCGTTAGAACATTAAACTGAGATTATTACTACATCTGTCTGTGTTTTCAATTCATTCTTTTACTAATATATATATATATATATATATATATAAATATATTCTTTTTCGTTTTGAGCATTTTCCCTTTTTTTACACTCCCACTCGTTTTGCTCTTTGATCTCTAATTCCACAATCTCTCTCTCTCTCTCTCTCTCTCTCTCTCTCTCTCTCTCTCTCTCTCTCTCTCTCTCTCTCTCATCTTCATCTCCAAAAACGCACCCTAGTCCCCACTAACTACCCCTGATTTTTTCCCTGTCGACTATTCGGGTGTCTACGGCCGCAGGCTTCTCCACCCATCAGCTGGGCTTTCTATTGTCGGCACAACACAGCACACCGCAGCAAAAATACAATCTCCATTCCTTTCTTCTTTAGCGGCAAACTTTCCTCGGGCTCTTCTTATTCGTTGCTTTTTCATTATTCAAACTATTATTTCTTTTCTTCTTCTTTTTCTTCTTCTTTTTCTTCTTCTTCTTAAACTCCCTTTCTTCTATTCGACGTCCTTCATCTTTCTTTCTTTTTTTCATTCGACTCGTTTCACGCTATCAACCACGTTTGTCCGGCTGGTGTACATAGACTTGCATACCATTACATACGCCCTCCGTTGTTTGGACAGTCGTAGCGGTTACTAACCCCAACGTTATTTGTTGTTATTATCCGCTTGTTTAGTTTGAACCCCGACCCCAGCCCCGACCTTAAACCCCCCTCCCGGCCCCAACCCCAATTCTTCTTTATCGTAAAGTATATCATTGACGCTATTAACCATACAGATCTTATCAAATGGGGTTATTTAAGCATTAAGCTTATTTAGAGGGGCCGTTTTAGCTCACTAGGTAGAGCACTCGCCTTGAAATTGTAAGATTCTGGGTTCAATACCGGTCCTCGCCAACTCAGCGTATGAGGAGCGCATATTAGGTTATCTGATCTGAGTGGTAAAGTGGGTGAGCTGGCGGTAGGTTTGGCTCTCCACCTCAGCAAAAACAACCTCCTTGGTCTAGAATTCCTTGCTGTCCGGCTGATACCGACAATAGGCCACTCCACCAGCTTAAGCATTAAGACCTCGACCTCTGTGGGACAAGCCGAATTTTATTCAATTCTTTTTTTCTTTTTTTTTCATGGGTAATTTACAGTAAAACTGGAGTAGGCTGGTGTAACAGCTATCACTAAATAATAATAATAATAATAATAATAATAAACAACAGTTCGATTCCTGTTGGGGTAGTAAAAAAAAAGTTGTAAAATCAGCATAGTGGCCTATTGTCGGTATCAGCCGGACAGAGAGGGAGTATATCTCTTTTTCACTATCTCAAGGAGATTGCTTTTGAATCTGAACGGGAGCGCCACACCTACCGTCATCTCCCCACTTTAGCGCACAAATACTAGCTGTTCTACACAGGCCCTGAGTTGGCGAAGGACAATATCGCACCCGGAAACTTGAGGTTCCTAGGCAGACTGAGTTAAATAGACCATTGCAATAACGACCTTGGGGAAAACAAGTTGTATCAGTGAAGATTAGCGTACGCTAAGTGGATACCTTGCAAAGGTGTAGATATGGTCAAACAAAAATGTGTATATAGGTGTGTGTGTGTGTGTGTGTGTTTTATAATCAAGTTTATATATATAGTGATTATATAGTCTGCTATATTTTTAAGTAAATAGTGCTCAATATCATTGATAGAGCATGTCTAAGTTTGGGTAGTGCTCAACGCTTGGTAACTGGGAATTCCTCGCTTTTGCGATATTCAAACTAGAGTTGATTTAATGTCTTCACCATCATAACTTAGATATACTAGCAAATATATGCACCCTCCGGGTGCAAGTATTTGAATTTTAATGTAATGAAATATGTTAAATTTGAAATACATTTCAAACTAAATAAAAATCCGATTTGAAACAGAGGGGGTATAATCGAAGAATAGAACAACTTTGAAACTAAGTCTTCCATCATTTTCCATCACTCCTTCCTTTTATTGCTGAATTTTCCTAATTTAACTAAATAGTTAAATTAGGAAGTAAAGAATAAAATTACTGTTATTTCTTTATATTAATGGATTTCTTTTAAGATTTATCCCCGAGATCTTTGCTCATATTCATAAAAAAAAAAACAATTAGAAATCAATAATACCAAGCGCATATTTAATAAGATTAAACTTTTAATATCAATATGCAAATTAGCTTTCTGTTCACACTGTAACCCGCTATTTTGTTGCATATATAAATACAATTACATGTTATTAGAATGTAGATAAAGTCAAAAGTATTAATAATGTAAAATAATTTTATTAATAATTGAGGTTTAAATAAAAATAACAATCATGAACAATGTGGCGTAAATAACAAAGGGGATTGTGAGTTGAGAAGTAATATAGTTTCGGTTACAGACAAACAAACAATCTCTATTATAATAAGATATATGATATATATAAAGTATCCATTCTTACCTAGAGACGAACGTATATATACGCGAGCGCACGTGTGTGTGTGTGTGTGTGTGTGTTATACTAGATACAGATAAACATTTTATTACGTAATTCTGTTACTTTCAGTTCAATTTATATTCAAATGTTTTTTTAGAGTTGAAAAAAAAAACCTATTCGCAACGATCGTGATTTACTAGTCAAAATGTATAAAACGTGTTTGTCTTTGCCATTCAAATTCCAATGTTATTTATTTTCTTCAAAATTGATATCTTGATATTTTTAACCCCATTTTGATACTTTTTTTTAGGTTTTGTTTTGTTGTCATTGTTGTTGTTTTTTGGGTTTTTTTTTTCTTTTGTTAATGAAAAATCTTTGTGAAAATACCAAAGCAAAATTGAAAATGAAAAATACGAGAAAAGAAAGAACAATTGGCCAGCTTGAAAATTACATTAAAAGAAAAAAGAGAGGAATAATGTTAATCTTCTATTTAGTGCATGAACAGGAGATGATAAAAAGAACCTTGACAGGAACACACACACACACACACACACACACACACACACACAGAGTTTCAACTTTTTATGGCTGAATGAGCGTGTACGCGCACGGACATATGTATATGTTCATAAACAAGTTTTTTATTTATTTAAATTTATCGATCTTCAAGGATTAACAAGATCATTTACTACAGAATAGCAAATTCTGTCTTTAGTTTCCCCAAACTTGTAGTCTTGCCCTAAACCTCTCTCTCCCTTATATATATATAAACAGTTACCTTTAAATCCAATAAGGAAGTAAATATATTGAGAAAATGGTAAGCTATTCGTTTTTAAGACGTGTATGCATATATATATATATATATATATATATGAGGAGAAGGGAAATAATGGGGAAAACTGGCCTTTCTGTAGGCGTGGTAGGGCAACCCCCCAAGAAGAAATAAAAACTAAGTCACTAATAACCCGTTGTGGATCAGCGTGGCAAAGTAAGACCCATTATTCCAGCGTAATCCAGTTGCATTCTGATTTGTAGGATGGATATATATATATATATATATGTATATATATATGAGAGATAGAGAAAAATTAATGTGTGTGTTTATATATAGTGTTAGTATTTGTGAGTGTATATATATATATATATATATATATGTGTGTGTGTTTGTGTTTACATGACTTTTTTCACGTTTTCTTACTATCTTATATTCCGATTCTCACATGTCTTAATTTCCTTCTGACTCTCACATAAACACAAATCCTGTTTTGAGTCTGAGTCCTTGACGCCCCCATTTCTAAACTTGTCCCATCGCCATTTCTATAAAACAGTCAAAATCTACAATTATTGACATAAACTTCGTCGACATTTCGTTTCCTTTTTCTTTTCTTTCTTTTCTTTTTTTTTTTTTTTTTAAGAATATTTTTCTCACAGCGGCCAGTGTAGCTACCATAACCATTTCCACATGTTTCACTTGTTGACTAGTTAACTCTGACCTCATTGACCCATTCTCATTGCCTTGATGATGGGACAGTTCATAATTTGGCCCAAACAAACCTTCGCTGTTTCCCACCGACATTTACATTCTTCCTCGGTTCGTTCTTCTTTCTGCTTTATATTACTGATAATTCATCATAACAACTCTATATTTTTTTTTACTTCCTTTTTTTTTTTTAATTCAGTTCCACAGCCTTAGCTCGTTACAAGGAATTAGACCCTCGCTAATAAAACGTTTTTCCAACTGCATTCAAGATGTCTGCATTGATTAGAATACACAACAAAATGGCCGCGAAGACATCTGCTCATTATCGTTTAACAAACTACTACGCATCTAATCAATCAAGCCTACATTTTACCAAATAACTTTCTATTTCCCCCGTGTGCCCTTTTCGAGATGCTTTCTTTTTCTTTTCTATTTTTTTTAAAATTTCTTTGCCTATTAGCCGAAAGTCGATCTGGGACGATTTTCTCTGAATAAAACCGGAAAAAATGTCTATCCATTAAACTGTTTAACCAGCAAACCAGCCATTTACGATTAGATATATATATATATTTTTAATAGAGCTTGCTCCGGGGCTGTTGAAAAGCTTTCACTTACCTTACTCTTTCAATCAGCCTCTCGTAAGACCAATATTAGGGCTTAGGGAGTTCAGTTCAAATACGAATATTAATTGCTTTATAATATAACCATTCATAGTCTAGCTTTAAACTGAACATATCAGCGCCCTGAGTCAAAGTTTGAACATATTTTGTGTTTGATTTTCTTTGAGAATTTCGTCGGTTCAGGTCTGAAGATCAAGAGACTAATTGTTCAAATTGTAATACTAATTAGATAGCCTTAAAAACTTATTGTGAATTAGTTCGGTAATCAATAAGATAGAACAAGAATGTTGATTCATAATTTTCCTAAGTGTATGAATACTTAGTAAACATGCAAATGTGGCCGAAATTCGGAATTTATCGACTCCGTTCAGATAATCTTTTTTTTTTGCTATCTTGCACTTTCATATATAATCATCAAGCCGAGCTATCTGCACAGATTCCCTTGACTCTCCCTGTTTATATTTTTCTGATGTGTAGCATGTACTTTTTCTTCCCTTTCTTTACTATAAAAATGGAATATTCGATTATTTAGCTGAGGGGACGACACCTATCCCACTACCAAAAACGTCTTCACTAACTACGAAGCTTCTCCAAATCTGTGTATGCGTGTCTTAAAGTGTGGCACACATAGGTAGGTAGGTAGATAGGTAGCTAAAGTTGTCATGAAAGCTTATGGTCGGCATCAGCCTGACAGTGAGGGAGTCTATCCCTGTTTCTCTAGCGCAAGACCGAGGAGATTGATTTAGCGTCTGAGACAGAGCGCCACACCTGCCATCAGCTCCTCACTTTACCCCACAGATCCCTGTGCTACTCATACGTTGAGTTGGCGGGGACGGGTATCGAACACAGAACCTTATGGTTCCTAGTCGGACACTCTACCGACTGAGCTAAACCGGCCCTACTATATTAATATATAGATTTGTAAAAATTGTTTACTAAAAATTAAAACATGTTGCTGCGATCAAGTGTTCACATCTCGCAAACCATTGATAGGTCTGACAGCGGGCGCTTAGCTTAGATAGTAAACAAGAGTGTCATTTCGCCACCTCTTAAAAATTGTGGACAAAGCCCACAAGTGTAATCTTGTGGGTATCCCACAGTTTTGTGGCCACTTGATCGTCCTCCTTTACGGGCTTCCTGCATCCCTACTGGGTCACCTAGGGAGTTAGCCTTAAATAAGTGGACGACACGAGGAAGACTAACCTTTTCCAAGGGGGTTTGCGTTTTGTTTACTACAACCAGAATTAGACAAAATCGAAAAAAAAAAAAAAAGAATCAGACAACAGGGCCGCACATGGAAAAGAGAAATTCAAAAATGGTCATTAACGTTGCGAATCGGAACCTTTTCTTGCTTTCTCGGGGTACCGAGGGTGTTAAAGGGCACAACCATCTGAATTGAGGGTCGCTTTGTGTGTAAGTGTGGGCGTTATGGGAGACGTTACTGCTGTTTCTGACAATATGCACCCTGGGGTGTACCGCAGGCGATGATGGCTGGATACAGCCCTCTCGGTGTCGAATCTATTGAGAGAGAGAGAGAGAGAGAGAGAGAGAGAGAGAGGGGGGGGCTGAGATAGTAAGAAAGAGCGAGAGAGGGAGCTCCTGAAATATCAGGCCGGGTTTTTAGGTAACCCCCTTATTAAGTTTTTTTTTTTTTTTTTTTTTTTTCACGTTTGGCTTGCAATGTTGGGAAGAAGGGCGTTGCCCGGAAGAACGAATATTAACTAACGAATAAAACACAATTGAATTGAATAAGGAAAGTGTTACCCTACTAAAGGAGGATGATGTAAATAGGATAGTTTTCAATGAAGGTTTGCGTCCATATCTCGCTGACCGTTATTTTATCATTTTATTTATTTTGGGGTTTGTTTTTTTGTTGCTTTGTTTTTTTGGGGGTTTTTTTTTTGTTTTTTTTTCCAGTTTTATTGTTATAAGCTGTTACAAAAGAAATGTTCTATGGCTGCTTTGTGTTAGGAAGAAAAATAGCGTCAAAATTGGAGGTCTGCATTAGCAGGAACTACAATACGTCCATGTTAATGCATTAGTAGAATGCAACAATTTTAATTATAAAATACAGCTGTGAGCATCTTGAAAAAAATGAACTATGGAGTTAATAGAAATCATTAAAGTTCGAAATATAATAGAACTAAAAGCAATAAATTAAAGTAACTTGTGAGTATAAACATAAGGGAATCATTAGCCAACTTTTTGTCAAGTTCAACAGAAACATTAGTGACGCCCTTGGCGGCCTTTATGGTAGACATTTACCCAACACACTTGCCACGGTTATGGTCGAAATCGTGATTCAGTAGTAATGGATCTGCGAGACCAGCTTGCTAACCATTATACCATGATGTGACGCTCTTTTATCCAACCCACTTGCCATAGGTAGGATGTGACACAAGGTCGCAAGTATCGAAACCGACCCCTCGGGGGAGGGATTGCTATAATTAACGGCGTCGATCCCAGGGGGGCCATCCCCCCAGGCAACACCTGCCCCCTCGATTTAAAGGGACAGGGCTGGGTTTATTGCCCAGTGCCTGAGGCGCCCCCTTGAGGGGGAATGCCGACGGGATCGACGCAATTTTTCTACCTACCACCCCATGAGCCTTGGCTTGTGGGTGGTCCCCACATAAAGCGGCCTTGTGCCATATCGTGTGAAAGTGGGACACATGTAAATACCAGTATCGATCATTCAGTTATGGTCAAAGTTTTGAATTTTTAACAGTCGGTACGCCATTTACGTTTATGCCTTGTTTAAATCAGTTATCCTGAAACTCCTCGTTGAAACATATATATATATATATATATATATATATATATAATGTTTGGTTGAATTCGTGTGACAATTCCTGTCGTACAAGTTTCTGTTCAATCCGTTCAAGGTGTCTGGCCATCTTTTTGGTGCCAGGGTGGAACTGGTGTAGCAATCCACCAAAGGTGTCTCTACGAGCGCTTTCGGCATGTCGATTTGCCATCTTCTGGTTGGAAACTGATGGTATGTTTCGTGGTGTCTCGTTTTTAAATAAAACGAGCAGTAGCGTAGGAATTGGTAGTGGGAGGTTGTAACAATTGGTAGTGGGAGGTTGTATGAATCGGTAGTAGTTCGAACGAACGATGAAGTAGAGATTTTGTTGTATATATATATATATATATATATATATATATATGCGTACAGACAAGGTGTGTCAAAAATCTGGAGATTTGCTGGTACTTTTTGACACACCTTGTATTCTGAAAAAATATCGTCCCATTCATTCTTCATTTCTTTCTGGGTAAATATAGCTTGGTACTTTTTTTAACACACCTTGTAACCTGAAAAAAATAATAAATGGAACTTTTTTCTTCTTCTAAATACAAGGTGTGAAAAATAGAAAAATCTAAATACTTTTTTGGCATACCTTATATATATATATATATATATATATATATATTATTATTATTATTATTATTATTATTTCAGTTTTCTCTATATGTTACCGTCTCATTGCTCGATTTTTTTCTAGTATAGGTTTTAAACTTTTGCTCAGGACTTTCTTCTCTCTAAGATGATCTCCCTCACCTTCCCCAGCCTTTTCATATCCTAGTTATTTGTTACGGGTACTTTCCACCCGCAGTGTCTAGTTCTCACGGGTTTCTCGCTTTTGTTGTTGGGTGAATTACGGGTGAAAGCGAAGCTTTGGGGAACTGGGTAGAGAGACTCATTCTAACTCAACCTACAGAAGAATGGTTTCAATTTCACTTTACCTTCACCCTCCCGCCACACACTTCAAATGACAAATCGACAATTTTGTTCTACATTCTATACATGAGTTTACGTTATTTTCATAGTCGTCAAATTGTAGATATTTAGCCACAGTCGATATCAGAGAAATCCAAAGACTGCGGAAGTATTGCCAAGATGCAACAGTATGGGCTTTGGCTTAGTTTTCAGGGGAAAAAATGACACATCGTAGCGGATGTTTTGCTAGCGTAAAAAGAAAAAATGTGAGAGACTGTTAAAGAGATGATATACTTCCCAGTTTAAAACAAAGACAAAAAACAATTACCTACCTTAAGGATAAAATTTAACACAAGGATCAAACTCATTTTTCAGTAATAATTGATCAGCGAGACTAGCTCGAGAGTTGCATGTAGAAGTAAATTATTTTAACTTTGTCTACCAAATTCATCCCATACAAAAAAATTTATTAATATTTTTTACCTGTATGATGGGATATTTCTAAGTTCACTTTCTATTGACATCATAACTCATCTTATTCAAATAAAGTCCTATTATTATTGTAATCTGAGTAAATCATCGGGGTGGCCTAAAGTCAGTATCGGCCAATCAGCGAGGGAGTCTATCACCTTTTCACTAGCGTTAGACCAAGGAGATTGTTTTTTGTGTCTGAGGTGAAGTGCCACACCTACCAGCAGCTCCTTACTTTACCACACAGATCCCTGTGCTACTCATACGCTGAGTTGGCGAGGGCCGGTTTTCGAACTTGGAACCTTGTGGTTTCTAGCCAAACGCTCTACCGACTGAGCTAACCCGAATGCTCTAACTTAGCGAATGAAGTATTGTTCATTCCCATTTGCAATGTAATAATATCGTAGTTTTTCACATCAGCGTTAGCTGATGGTATTTCACAGGAGTCTGAGTGACAACAAGTCTCCTCAGGTCTACAGGGCTCTTCTGAGTATTCCGGCAGATTGCAACAGAGCAGTATTCTGAATGGTCTCAATTCTTCCTCTGATTTCCAGATTTTCCAGTCTTTTTTCCAAACATTTTGGGACCGTCCCAAGTGCACCAACTATATTTGGTATCACTTTGACTTTCATATTCAATAGCTTTTTCAGTTCTCTGGCAAAGTTCAGGTATTTGTCCATTTTTCGTTTTCCTTCATTTTCACCCTGTGATCTGCTGGAACTGCGACAAGTTCTTTCTTTTTTTGTTAATCAATACTAGGCCTGGTCTTCTTCCTGGGATAAGGTGATCCATTTTTATCTCAAAGTCCCTATTAGTAATTTTGACTTGTCCTGCCGATAGGATCGCAGCATAAGTTCTGCGTACACTGGTCAGGGAGATGTGCTCCATATCTAACCAGTTTGCGATCCGCAGCCGATCTAGAGTCTAAGGCTAACCTAACGATATTGATACAAGGAAATGTTCCGCTGTTGGTGTAATCCTATACTAATGTCTTGTCGCCTTCAAATGGTTTCACCATCAACCACTGCTCTATTAGTTACGTATTTGCACACAGCATGGGTTCCAGCTGAACACTGTTTTTTAGAGGCCCACCTCGAAGAGAACTTTTTCGCCATGAGGAAGAATTTATTCAATAAAACCTCTTGTATGAATATTAAAAAGTTAAACATCGAACTGTTGATTTAATCTTATTATAATGGAGATTGTGTCTTTTTCTGTCTGTAGCCGAAACTATATTACTAATCGAGTCACAATTCCCATAGTTATTTACATCACATTCTCCATGATTTTATTTTTATTCAAACCTCAATTGTTAATAAAATTGTTTTACATTATTAATACTGTTGACCATATCTACATATTATTAACATGCGATTGTATTTATATATACAAAATATAGTGGTTTGCAGTGTGAATGGGAAGGCTAATTTGCATATTGATATTAAAAATTTGATTTTAATAAATATGTGCTTAGTATTATTGATGTCTAATTGTTTGGTTTTATCTTAATGAATATGAGCAAAAATCTCTCCAATAAATCTTAAAAGAAATCCATTAACAATATTAACAGTAATTCTATTCTTTACTTCCTAATTTAACTAAATATTTAAATTATGAAAATTTAGCAATGAAAGACTGGAGTGAAGAAAAAGCAAGTTTTAGTTGTTTCCCCTCTGTTTCAAATCTTTTTATCTGCATTCTTATTTAGTTCCATTAACCTTTCTAAGTTAACATAATATTTTATTTCATTAAAACTTAAATACTTGCACCCGGAGGGTGCATATATTTGCTAGTAAGAATAAACAAACACATTATTCTCCCTTATCAATATATGGCTTGTGTTTTTTTTTCTTCTTCTTCTTACTTAACCCTTCTGCACGGGCAGGGTGAGACACAAGGTTATTTTTAATGTGGAGTTTAGCACGTCTGAAATTTTTCCCTCTAGACTGGTTGCTCAACCAATGTTGAATATCCCAGTCTGCCCTATTATTTTCACACAGCTGGATGGAGAATAGTTGTATTCATACCATTCCTAAGGGTATTAGAGCTATGTGAAATGTAAACAGCTTCGTCCCGGATTTGAACTCGATTCGCCGTATCCATTTCCTACGACGATAGCCATTACACAACGAACATTTGGTTTGTGTTTTCATATTCCAGTGACTTTGAAATTACCAATTTTTAGTTGTTTCTTAAGAGTTTTTTTTGTATATGGTCCTATCGAATACGAATAAACCTACACATATGACTCTAACATATACTACCATGCCGTGTCAGAATGGGCCTAGAAATAATCAGATGAAGTTAAGTGTCAGAAAATAAGTTTCCCAAGTTCGAAAAGGCTCCTAAGCCCAACAAGAAATACCTGAAGAAGGTCGGGGGGCACATTGGACTAAATGTTGTTCAGATAACAATAAAGATGAGGACAATAGTCCGAATAATCTTATTATAATGGAGATTGTGTGTTTTTCTGTCTGTAACCGAAACTACATTACTACTCAAGTCACAATTCCCTTAATTATTTACATCAAATTCTCCAGGATTTCATTCTTTTAAACCTTCAGTTATTAATAAAAATTGTTTTACATTATTAATACTCTTGACCATATCTACGTACTAATAACATGCAATTGTATTTATATATACAACAAATAGCGGTTACAGTTTGAACGAGAAGGCTAATTTGCATATTGATATTTAAAATTTTATTTTAATAAATATGTGCTTGGTATTATTGATTTCTAATTGTTTGGTTTTATCTTAGAAATATAAACAAAATCTCGTGGATAATCTTTAAAGAAAATTTATTTACAAGAAAAAATAACTGTAATATTATCCTTTACTTCCTATTTTAACTAAATAGTTAATTAGGAAAATTTTACCAATGAAAGAGGGAGTAATGGAAATGATGGAATAGTTAGTTTCAAAGTTGTTCTAATTTTCGATTATACCCCTCTGTTGCAGATCTTTTTATCTGCATTCTTATTCAGTTCATTAGCCTTTCTAATTTTAATATGATATTTTATTATATCAAAACTTAAATACTTGCACCCGGAGGGTGCATATATTTGCTAGTATAAATAATAAAAGTTCCAATTACCGTTGAATTGTCAGTATTGCTTCTACAGTGAGAATGATGATGTCTATTCGACAAGAAGATGGAGCACTAGAAATTATATCTGGTAAATCAGAAATTAGATGAAGTTAAGTGTCATACACAAGAACCCCCACTTTTTTTTTTGGGGGGGGAGGGGGTTCTTACCCCTTTGCAGGGGATTCAGTCAAACCCGACGAGGCCGTCTTTGAATGGAAGAAAGCAAGTGTGTACTGCCAATTTTCAAAGTTCGGCATGGACTACATGCCTGGAGAATGTGCATTCAAAATTGCTTTTGTACGAGAGAGCTCACAGTGACGAGTGGTAAATGCATCACTCCTTTAGCCATGAGACGGACCAGTCTCTACGGACTTTTTTTCTTTAAAAAGAAACAGCCTGTTAAAAGTCCCCGCCACTCTCTTTCATCTTGTGACTTCAATTCCACCACCAGCTAAAGTGTCTCTAAACACGCTACATTTTTGGTAATTGTTTATAAAGCTCCTCTGTTTGGCATCCATTATATCACTGGACCGATGACAAAGCTAGTGACCCGTGCCCATGAGCGGGATAGGGTTGTGTGTGGGAAAATGTTTCTTTTTTTCTTCTCCCCCCAACCCAAACTTTTCCTTTTGGAAATATTGGCTGGAACTAAAGGATCTACAAGAGGAAACGTAATTTTGATCGCCTCGCAGAATAGACGAAGGAAATGAATATTCCTTCAGTTCGAAAAAAAAAAAAAAAAAAAAAAAAAAAACAAAAAAACAAATGAGGCTTTAAGTGTTATTCTTTTTTATTAAGTTTTTTTTTTTTTTTTTTTTTTTTTTCTTAGGAAGTATTTTTCTTTCATTCACATTTCATTCTTGAGTTCTTTATTTTGTTATAGATGTTTTGGGAAAAGCATTCGCTCAGTCTCCGGGTTCTTTTTTGTGTAAAATAACCTTCTTATTCTATTCTTACTTGCTTGCTTTGTTGCATTCTCTCGATAGGGTTATTTCTTAACATTCTTCCGATAGGATTATTTCATTACATTCTTTCAGTACGGATCATTCTTGACGCTTCCTTCTTACTTTCACGCTTTATGGCTCCTTTATGCGTTCTCCCTTTACGCTTTTTTCCTTTTCCTTACTTTTCCTTATTCTCTTTTTCTTTCTTTTCCTTATTCTTTTTTTCTCTTTTCCTTATTCTTTTTTTCTTCTTTCTCTTATTCTTTTTTTGCTTTCTTTCTTTTCCTTATTCTTTTTTTCTCTTTCTTTTCTTTTCTTTTTTTCTTTCTTTTCCTTATTCTTTTGCGCTTCTTTCTCGCGTTCTTCCTTTTGCGCTTCTTTCTCGCTATCTTCCTCTTACGCTTCTTTCTCGCTATCCTTCCTCTTACGCTTCTTTCTCGCGTTCTTCCTCTTACGCTTCTTTCTCGCGTTCTTCTCTCGCTTCTTTCTCGCTCTCTTTTCTTTCTCGCGTCCTCTTTTACGCTTCTTTCTCGCGATCTTCCTCTTACGCTCATTTCTCTCGTTCTTTCTCTAACGCTCATTTCTCTCGTTCTTTCTCTAACGCTCATTTCTCTCGTTCTTCCTCTAACGCTCATTTCTCTCGTTCTTCCTCTAACGCTCCTTTCTCTCGTTCTTTCTCTAACGCTCCTTTCTCTCTTTTTAATATCATTTCTTATCTGTTAAGTTATTTTTGTATAGTTCTAATACTTTCTAGATTCTTTTTTTCGTTTATTCATTTTATGTCCTTTCTGTTCTGCTTTTTCTTTCTATTTACTTGATTCATCTTTTGGTATTTATTTTTTATCTTTTTCTTTTTTTTTCTTCTTTTTCTTTATTCTAGTCCGTTAATTTTATTTCATTCATTCTTTCTTTCCTTTCCTCTTCTTTTTCTTTAACCACCTGTTCTCCTTGTTCCTTTTCTTTCTTTCTTTTTCTCACCGTCTCCTCTTTCTTTCTTTCTTTCTTCATCCATTTTCTATATCTTCCTCTTGATCCTTCCCAGCTTCACATCACCCCTTCTTCTTTATTTATGTTTTTCAACATTTTCAACTCATCGTTTCTTCCTTATCAGGGTTTCTTCATACAACCAATTCTTTTTTTTCTTCTTCTCCTTCCAGTTAAGCACCTCCCTCTTTTTTCTTTTTTTTAATCACTACTCACCATTTTCTTTTCCGATGACGTCTGATTTAAAACCGCATAACCTTTCTCCGCACAGATCACCAATCAAGTGACTTTCCTCCTGTAGGCATTACTCTATTCAACGTATTTTCGCGTATAATTACGCTGCCTCACCAGCCCTGCAAATGCATTAATATATCGTGAAACCTCTCCTCACACGTGCACTAAGAGTTTAGCCTTTGAAATTGTATGTATGTATGTATTATTGATATAATAATAATAATAATAATAATAATAATAATAACTAGTAGGACCTGTGGATATATCACAGTATGACAATTTGATTATTACAACGTTTGATATGTTTACTTAAGAGCTATTGCGAAATAGTTCAATATGAAAAAAGTATAATAATCTTGACTTTAATCGTGTGAATAGACTTTCACGCGAACCATATATATATATATTATATATATATATATATTGCGTGCCGTATACATTAGTATGTTTTTCTAAGTTTACATGGGAAAGTGTAGGTTTGGGCGATTTATTCTCACCTTATAAATATATATATATATATATATATATATATATATATATATATATATATAATGTGTGTTTTCATGCGAACATGTGTCCATCATCCTTCAGTTTATATTTATTTCTATGGATGTTATCAGCGCTTGTATTACCTCTCTCTCTCTCTCTCTGTCCCCCCCTCTCTCTCTCTGTCCCTCACGCACACACACACACACACACACATCATCGGATTTCATTGACAACTTTACGCGTATAAATGAGAAAGAGAGAATTGAAATTTTGTTCTTGGATTTCCACAGCTTATCCTCCATATGAACCCGCCAAGGACACGTAGTTCAAAAAGGGGGGGATATTTGACACTACTCCATCGTTTCTCGTAGACGGAAGGCAGGCCAACCAACCAACTGTATAATACTCTATGTAATCTATATTCACCGCGGAATTAAGTGCATTTACAAAGGAGGTTGTGTTTTAAAATTAATTTGCAGTGGAAAGGTGTTGTTTTCATGATTAGGCTAAGGACTTTTTGATCTAGCCACATTAGTACAGTCAATGTGAGTGTGTGTGGGGGATGGGGAGAAGGAATGTCCTTTTCCGAGCAGTTGTATACACGCACACACGTATACCCATTGAAATCAATAATCGGTTGCCAAGGAAACATTTTAAATCAGTATTCATTATCGATACGTATAAGTAAAGCTTGCATGAACGAATTTCTTTCTTTCTTTTTTTTTTTTTTTTTTTTTTTTTTTTTTCAATAAGTGTATTAGCTAGCGCGTCCATACACACATATAAGTAAACGTGTGTATGTAATGTGTCCTTTATAATTGACTAGAGAGACTAAGCAAGATCAATAGCATTTCTAGCTTCTGGGGGTTCTCTGTATTTTGGCAAGCCGAGACGGAACTATCTTTGTAGTTCCTTGTGTGAAGTAGATAACGTATGTTTATCTGGTAGAAGTATGGACTGTATTTTTTATTCTTTTTTTAAAAAATATATTTTCCTTACACACAAACACACATATATATGTATGTGTAATGTTGAAAGGATAAATAAAGGAAAGAGAATGTTGAATGGATAAAATTGATTTAGTTTGTTACCGACACTCGTTTCGGCCAGGAGTTTGTTCATGTACACATGAAAAATGTCAAACATTTTACGCTCATGAAGGCCATTTTTCTTTGTATACTTAAATATTTTATAATTTTCTATCATTACTATTTTATTTTACATTCAAAATAATAATAAATAGAATTCATGTGTACATGAACAAACTCCCGGTAGAAACACGTGTTAGTAACTCAAATTAAGTCAATTTTATCCATTCAACATTTTCTTTCCTTTATTTATTTACTCTTTCAACATATTGTCGGATTCATTTCCATTTTCAACTCACACACACA
>CM042146.1:58322547-58330047 GCA_023376005.1 Doryteuthis pealeii | reverse complement strand
TATATATACATATATATATCTGGGGATAAGTAATAGTAAAAACAATAACAATATAAGTCTCTTGAGGGCTCTTACTACGTTTTAATAAACGAATATATATATATATATATATATATATATATATATATATATATATATATAAGGGGAGGTAGAGTTCGTTAGCGACGTGGTTCTTTATAACATCTTCCATTCATATAATTAGGACAGAATTTTATAGCTTTGTTTCCCAAACTGCTCTTAAGAAATTCAGATTAATGCAATGACGCGTGATATAAATCGAATAAGTGAATTGGCAATTCTTTCATCTTATAGGAGAAATTCATACACATATACATAATCTTTGTGTGCATGTCTGTGCACGTCCGTACAAATATATAATATATATATATATATATATATATATATTATATATATATAAAAAACAGTGTGACGAAATGCATATGTGTAAATATAAAACATACACACATGGTATATGAATTAAATGTTTGCACATGTAAAACTCGTGTGAATAGACTTTCACACGAACATATATTATATATATATATATATATATATATATATATATATTTGCGTGTCGTATACTTAGTATGTTTTTCTAAGTTTACATGGGAAAGTGTAGGTTTGGGCGATTTATTCCCACCTTATATATATATTATATATATATATATATATATATTTTCATGCAAACATGTGCTCATCATCCTCGGTCTATATTTATTTCTATGGATTTCATCACTGCTTATATTCTCTCTCTCTCTCTCTCTCTCTCTCTCTCTCTCTCTCTCTCTCTCTCTCTCTCTCTCTCTCTCTCTCTCTCTCTCTCTCATACACACACACACACTTCTAAATCGGACTGTTTTAGTGGGGTTTTTTGTTTTTGTTTTCCATTTTTCTTCTTTTCAAATACGATTATTCAATTAATCAGAATTATCAATTTTTTGTTACGTTTTTTTCTTCAGTTCACTTTCTCGGAAGAAAAACACAAATGTGAAAATCATATTCTTATTCTTTTATTTTTTTTTTTTAAGTCATATCTAGAGGAAAAAAAGAAAAAAAAATGTCTAAAAAAGAAACAATGTGGTAATAATGGTATTTCTATTTCTTTTCTTTTTTGTTTTTACTTTTTTTTCTTTTTTTGTGAACATGTGTAAATGACTGAATTTGAAATTTCAACCTGCACAAAAAAAATACATTTAATGAAATGAAACGGCGTTGCTTCTCGTTTAGAGCTCTCCAATATTGAAAGTCTGGAATCCTAAGCATTCTGTGGAATACAGAGTGGAGATGGATCGGTATGAATTGGCGAGGACAAGAATAGGAGTGGTAGCTTATTGGGATGAAAATGTGGGTTGCGGATAGGGTGATAATATTAAGAAAAATTGATAGTTTAAAACAAAGAGAGAGGGAGGGAGGGAGAAGGGGTGGAGAAGGTGAAAAAGATCAGCGAGAGGGTGTGTTTTCAATGAGGGAATATTAAAAATGAAGGGGGAAAAGTAGAGACGCAAAATGAGAAAAAAGATAAAGATTTTTAAAAAGTAGGGAAAATGAAGGAATTTTTTTTCCTTTTAATAAAATAGAAAAATAATAAATAAAGGAAGAGATAAAATAAAGATGGTTAAAGAAATAGAAATAGACAGAGAGATAGAGAAAGGCGGAGAAAGTGAATTAAGAAAAGAAAAAAAAATTGGTTAAAGGATGAATGGAAGAGAAGAATGATATTGAAGAGAGAAACAGATTAGGGGGTTGAAACGATGAGAATTAATGGGCTACACAAACATAGAAAAGAAAATTGTTTTTAATGAAGAGAAGGGTACGTTGAAATGAGAAGAGAATATACAAACAAACAGGCAAAGAATATGGCAATGCAGGCGGTGTGAGATTTGAGTGAGGTGGGAGAGGAAAAGAAGCAAAGAGATAAAAAAAAAAGCAGACGATAACTGAGAGAGGAAAAGCTGGCAGATATTTTATGTTGCACAGGAATGTAAGGTTAATACAATGGCGGGAAAAATGGGATGTGGAGTCGGATTTTTTGCCGTAAGCAATAATTCACATTATTGATTCCAAATTGTTATTATTATTATTTATTTGTAGTAGTAATTTTTATTATTATTTCTCTACTCTCTCTCTCTCTCTCTCTCTCGTCTCTCTCTCTCTCTCTTCTCTCTCTCTTCTCTCTCTCTCTCTCTCTCTCTTATTGAGAAGCGAGAATTGTGTCAAATTAAGAGAGATTCTATTGGATCTCACATTAACGTTAATGGCTGAGAACTGTGGGAAAATGTGTCTGTAAGCATGTACGTCACTTCCTGCCGAAACTCTTCGAACATGTGAAGTCGTAACGGGCACAATTGTAAGGAATTAAAAAATGGCAAAGAAAGTGAATTTAAAACAAAACTATAATTTAGAGAAAAATAAATTGGGGAAGTAAATAGAAAAATAGAAAAAATAAAAGTAAATCAATGTCATCATCCTTATTTTTAACAGCGTAAAAGGGAAATAAACTCTGGCTAGATAATGCAAAGCTGCAAATTGAGTAAAAAGGTTGGGGGAAATAAAGGACTCAAAGCAGAAAATATTAGATAAAAATAATAATGTTAACAGCAACAATATATATTTTATTATATTATTATTATTATTATTGTTATATTATTATTGTTATATTATTATTGCTGTAATTATATTTTTTTCATATTGTTTCTTATTACAATTACTTGGTTATTCGCACTGTCAAAAAATGACGATATATTTAATTTTACAATTACATTATAATTTATTTTTTTAAATTGTTGCATTTACTTTATCTTCAGTATTACCTGAGCATTAAAGTAAAAATTATTAATAGCAAATCATCTCTTGCATTGTGCTATAATTGAAGAATATTAGGATAAAAAAAAATGTTAGTATATACAAGAAGAGTGCAGTGGTTAACGTACTGGACTGCGACATCTTAGTAAGCGAGTTCGATCACCAGTCACCATTTGGTTCATTTTCGGACTAAAATCTTTCGGAAATATATAAATACCCTAATCTTCCCAGCTATTACTATTCTCCTACAAGGATGACATCGGTATTAGATAACTGACAAATGTCGATATGCCAAAACAAAGAAACCAAATATACAAGTACTTTGCACCCTTAAAAATATAAATATATTTGGAAACGGAATTTCATTTTTCTTTTTATTTATCATAGATAAATGCTTCCAAGTTTGTCAATATGACCTACAACTTTCCGTTCTGTATGTCTAACACATATTCCACTATAAATTTAAAAGACCTTGGAATTTTGTTTAGAAGAAAAAATATATTAAAAATGATAGATGTATTGAATTCTAGATAATATGTGATTTGAAAGCGTGAAACTCTGAGTAGTGTAGTTTTATCCTGATTTATATTTGAAATATTGATATTGCCTTGCATTTTCGTTCATTGTCATGTTGAATTCTTTTAAAACTATATATATAAAATGATCATTATTCAGTCTATGATATTATTGCATTGTTCTTACCATTATTGTTTTTGATATCTCAATTCGTATGGGATATTGACTTTAGCCTCTTTGTCATTACATAGAAAATGATAATAAGTGGCCAGATGTCATAAAGAAAATTAAAAAAAGGGATGAATGGATGAATACAATCATAATAAAGCAAATCACATAAATCAGGATAGAATATCATAAAATGTTAAGATATAAATGAATGAATATACGAGAGAAATAAAAAAAAACGGAAACGAAAAGAAACGGATAAATAATTTGATTAAAAGCAATAAAGTAAAAAAAAAAAGTTGTGGAAAAAAATGAATGGAAAGATAATGAAAGAAGAAAAAAAATCAACAGATGTTATAGGATTTCTTCTTCTTTTTTCTTCTTCTTTTTTTTTTACGAGCATGCTTCTTAAAACGTCTTTCCGGTTCTGTCTAGGGGAAAACCGTTGTAGAGTGGCGAAGGAAATGATAGAGAAAATAAAATGCCAAGTAAAAATTCACAAAACAACAATAAGATAAAAACGATATTAAAAAAAAAAAATACTCTAAAGAAATATATAATATATATAATATATATATATATATATTATATATATATATAGTGTGTGTGTAGATAGAATAAAAGGTAATAAATAAAAAGGAGCATTTTGTTGAAAAGTGGACGCGTAAAACGCTGTTTTAAAAATCTCGCCTGGTTGATGCAATTCATGTGGGTGGGGATTGTTGAAGGCAGTTTGATAAACAAGGACGTTAATTTTGCTTAGAATTATGGCGACTGAATTACTCCTATGCACATGCGCAGTGTGTGTGTGTTTTTAAAAGAATTTACTGAGCTTTGCTTAGTTTAGCACACAGCCGCCAATTGTTTACGAATCCTGATATTCCTAAGCGGTCATTTATCCTAGCTGTTCATTGCTGCTTTATTTTGGCGATCCAGCGGAGAGCTTTTAGCATGGATTAACCATAAGCCTTATTAAAAAAGAGTATTTCAAGGCATGTAGAGAATATTAAACCCAGCATTACGTAACGGTTATTATTGTAACAAATGGAATCGGTGACTCTAGTTCAAACCCTGGACGAGGTTATTTGCGTTTCATTTTGCGCCAATTTCCTTTGGAAAAGGGATAAATAAGACAGATCTATTTGACCAATAAATGTGACCCTAACAGGTAGTACCACTCTAGATCAGAGTAGACCTGGAATTATTGACTATTAAGGGGCAATGTACAATCCCCAGATCTCGAGAAGTGGAGCCTCACCACCAGTTGCAGTTTAGCTTCATATCTCAGAAATCACATTTTTGGAGGCGGTAGTCTTGTCAACGTCGAGATTCCTAGTATAGAAGAAGGCAAAGTGTGTATATATATTTACGAACCCCACCGCACGAGTAGGATGTGACACAAGGTCAATTTCTTAAGCGCAGTTTAACAGGTTTGAATTCAGTTTTCTTTCTGCTAGACTGGTTAATCTAGCCAAGATCAAGGGCCAGCCTGCCCTGCTATTTACCCATAGCTGGAGGGAGAATTGGATTCATACCTTTCCCAAGAGTATTAGCGCCATTTGAAATTCACAAATATGGACTCCGATGTTTTTTTTTCTGGATCTTAAAACAATTTTATTTGTACCTTTTTTTCCTTTCCCCCTTCAATATAATCTGGTTATTTAGTTTAGTCGGTAGGAATTGCAAGGTTCCTGGTTCAATACCGGTCCCCACCAACTCGGCGCACGAATAACACAGATTGTTTAATCTGATCTGTGCGGTAAAGTGGAGAGCTGCGGTAAGTGTGGCGCTCCACCTCATCAGAAGCAATTTCCCTGTGCCACCAAAAAAAGGGAGGAGGGATAGACTCCCTCGCTGTTCGGCTGATACCAATAATAGGCCTCTCCACCAACTTTTTTTTATTGACACATTAAAAATGATATTTCGGTGTTTGTCATGGTATTAAAAACATTTTTTTTTGGCGGGGGGATAAAAACGGTAATAATATACAATTATCATTATCATTTCTTTGCCTTATCGTTTTCTATATAATTTTTGTATCTTTTTAACAAAAAAAATCTCGATTGCTTGCTTCAGCAGTCAACACCATTATCATTTATTAACATTAAAAAAAAAATGTCCCCTTCCAAATCTCGTGAGATACAGTGATAATTCAGTGTTAATAACCGTCACAACAGGTGTACACACTCGTGTACACAGAACAATCCGTTCAGTACATTAAAAGAATCATTTATTTAATTATGGGATGTAATGAGATCTCGCGAGAACAGAGCTCCAACAAACAGAAGCAGCTTCAAATCGTTATTATCGCGGTCGTAGTGATTATCTGTGGCGTCTGATAGTGGAAGGAAGAGCTATTTCCGATATATTCGTACTTCTAATTTTGTCACTCTTAGTCCCGTTCCTAACTGAAGATTACTGTAGATAAATATAGACATATCTGTACTTTTCATCGTTATAGGTAGGTTTGTTTCGGTAATGTAGAAGCAAGTTTATTTGGCTTTAAATATTTCAGATTATTTCGAGGAAGAAAGAGATAAGGACAGATATGCATTTGAGTATGAATGTTATCTAGTCATGATTAGACGGATTTGCAATTCACACACCACACACACACACACACACACACACACATACATATATATATAAGTAAAGTCGTTGGGGCGGCCTAAAGTCGGTATCAGCTTGTCAGCGGGGGAGTCTATCCCCTTTTCACTAGCGCTAGACAAAGGAGATTGGTTTTTGGCATCTGAGGTGGAGCGCCACACCTACCATCAGCTCCTTATTTTACCGCACAGATGCCTCTGCTACTCATACGCTGAGTTGGCGAGGACCGGTATCGAACTAGGAAACATGTCGTTTCTAGCCGAACGCTCTACCGACTGAACTAAACTGGACTATATATAGTTTCGAGTGGGAATGATTCTAATCTGGACCTTTTAGTTTTAATATTAAAATTGGTGTTAAATAAAATTTAACGGGCTTAAATTCCACAATCCCTTGTCACCCCGCGAAAGAAAAAAAATACCAAAAATCAGGGAATTAACAGAATTCAATGAAATTTTCAGTTTTGATATATTAATGCAAAGATATTAATGCACCTTTTATTTTATTTAAAAAACTTTTACATTTTTTCAGGTCAGTTAACTTTGAACCACGTATGTTTGAGAATCTGTGTTACGCCTCAAAGATACGTGGTTCAAAAGTTAACTGGTATAGTCCATAATGAGAGCTCAAAGCATAATAATTGGGGAGTTATATACACCGTTTTACGCAATTGATCTTTAGATAATATTTTAAACTATGCAGTCAAAGAATTCAGCAGCCTTCAAACATGGTTAAAAATATTCACCTGAAGATCGATTGCGTGACACTGCGAGTCATGAGTGGCTATAAACGTGTACGAGAATTGATCAATAAGTCTGCAGCCTGACGAAATTATCTTGAGTTTGTTTTCAGTTTAGAGTTTTAAAACATTGCCAAGGAGAGAGACATATTTCGGTTAACAAATATCTAAAAAATAAAATTTGGGCATTTATCTATTTCATCATTAAGCCACATAATTGTTAAATTCGATATTGATTAATTTTAATGGCATATCAACTCGTCTAGGGTTAATTTGTTACTAATGTTTATGGAATAGCATCTATTGTATGTTCATATTTACATTTTTTGTGTAGTTTTTTTTTAGCACACAGTCCTGTTGAATACAATTCTTTCGAATTGATTTTCATAAAAAAAATTGTGCCATTATTATTATTATTATTATAGTAGTATAGTAGTAGTAGTAGTAGTATTATCTGCATTATTCGGACTAATGTCCTCCTCTTCATGTTATTTTACAACGTTTCAGCCGATATGCCCCCAGTCTTCTTCAGGTATTTCTTGTCGGACTCGGGATCATTCTTTTCGAACTCGGAACTTTCTTGTCGTGATCGGGAGCCATCACGGAACTTTGAACCTAACCCTTTATTTAGTCCACGGGGAAACGTTGTACAAATAACAATTAAGATG
>CM042146.1:58310047-58317547 GCA_023376005.1 Doryteuthis pealeii | reverse complement strand
TCCGTCGACTACGTATATAGGTTCTATACTATATATATATATATATATATATATATATATATATATATATATATTCATTATAGAGTATAATCCATTTAAGGAGCGATTGTTACCATTGGTTTTAAAGCAGCATGTTAGCCACTTATCGTCAAGACAACATGGCCTTGTGTGTGTGTGTGTGTATATATATATATATATATATATATATATATTATATATATATATATAGGTAGCGGAAAGTACTGTTGGTTATATTAAAAGCATGGAAAAGTAAAAGAATAATAAAAATTCAAAATAATAAATACTATCTTACATTTTTTTATCTAGATTTTTCGGACTGTTGTTCTCATCTTTATTATTATATGCACACGTTTCGGCCGATGAATGTAAATAATACAAATTCTCAAGCCTCATTTTTTAATCATTATTTAGATTTTTAATTTTTCACTTTTCCCTGCTTATATATATATATATATATATATATATATATAATATATATATATATATATATATATATATATATATGTAGGCCCAGCTTATATTTATGGAATACATTTTGGATTACTAATGTCCATACGTGGAGGTAGCCCTCACATCGACGGAGCTATATATATATATATATATATATATATATATATAAATGACCCTTGTTTTTGTATGGTAGTTGCCCGCAAGGGGATTGCACCCAGTGAGAATCGAATTCATTATAGTGGTATTGCTTGATGAGACTATTTTGCTAGACCCTGGTTTATAGTTAAACGTTCCACAAGATACGTTATAACTTCCGTCATGCACAAAGAAATCCTTTTTTCATTTGTTTTTATACCCACTTTTTAACCTCGTAAAAGAAATCATTATTCTCTGTTCACTGCACGAAAACTTGGTTTAATGACGTAGTCGATTCAGTTGTTGTCATTTACTAAGCCTGGCTTAGTTGTGGCACAAGGCCACAAATATGGGGCACCTAGTTAGAATCAAACTCTCATCTGCTAGTTTAGGACTCTAAACGTCACTCAACGCGAGGCTTTTGACGACTCAGAATTTTGATTCTTTTCTGTCTATTAAAAGCCGGTGGGAATTTAAGGGGAAAAAAATCCAGCTTCTCTTATTAGAGAATTTACTGTCGAAAAGTGACAATTTATTTTGTGATGAGTCGACAACACTTTTCAACTGTTTGATGCTTAGATACTGCTGGTTTAACATCTTTAGCGAATTAAGTCTTTTGTTACGAGTGGTCTTCCAATGGCCGCTTTAGGAAAACAATGCCGATGACAGAGGCAGCCCCTCCCATTCGTCAGCTGTGCAACGGGAATTCCATCTTTGTACGGCGAAAAAAAAAAAAAAAAAAAAAAAGAAAAGAAAAGAAGTGAAGACAAACAAAGACGCGTCATTTTCATTTACTTAGAGAGAGAAACCAATTATCATTTCGTATACAGTTCTTTGCATTTCGTTCTTTCTTTCTCTCTTTTCCTCAATCCCTGTTGGTTATTCATCTTTCTTACAACTCTGTCTCTAACAAATCCTTTCCCACCCACCCCCTCACCCCATTCTATTCTCCGGATTAATTTTTACATCATTTTTAACTGTTATCTGTGAGTTCCCCCTTAAACAAGGCGTTCGTCTGGATACCGGCTTAAACTTTTGATTGACATGTTAATTTTTGTATTTTCCTTGACTGTTTCTATCTTTTATTGGACGTCAAGCGTCCCCACCACCTCAAGTTTTTTTCGAGACACTAAAGAAGTGCTTGATTTGACACTTCTTCGCCTTTTCGTCTCCTCTGACAAGAAGGCGTGGCTTGGTATATGGGCCGCAAAACTCGATTTAATAGTGCGTGTTTTTTTTGTTTTTTTTTTTTTGTCTTTTTTTCTGTCCTGTTTTTTTTTTTTTTTTTTAGCTTTTTGTATTTATTTATTTTTTTTTTCTTTCTTTCTTATTTTATTTCTTTTCGTTCGAAGTTGTTTTTCATTTTCTTCTAAAGCACTGCATCTTTCCCTCATTATTTGCCCTCAATAATTCGAAAGTTAGCAGTTTTCCTTTTTTTTCCTTTATATTTTTCGCCCTATTATGTTTTTTACCCTTATCTTTAAATCCATTATTATTGTTTTAAAAAAGAAGGAAAATGAAGGAGAAAAAAGGAGCTGTTACTGTATAAGGTTTAGACTATAACAGTTACGATATTCCTCTTTTTTTTTCTTCTCGTTAACGTTCCTTGTCCATTTTTCTTTTTCTTTTTTCTCCTTCTCCTTCATTCTATTTTTTCTCTCGTTTTTCGTTCTTTTTCTCCTTTTTCTTTCTCCTTTTTCCTTTTTTCTCCTTTTTCATTCTTATTTTCTCATACTTTTTCATTCTTATTTTCTCATACTTTTTCATTCTTATTTTCTCATACTTTTCATTCTTATTTTTTAATACTTTTTCATTCTTTTTTCTTATTCTTATTCTTTTTAATTCTTTTTTTCTCCTTTTTTTTTTTCGTTTTTTCTCCTTTTTTTTTTTTTTTTCTCTTTCTTTTTTCTTTTTTCTTTTTCTAATTTCTTTTTTCTCCTTTTTTTTTCTTCTTTTTTTCTCCTTCGTTTTTTTCTCCTTCGTTTTTTTCCTCCTTCGTTTTTTCCTTTTTTCTCTCGTTCGTATTTTCCTTTTTCTTTTCTCGTTTTTCTTTTCTCGTTCTTTTTATCGCACTCCTCATTGCGTTTCCTCTTCGCTTTTTCTTGATCAAGTGTCTTCAGAGTCATGAAGAAGGGAGAAATTACAATCCCGAAAATTCACCACTACTACTAAATAAAAGAAACTAAAAAAAAAAAAACAACCGAGTTTTCTGATATATTATGACAACTACATTATTAAAATATAGCACACCAATGCTTCACACAAATGCCCAAACCTGATTTGTATACTTCCAAAAAAAAAAACGGATACAGATACATACAAAAAATATATATCTCAAATATATATATATATATATATATATATATATATATATATATATATATATATATATTCTTTGAGGGAGTAAAGTCGTCTTTTACGGACATTTTGTTATAGGCTAGATCTCGTTGCGTGCTAAAATTGATTAACAGTCGTGGACAATAGACCGACATTTCGTCCTTCCACCAACAGGTGTTGATTCACAAGTTATAAATTCTCTCGTATATTCTTCTTTCCTTTCCCTCCCTCCCTCCCCCATTCCCCTGTCTCTCTTTCTTTCTAGTTCTTCCTCTTCCTTTATTTCCAAACTCATCCAGGGTAGAAAAAAGAAAAAAAAATTAGAAAAGCGAAACGAAAACAAGTAAGAAGAGCAAAGTTAAACAGGAACGCGATCCCCCGATCAAATGTCAGGGCGTATGTAAAGCTTTGGCTCTTTAGCACGCATAAATCATCTCGTCCAGTTTGTGACTCGATGGTCTGCTAAGTACGTTTGCATGTATATATTTGGGTAAGAATGAGGTGTCAGTGCAGGCGTTGTTGTTAGCATCATTGTGTCTACGAAAGACGATGGAGTAGTGTCCAATGTTTTTTTTTTGGGGGGGGACTACGTAGCCTGGACAGGTTCATACGGAGGATGAGCTGTTGCCCAAGCAGCAAATCCCCTCTCCACACTGCCGCTGTGATCCAAAGATTAGAGATCAATAACACAAGTAATTATTTCATTAAACCCGGTTTTGTTAAAACCAGTATGCAAATTAATTCTTTTCCTCAGTTTTTTTCTTTCTATTATCGTCCCACCCCATTTTTTCTTTCTATTATCGTCCCCCCCACCGTTTTTTCCTTCTGTTATCCTCTCCCTTTTTTTTTTTTAGTTCTTTTTTCTGTCTGTTTCCTCCCTGGTTTTTTCTTTTAATTCTCCCCGGCGTTTTTTTTTTAATTCTCCTCGCGTTTTTTTTTTTTTTATAATTCTCCTCCGCGTTTTTTTTTTTTTTTTTAATTCTCCTCCACGGTTTTTTTTAAATTCTCCTCCACGGTTTTTTTTTTCTCCTCCAAAATTCTCCTCCACGTTTTTTTTTTTTCTATCTCATCCACAGTTTTACTTTGTTATACTATTACACCTTGTTTGTTCCTTCTGTCCCCTCCCTCTCTCTCTCCAACTAGTAATATGTTAATGTGTTATTTTTGTTATCATTATTATTACGACTACTAGTAGCAGTTGTAGTAGTATCATTAGAAGTGACTTCACTTGTCACTGGACAAAAGTAACGTAAACTTTGAAGAATGAACAAACTTTGGCGCTCTTTCTCCCCATTCTAAAGAAAGTGAGCCGACGCCATTGTTGAATTGAATCCACCATCTTTTATTGTGCAGATTTGCTTTCACATCAACGTCTATTTTGGTTGGGCATTTCCAGTTTCTTGGCCTTTTTATCAGAATATCTGTTTCATAAAGCCTGTCTAGCGCTTAGATTAATTTTGTATTGGGTCTATCGCCCAGCGTAAAAGGGGAACTCATCTCTTTAGCAAGGTGCGGCTGGAGAGATAAATCTCGACCCAATCTATTTAAATCTGTCTATTGTATCAGATTTGCTCGCATAGATACTATTTCCTTACACTCACAAGCACACAGTAAAGACTCTGACACAGATGTGCGTGTATGCATGTGTGTATGGCTATATGTGCTTGCATGTAAGTACACACACACACACACACACACACACACACACATACATTTATGGATATGTTATAGTATACAATTAAAAGGCTTTTGTTGTCATTGGTTTCAAATCAGCGTAGTAACCGCTTCTCAACAGGACAATGCACCTGTGAAAAAACATAACGAATTACACACACACACACACATATATATATATATATATATATATATATATATATATATATATTAGCATATTTATATTAAAAATTTGAATTTAATAAATATGTGCTTAGTATTATTGATTTCTAATTGTTTTCCTTTAATTAATATGAGCAAAAATCTCTGAGATAAATCTTAAAAGAAATCTATTATGAAGAAGAAATAACTGTATTTTTATTCATTACTTCCTAATTTAACTAAATAGTTAAATCAGGAATATTTAGCAATGAAAGATGGGAGGGATGGAAGAATAAGTTTCAGTTGTTCTATTTTTCGATTATACCCACCTCTGTTTCAAATCTTTTTATCTGCATTCTTATATAGTTTCATTAGCCGTTCTAATTTTGTATATTTTATTACGTTAAAATTTAACTACCTACACCCGGAGTGTGTATATATTCGCTAGTATATATAATACTCTTTTCATCAATGTGAATATATAGGGTGTTGTAAATCGATATTTATATTTCGTTCGAATTTCTTATTCTGGTCATGTCTACAGATGTCACTTATATGCTAATACCATTGCTAAAGGCTTCTTCCATAGGCAAGTACCCGGACACAATCTTGACAATTTCATGTAACAGTTGTAGATCGAAGAGAAATAGGACGTAATAATTCAACCTTAATACACAGCTCCCTTGCAAGAAAATAGCTATGAGGTTTGCTGCTAGTATTATTCTTATTTTAAAGATTCACAGAGACATAACCGTAATAAGACCGAAGATATTATATATGATTTCTCAATTTTCACGCTGTGACTCGAAGTTTCAGGCAGGATATATGATATTTTAAGTCACAGTATGAAATTTAGGATAGTGCTTACAAATAAGCTAATATCTTGAAGCCACTTACATGCAGGGGCCTTATTTTTTTTTTTTAATTATTCGTTTTTCTGCTATAAAACTTTAATCATTATATATATATATATATATAATATATATATATATATATATATATATATATATATATATATCTTATTATAATGGAGATTGTGTATATGTAACCGAAACTATATTACTATACAAGTCACAATTCCCTTTGTTATTTACACCACATTCTCCATGATTTTATTTTGTATTTTTTATTTAAATCTCAATTATTAGTAAAATTGTTTTACATCATTAAGACTGTTAACAATATCTACATACTAATAACATGCAATTGTATTTATATATACAACAAAATAGAGGTTTACAGAGTGAATGGGAAGGCTAATTTGCATATTGATCTTTAAAAATTGATTTTAATAAATATATGCTTAGTATTATTGATTTCTAATTGTTTGGATTTATCTTATTGAATATGAGCAAAAATCTCTTCAATAAATCTTAAAAGAAATCGATTAACAAGAAGAAATAACTGTAATATTATTCTTTACTTCCTATTTTAACTAAACAGTTTAATTAGGAAAATTTACCAATGAAAGACGGGAGTAACGGAAAATGATGGAAGAGTTAGTTTCAAAGTTGTTCTATTTTTCAATCATACCCCCTCTGTTCAAAATCGTTTTATCTACATTCTTATTCAGTTTCATTAGCCTTTCTAATTTAATATGATATTTTATTATAAAATTTAACTAAAATACTTGCACCCGGAGGGTGCATATATTTGCTAGTATATATAAAGTTTCTAGTTTTTTCAAAAACTTTATACATATTTACATTGTTTGATTTTATATCCATTTATTTCTTCAAATCCTAGTGATACTGTTTTCATTTCACATAGCTAATACCTTAGGAAAAGTAATCATTTAATTATAGTCCCTCCAGCTTAGAGTAAACAGTAAGACAGACTGGGCTCTTTAATTCCTGTAGGGAATCTGATCTAGAGGAAGGACAATTCTGAATTCAAACCTGTTCAAATTCGCTTAAAAATGTCTTTATTTCGCCTCCTGTACTTGGGGAGGAATTGCGAACACACACACACACACACACACACACACACACACACACACACACACACACATATATATATATATGAGGAGAGAGAGAAGGATCTGCATAAAGACACATGCTGCTGATCTATTTTTTGTATTAATGTCCACAAATCCTGTGTCTCTCAACGACTTTTATCATCGAGAGAAAGCTGTTGCATTTGGGTCATCATTTTACTGGACTCTGAACCTCGTAACATAATCCTTAGCTTTGGGATTCGAAACCGTGTAACCTAATGACCAAAACATGTATACGCGCGACTATGACGAAAGAGTTGTTTATTAAATAACACACACAGCACTTTTTGTTTTAGTAGAGATTTTAAAAATAGTCTTCTGGTATTTGCTTTGATCCTAGTATCAGTTATCAATTACTCAACGGTTTATTATGTCTATGCGTATCGCTTCATGAAATATCTGTGCGTGAGAGAGAAAGAGAAAGTGCGTGAGAGAGAGATAGGGTGAGTGCGTGTATCAGATTAATCAGATCGTCTATTAAAATATTGCTCGATATTTTGACGATTGTGTGACAATTTATAATACAGTCCGACCGACAAAAAACAAAAACAAAGCAAAAACACATAGCTTTTTATATATGGAGATTTCGATTCTTTTTTATAGCCAATTCTCTTTTACCACACTCTTCCTTCTCTCTTTTTAATGGATTCCCTAACTACACCCCATCTCTCTCTCTCTCTCTCTCTCTCACTCTCCCCCCTCTCTCTCTCGCTCTCTCTGGACTCTCTTTCTCTCCTATCATTTTC
>CM042146.1:58302547-58307547 GCA_023376005.1 Doryteuthis pealeii | reverse complement strand
TGTTCCTCTGCCACCAAAATAACTCTTTGAATACGGAGATGTTTTTAACCTCGAGTATTTACCAGCCAAGGGATAACTATTTCGAATAACTTGCCGAAAGTCTGTACACTCTTTGTATTTATGTTTCTAAGAAACGTCAAACCTAGATCATCGTTATTTCTCCTGGTTATGGTCGATAAGTTTGTGACCTGATTCAGAGGTCGATGCGAATGATAAATGCAAACATCATCACCATCTTTTGACAGTCAGGGACGTTGCTTGAATTCAATGCAAGATGCCTGGGAGATAATCTGCCATTTCAATATACAACAATATCTATCCATGAGAGAGAGAGAGAGAGAGAGAGAGTTCTATCGAAGACGTATAAATACTGTATTTTTCCCGTTGAAGAATACACACTTTTTTTCTTAAATATCTTGTCTCGAAATAGCACTCCCCTCCAGACGACCTAAGAAGGAATATACAAAACAGCGCATTTTAAAGCGTAGAAATATGGAACGTCTTTATGAATTGCGCCTGCTGTAGATCAAAAGCTCATGTCGGAGACCATATCTAGTGGGGTAGGTTCGATCATCAGTAGCAGATTTACAACTGCAGGCCTGTGCTATAATACGTTTAATTTCTCTTCTCTTAACACACACACACACATATATATATATATATATATATATATATATATATATATATATATATATATATATATAGGCAGCGTGGATATAGTTAACCATTGACTGCATATCCTCTCAACCCTAAATTAATATATACATGGTCTACCAATGATATTGAGCACTATTTACTTATAAGTATATCGCACTATCATTATCTATCTATCTATCTATCTATATATATATATATATATATATATATATTAGTCTTGTAAAACATCGTCGTGATGCATCAAAGGCGGACAATTGGTAATGTTTCACCAGCATCCGTACAGATTTTGGGTTTCGCAACGTTTCTCTGTTCCACCGGTAGACCTGTCGTGTTGTAAGTCCGTCTCCTTTCCAGATTCGCTCTGTGTAATTTTACGAGTATATATATATATATATATATATATATATATAATCAAGTGTAAATTGCAAAATGCAAACAACCTTGGTCGTGTCAAGAACTTTTCAGCTCTCCCTCGTATATGTTATTCTTCTATCTAAACACATTCGTTCCGCTTCATGGAAAAGTTTAAATCTTTTCAGAGAACCGTCATAATTGAACGATTACTGCCGTTCTGGTAATAACTACACACACACACACACACACAATATATATATATATATATATATATATATATATATATATATATGTGTTGTGTGTGTTATGTGTGTGTGTAAACGATCCGGTAATACTCGGCCTTTAAAATGTAGTAAATCATAATATAAGTTAAAAAACAGAGGGAATTTTTTTCATACTATAAAAAATGAATAATAACAATGATAAATAAAAAATGTAGGAAGTTTAAGTGAGTGACAATGTCGGGCCGGATGGTCATCCGATCTGCCTTCAAAGCTAACCAGTCAGCAGATAATAACTGAGCGTTATTAGATCCACAGATGAGACGCAAACTGACCGTGGAGAACCTGCCAGTTGATTGACTTTACTTGCTATGGATATATCCATAGCATAACTGTTTTTTTTTTCTTGTGGTGGTAGTGGTGGTGGTGTGGGGGCGCTATATATATATATATATATATATATATATATATATATATATAATATATATCCTGCCTGGTCCACTTTTGAGCGTTTATCTTCACAGCTTCAACCACTAAGACCCGACCTAGCCTGGTAAGCGCTTGTCTAATATTACCACCCAACCGTTGGCTTTCTCGAAGTAAGGGGGGAATATTGAATGTAACAAAAATATTCTCTCTCTCTTTCTCTCTCTCTCTCTCTCTCATCTATATATATATATATATATATATATATATATATATATATATATATATATAAAAGAGAGAGGAGAAAACAAGAAATTTTATATCGCAGGAAAGTGATTGGGGGAAAAATAGGAAAAATAATTTAGTGCCCAGGAAAAAAAAGTATATTTCATTTATGCTCTGTATAAATCAGTCACATAATAAAGAGAAAGAAAAGAATTATTTTGCTGCAGCCCGTTAAATTCGCTTTTTTTTCCCTCTTTTTTTTTTTTTTTGATAGTCCTTGGTTTTGTTTTTGTTTTATTTTTGTTTTGTTTTTATTCCCTCCCTTTTATTGTATAAAGTTTTCAATTTAAGCTAGCAACCATTACTGAATTCGATTACCACTGAATTCCTAATGCTCATGGCCTTGTGCCAAGCTTAGTAAACATTTCTCTTGCCCTACTACTCCCCCCCCTCTCTCTCTCTCTCTCTCTCTGTGTTTCGTATTTAATTCATTCTATCCTTTGAGTGGAGTAACAAATAGAAATGGAATTAGAATACAATTGGTGTTAAGGGGTACCTCCCGTGGTTTAATGGTTAGCAAGTCAGATTCGCAGATCATTGTTTGTTCGATTCTATTTGGGCGCCCAAAACGTCGGTCCTTGTGCCACATCTAAGCCAGGCGTATTAAATAACTATAATCGGTGTTTAGAAGTCAAAATTCGTCTGTGGTAGTTTTCTTTTAATTTATATTAAACCTTTGAAAAGCATGAATCCATCTATTCCCCATAGCTGTGAATAAATCGTTGGGCAGTTTAAACCCTTGTAAAAGTCAATTTATCTTGGACATTCAATAATATTATGTAACAAATGTTTTACTTTTTTTTCTGTTCCCAAGCTTGGTCTAATTACCCAATTGATTATACATAAAATAAATAGGGAAAATCTAATTTCAACTCTTCCAACTTTGCTTTTGTGACCCGGCTAATGTAGTCCTCAAATTCACCCATTGATTTATAAGTTTAAGTGATTGATATTACAGTCGCAACTCTTGAAAAAAAATACTCACTTTGTTAACATTTTGTTGGACTTGAGTATAAATAAATGCACATTTCGATTCCTATGTTATTTTATTCAGACTTATGCAAAATGAAAATATACAAACGTTTTTGCATAAAAAATAGGTTAACTTCTAAATGTTCTCATCCAGAGCACAAAAGCAAAGAATTTGAAGGAAATAATAGCCATTTTCTTTGCTTTTTTACAATCTGAGCAATTAAGGAATAATACAAGTTATCGAGAAACAAAACTTGTTTTACATAGTGTTATCTAAAACAAAAAAAAAGCAAAGTTTGAAGAGAATTACTATACTTCTAAAGCATAAGCAACCTATATATCAAATTATCTTGCAAAACCCACTGGTTAAAAAAGGAATTGTTTTTCTCCTTTCAAAGTTTGTCTATTCGCCTTTACTTTCAAGCTATCTATCTTTACTCGACATTCTCCTTTATGTTAAACTAGAAGTGGCTACCAAGCGTCGCCTGGGTGGGGGGGATTTAAAAAAGATAAAGTCTGGCAGATCCATTATCACTGGATGCCCAATAAAATCCCCACGTAAATGTATAACAATGTTAGTAAGCAATTTAATTCAATAATTTACAATTTAACAAAGAATACAATATAAATCAGGCGATAATTCAATCATCAACATCATTATTTCAATTACCTTCTGTTACAATACAAATATTAATTTTAAAATATCTTCCCAGATATAAATTTAAATCTTAATTATCTTTGCTCAACACCCAAGCCCTGGTGATAGTGAATGTGTAATATATATAATATATATAATATATATATATATATATAATAATATATATATATATAATATATTTACTTGTCGTTAATTGTTATTTTCGAATTCCTCCTGGACATACACACATACACAACTGCCCTGTATACATTATGTATAGATGTTTCCTCTCTCCGCTCTCTCTCTTTCTCTCTCATCTTTCTTTCGTTCCTTCTACTTCTCTCTCTCTCTTCTCTCTCTCCTCTTTCTCTCTCCTTTCTCTCTCTCTTCTCATCTCTTCTCTCTCTCTGTCTCTTTCCTCTCTCTCTCTGTCCTTTTCTCTCTCTGTCTGTCTCTTTCTCTCTCTTCTGTCTCTTTCCTCTCTCTGTCTGATCTAATCATTTCTCTTCTGTCTCTGTCGTCTCTATCTCTCTGTCTCCTTTCTCTCTCTCTGTCGTCTCTTCTCTCTCTTTTTCTTCTCTTTCGCTTTTTTTTCTCTCTTTTTATCTTTTTCTCTCTCTTTTTCTTTCTCTTTCTCTTTTTCTCTCTTCTCTCTCCTCTCTCTCTCCTTTCGTACTCTCTCTCTCTCTCACAGCACTTTTATCCATTTTTGCCCTTTCACGTTAAACTCTTCACGCACCATTTCTATTTCAGCATACTAGATCTATCTTTCTCAAGACCTCCCCCCTTTTTCTATTTTGTACATTTCCTTCTACTAAAAAGGTCTCCAAACCTTAGTTTACTCCTTATTCTATATCCCAATATCACCACTTAAAGAAAGATGAAAGAAAGAAAAGATATTACTGACTCTAGTGAGATATTTATTTTATTTAGCTTTCTTCTCAATGCTTCCCGAAGCATGTAAACCTTAATCCCTGGTTATCTTTTGTCATTATTAAAGATTGCCGATCTATATGGCGCTATCAATTCACTTGCCCTGTTAATTGGGGCCGTTATCGATTGTCGCAGAGAATGATAACAGCGGCAAGATTAACCGCCCAACCTTGATTCTTCAATATGGCAAAGTAAAATCGTACCAACAGAAAAAAACCCTCACCACACTAAAACATAGTAATAGCACACAAACTATCAAAGCATAAACACACACACACACACACACACACAATGATATGCAGCACGATAATAGATACTAATCCACTTCATGCCTATGTACGACTAATATCATTCGGATAAAATATCATTAACAAAACAACAACATTTCACGAACAAAACTAAAAAAAAAACAAGACAAAAACAGAGAATATGCGCACACCTTAAAAGCATGCATGGTTTTTCTTGCTTTTTTTTTCTTAAGATGAGAAGGCCGTCAAAATGTCTTACTATCTTCT
>CM042146.1:58275896-58302447 GCA_023376005.1 Doryteuthis pealeii | reverse complement strand
CGAGAGAGATGCAGGACTCAGACTCAAACAGGATTTGTGTTTATGTGAGAGTCAGAAGGAAATTAAGGAATGTGGAGAATCGGAAATATAAGATTAGTAAGAAAACTGAAAAAAGTCATGTAAACACAAACACACACACACACACACACACAACCACCATAATATATATTAATATACACCAATATAAAACTATTATAAACACACACATTATTTTTCTATCTCCTCATAATATATATATATATATATATATATATTATATATAATATATATATATATATATATCCATCTACAATCAGAATCAACTGGATACGCTGGATAATGGGTCTTACTTTGCACGCTGATCACAAGGGTTGTTAGTGATTAGTTTTATTTTTTTGGAGGTTGCCACCACGCCTACAGAAAGGCCACAGTTTTCCATTATTTCCCCTCTCCTCATACATACATTATATATATATAATATATATATATAATATATATTATTATATACATAAACGTCTTAAAAACGAATTTACCATTTCTCAAATATATTACTTCTATTGGATTTAAAGGTAACTGTTTATATATATATATATATATATATTATATATATATATATTATTTATATTTAATATTATATTATTATATTATATAAGGGAGAGAGAAGGCTTAGGGAAGGACACAGTTTGGGGAAACTAAAGACAGAATTGCTATTCTGTAGTATATGATCTTGTTAACCTTGAAGACGATAATTAGATAAATAAAACTTGTTTATAACATTACATATGTCGTGCGGCGTACAGCTCATTCAGCATAAAAGTTGAAACTGTGGTGTGTTTGTGTCTGTGTGTGTTGTATGGTGTGTGTTCCGTCAAGGTTTTTTTATCATCTCCTGTTCAACACTGCACTAAATAGAGATTAACATTATTCCTCTTTTTTCTTTAATGTATTTCAAGCTAGCCATTGTCTTTCTTTCTTCGTATTTTTTCAATTTTCATTTTGCTTTAGTATTTTCCTCACAAAGATTTTCATTCAAAGAAAAAAAAACCAAAAAAACAAAAACACACATGACAACAAACCTAACAAAAAAGTATCAAAATGGGGTTAAAAATCAGAGATATCAAATTTTGAAGAAAATTAAATAACATGGAATTTGAATGGCAAGACAAAACACGTTTTTAAACATTTAACTATAAACACGATCGTTGCGAAATAGGTTTTTTTTTCACTCTAAAAAAACATTTGAATATAAATTGAACTGAAAAGTAAACAGAATTACGTAATAATGTTTATCTGTATCTAGTATCACACACCCGAGCACTCAGACACGTGTGCTCGCGTATATATACGTTCGTCTCTAGGTAAGAATGGATACTTTATATATATCATATATCTATTATAATAGAGATTGTTTGTTTGTCTGTCTGTACCGAAACTATATTACTTCTCAACTCCAATCCCCATTTGTTATTTACGCACATTGTCCATGTGTTATTTTATTAAAACCTCAATTATTAATAAATTGTTTTTACATTATAATACTTTTTGACTTTATCACATTCTATAACATGCAATTGTATTTATATATGCAACAAATAGCGGGTTACAGTGTGAACAGGAAAGCTAATTTGCATATTGAATAAAAGTTTAATCTTTTAAATATGCGCTTGGTATTATTGATTTCTAATGTTTTTTTTTTATGAATTGAGCAAAGATCTCGGGGATAAATCTTAAAGAAATCCATTAATTAAAGAAATAACAGTAATTTTATTCTTTACTTCCTATTAACTATTTAGTTAATTAGGAAAAATCAGCAATAAAAGGAAGGAGGTGATGGAAATGTGAAGACTTAGTTCAAAGTTGTTCTATTTTCGATTATACCCCTCTGTTTCAAATTGGGATTTTATTTAGTTCAAAAGTATTTCAAATTTAACATATTATTACATTAAAATTCAAATTTACTTGCACCCGAAGGTGCATATATTTGCTAGGTATATCTAAGTTATGATGTGAACATTAAATCACTCTGTTTGATTCGAAAGCGAGAAATTCCCATTACCAAGCGTCGCGGTTCAGTCTCAACTACCTAACTTAGACATAATGCTCTTCAATATATTGAGCACTATTAATTTAAAAATATAGCAGACTATATAATCACTATATATATAAACTTATTATAAACACCACACACCACAAATATATACCATTTTGTTTGACCATATCTACACATTTGTCAAGGTATCCACTAGCGTACGCTAATATTCACTGATACAACTTGTTTTCCCAAGGTCGTTATTGGCAATGGTCTATTTAATCAGTCTGCCCAAGGAACCTCAAGTTTCCGGGTGCGTATTGTCCTTCACCAACTCAAGGCCTGTGTAGAACAGCTTGTATTTGTGTGCTAAAGTTGGGAGATAACGGTAGGTGTGGCGCTCCCGTTCAGATGCAAAAGCAAATCTCCTTGAGATAGTGAAAAAGAGATATACTCCCTCTGTCCGGCTGATACGACAATAGGCACTATGCTGATTTTTACAACTTTTTTTTACTACCCCAACAGGAATCGAACTGTGTTTATTATTATTATTATTATTAATTATTATTATTTAGTGATAGCTGTTACATCAGCCTACTCCAGTTTTACTGTAAATTAACCATGAAAAAAAAAGAAAAAAAGAATTGAATAAAATTCGGCTTGTCCCACAGTGGTCGAGGCTTAAGCTGGTGGAGTGGCCTATTGTCGGTATCAGCCGGGCAGCAAGGAAGTCTAGACCAAGGAGGTTGTTTTTGCTGAGGTGGAGTGCCAAACCTATCGTCAGCTCCCCCACTTTACCACACAGATCAGATAACCTAATATGCGCTCCTCATACGCTGAGTTGGCGAGGACCGGTATTGAACCCAGAATCTTGCAATTTCAAGGCGAGTGCTCTACCTAGTGAGCTAAAACGCCCCCTCTAAATAAGCTTAATGCTTAAATAACCCCATTTGATAAGATCTGTATGGTTAATAGCGTCAATGATATACTTTACGATAAAGAAAAATTGGGGTTGGGGCCGGGGGGGGGTTAAGGTCGGGGCTGGGGTCGGGGTTCAAACTAAACAAGCGGATAATAACAACAAATAACGTTGGGGTTAGTAACCGCTACCACTGTCCAAACAACGGAGGGCGTATGTAATGGTATGCAAGTCTATGTACACCAGCCGGACAAACGTGGTTGATAGCGTGAAACGAGTCGAATAAAAAAAAAAAAGAAGAAAGATGAAGGACGTCGAATAGAAGAAAGGGAGTTTAAGAAGGAGAAGAAAAAGAAGAAGAAAAAGAAGAAGAAAAGAAATAATAGTTTGAATAATGAAAAAGCAACGAATAAGAAGAGCCCGAGGAAAGTTTGCCGCTAAAGAAGAAAGGAATGGAGATTGTATTTTTGCTGCGGTGTGCTGTGTTGTGCCGACAATAGAAAGCCCAGCTGATGGGTGGAGAAGCCTGCGGCCGTAGACACCCGAATAGTCGACAGGGAAAAAATCAAGGGGTAGTTAGTGGGGACTAGGGTGCGTTTTTAAAGATGAAGATGGAGAGAGAGAGAGAGAGAGAGAGAGAGAGAGAGAGAGAGAGAGAGAGAGAGAGAGAGAGAGAGAGAGAGAGAGAGAGAGATTGTGGAATTAGAGATCAAAGAGCAAAACGAGTGGGAGTGTAAAAAAAGGGAAAAATGCTCAAAACGAAAAAGAAATATATATATATATATATATATATATATATATATATATATATATTAGTAAAGAATGAATTGAAAACACAGACAGATGTATTAATAATCACAGTTTAATGTTCTAACGATCCTCATAGAAGTGATATTATATATATATTTATATATAATACCTTTCAAAGAAAGATTAATTATTGATTATTATGCATTGAGATCTCTCTAAGGTATTATAAAAATACTTGTATGAATATATGTTTGCACTTACAAGAGCATGCAATGTAGTTATACATTGAGGTTTTGAAGATCCCAAGTAGAATCATTCCTTACTACCAGTTTTGGATACCATACATACATACATATTTTTGGGAGAATAAGTGCTTAATTGGAGTCGTACCAAATTTTGAAAATTAATTAATTAATAATGAATTAGGCGGGAATACCTATTAAATGTATGGCTAAACAAATCGAGAAAAATCAATCTCTGTATGTACATTTCGGCCTATTAGGCCTCATCAGCAGAGCTATAGATCGGAAGACCGCCCTGTGCGTGATTTGAAACCGGTCTTCCGATCTATAGCTCTGCTGATGAGGCCTAATAGGCCGAAATGTACATACAGAGATTGATTTTTCTCGATTTATTTAGCCATACATTTAATAGATATTCCCGCCTAATTCATTATTAATTAATTAATTTTCAAAATTAGGTACGACTCCAATTAAGCATTTATTCTCCCAAAAATTATCGGCAAAAAGCCATTCCAAAACAAACCGTGTTTACAACTTATCATACATACATATATATAAACATAAATATACATTAGTAAGAAAATGAGAATAAAGAATCTTAAAAAACTTCCGACAGAAGTGCTTATATATTGGCCAGCAGAGCACTATGAAAACTAAACGTATTTAAAATCACACTTTACTATCGTTTTATTACTACAAGTTTCGTGTATCAACAATGGAACAGAAAACACAACCATCATGTGCAATTTTAGACGGACTGATAAAGCGAATATCTATTTACCAACCCCTTCGTACGAGCAGAATGTGACACAAGGTCAATTTATTAAGCGGGGTTAAACAGGTTTAAATTGAGCCCAGTCCACCCGAATACAGGGAGAATAGTTCGATTCATACCTTTCCCAAGTGTATTAGCGCTTTGTGAAAAAAACAAACAGTTTCTTCCATTAAACCACGCGTCTCCATAAATAATAAAGCGTATATATCATCAGATGAAACGGATGTTAGTTGTATCAGTGCTACTGTATAGCTGGACCACTTGGACCCTAACGAAACGTCTGGAGAATAAGCTAGAGGGAAGCGGAGAGAGGATAAAGAGAAGAAACAAAAGGAAACCACGTGGTGGGGGGGGGTGAAAAGAAAGACAACTAAAAACAATTAGGGAGTATAAAGGTAAAAATAAAACGGTTGTGGGGAAAAATCGAAAGAAATAAAGAAGAAACAAATTGGCTGGCAAAGGATAAAAAAAAAACACAATGGAGGGGGGGGCAAAGACAAGAAAGGACTGTGTAGGAAGAAACCGTGCTAAAAACCATCAAGCGTGAAAAAGAAAATTCAAAAAGCGCGCTCTTTGCCGATATAAAAAGAGACTCGGGTCCCGATGAATAGCGTCTGAAGACACTATATTCTTACCGGCCGCTGATGTGGGCTCTCAATTCGACCTTCAGACTCTATACACACACACACACACACACACACACACACACATGAAGAGCTAGTTTTTTTGCTTGTGAGTAGCTAGCTAGCTATTCAGAGGAGCCGATCCCATAGCAAGATGTGTACAGCTTGGGCTTAAACTAATTTTTTTTTATTTTTCAAGATTTTGAAATTGTTACAAAACAAGGGACTTAATAGATTCCGAAAGACGGAAGAGAGAAGACCTGCTTATTTGACAAAATAGCAAAATAGGGGGCGGGAGGGAGGGAGGGAGGTGCGTAGTGGGAGGGAAAGGTGAGTGGCGGCTAGGAAAGGACAAAGAAAGGAAAACGGTAGAGAGAGAAAGCTGAATATTGAAGATTTTCTAACCCAATGAGTTTGTATTGAAACCCCCTCATGCAATTACTGGAACGAAACGGTTGGAATCTAGTTCAGAAGTGTGGCTGAATAAAGAGAAACTCGAGAGAATAAGAGAGTGTTTATTTGAGTCTTGAGTATATATTCAAAGTTAAAATACTAAAAAAAAAAATAATAAATAAAAATAAAAAAGAACAAAAAAAAACGAGATAAATACAGCTACAAGAGCAATGTGTGAGTAAGAAAGATTCTATTGTAAAAAAATAAAAATAAAAAGTAAAAGACAACTCGACTGTTAAAGAGATGATATACTTCCCAGTTTTAAAAAAAAACATCAAAAAAACAATTACCTACCTTAAGGATAAAATTTTACACAATGATCAAACTCATTTTTCAGTAATAATTGATCAGCGAGACTAGCCCGAGAAAATAAGAGAGTTACATGTAGAAGGGAATTATTTTAACTTTGATTACCAAATTAACCCCACCCACCTGCACGGCTGTACAAAATTTTATTAGTATTTTTTTTTTACTTGTATCATGGGATATTTCAAAGTTCACTTTCTATTGACACCAGAACTCATTCTATTCAAATAAAGTCCTTTTATTATTGTAATCTGAATAAGTGACATAAAGTCGGTATTAACCAGATAGCGAGTGGGTCTATCTCCTTTTCCCAAGCGCCATACCGAGAAGATTGTTTTTGCATCTGAGGTGGAGCGCCACACCTACCATCAGCTTCTTTACAACACAAGTCCCTGTACTACTCCGACGCTGAGTATCGACACCGGTATCGAACCTGGAACCTTGTGGTTACTTGGCTGACGCTCTCTCGACTGAGATAAACCGGTCCTTATGCAATCCGAGTACTTCTGCTCAATTATAATGAACTAACCATCAGTTTTTGTACTTTTCTTGGGTGTGGTATGCGTAGAAACAGAGAGCAGCTGTGAGCGGTTTAAAGTAGGCAAATAGATAAAATACTATAAAATACCGCACTGATCCAATCTGTGCTACTTATGTGCTGAGTTGACGAGTGATCGGTATTGAAACTGGAACCTTGCGGTTTCGAGCTAGATGCTCTACCGACTGAGCTAAACCAGAAGACAGTTAAAATTGAAAGGATATCGATCAAACCTATATGCTACGAAAATCAATACCCGAGACACCTTTAGACCATTACGCAGCTTGCGCACGTGTCTTCAGCCATCAGGTTAAATAAGTAAATACCTTTCCCCCAGCGTTAAACTTTTAAACGATTTACCGTATCGCCTTATAGGCAGTGTAACGATTTCCTTTTTTTTTTTTTATATATATATTAATTTGTTTGGCTCGACTAAAGATTCTAGTTGTTTTTAGTTGGGTTTCTTTGTTTAATAACACATCAACTTTCATGGGGTATTTAAAGCCCAAACCACCATCCAATAAAAACGCGAATAATATATACTTTTTTTATTGATTTATGCTAAGCTATAAAATAGGGATCAGTCCAAAATATCAAACTTTAAAAAAATAAATAAATATATATTAAAGAATAAATAAATAAATATATATATTTTTTAAGTAGACGTAGATTTTATTATTGCTTTTTTTTTACTAGAAACACGTGTAGTTCATTTTTAATTTCCTAGTGTCAAAAGCTATATGCATATACACACACATCACACAAACAACACACCTACCACACACACACACAACACAAACACACCTACCACACAACACACAACAACACACCACACACACACAACAAAACACACCTACACACACACACCAACACACACACACACAAATACAACACACCTACCACACACACACAAAACAACACCCTACCCACACACACAATACAACACACCTACCAACACACACAAATACAACACACTACACAACACACAATACAACACCTACCACACAAACACACAATACAACACACCTACCAACACACACAAATATATATTATATATATATATTATATATATTTGTGTGTGTGTGTGTGTGTGTGTGTGTGTGTATACTTTTTGGTCTTAATCTATTTACTGTCCTCCAGGATTTTTTTTCTTTTTTTTTTAAACAACCTACACGCTTTTGACGAACGAGAATTGTCTTTTTTATATGCGAACTTATTGAATAGTTGTATTGTATACAAATCGGTTACAAGTCTTCACTCTCTAACCTTTTAATGACTCAACTCAAAGTTAACCCAAGCCAACGAAAGGGTAGTTCAGTGTATGTTATTGTGTATTCGCCTATAATTTGTGCGAGGGGAAAAGTATCCATCACTTGGTGTGAAGAGGCAGTGTCCAGAGTAATAAACACATGGATGTAATCTTAGTATTCCGGTGATGTCTTTTAAGAATCAGTTGACGGTGACCAAACAGGTAATTTGAAACTCGCAGCTGGCAACCGGTGGAGTGGATGTGGGTAGTGGTGGTGGTGCTGGAGGTGTGTGAGGATTGTTGAGGAGGTGTGGGGGGGGGTTGTTCAGAATACGAAAGAAGCTGGAGAAGTTATGAAAACGTGGAATAGAGACGGAGCACAAAAAACAAAAACATAATAAAAGGAAACACATAAGACCAGTATAACGTGTGAAATAAACAAACTAAATGGGAGGAATAAATTTTTAAAAAAATAGATAAATAAATAGATAAATAAAAGGCTAAATCAAAGCAAAGGCAATAAAAAGTAAATGATATTAGAAATACTATTCAGTTGTCAGGAAAAGGTTCGTGTGTCATCCTCTACGTAATGATTGATGCTGTGCTAAATATTCCTCTTAGTACAGACTGAACGAAAGTCAGACCTAAATGGGCAACGCGTCTGCTATAATGATTACGTAGCCCAAGCCAGCAAGACCACTGATGGATCTGAGAGACCAGCTTGTTAACCATTACACTAATGAAGGGATACAACCCGGGAGCAATGGCATAGAGTATTCCAATTTCACAGATATCTAGAAATGGAACTCACCATCAGATGAAGTTTATTACTATACTACAACCTTTTTTGTGGATGGGTTCTTATCCTCTGAAGGGTATAGTCTGTAGATTATATATATTTATATATGTATATATATAAATTAGCCTTTCATTTAAATAGGTATGCTTGCCTTAATTAATTAATTATTAATTAATTAACTTTCAAAAAAAAAATTAGGTACAACTTCAATTAAGCACATATTCTCCAAAAATTGTCGGCTAAAAAGCCATATCATAAACAAATCGCTAATGTGTATTTACCACATAACTTATATATATAATATACTATATATATAATTATAATATATATAAGTTAGAGAATGGAAATGAATCCGACGGTATAAGTATAGAATAAAAGAATATGAAAACACACACTATACAGTTAAAGTGAAAACATTTTATATCATATTCATAGCTAATATTGAACAATACTTCGATTTATAAAATCATCTTGGAATATCAATGTTTTCGTTTTGAATTCAAATTATTTTCAGCTCCTCTCTCGATGAGTCCGGAGTAAAAACAAGCTCTGAAGATGATTTTTATAAATCGAAATATTGTTCAATATTAGCTATGAATTTGATATAAAATGTTTTCACTTTAACTGAATATTATGTGTTTTCATATCCTTTTATCTATATTTAATTCACAGACTATATACAGAGTCAATTGGAGGTGCGTGATGTAATGGTTAGAGTCGTAGAAAATGGACTCTAGTTCAAATCCTGGAAGAGGCTGTTTGCATTTCACATAACGCTAATACCCTTGGGAATGGTATGCATCCAACTACTCTCCATCCGCCCAGCTATAGGTAAATAGTAGAGCAGACTGGACTCTTTAACATTGTCTAGGTAACCAGTCTAGAAAAAAGAAAACAGAATTCAAACCTGTTTAACTCTGCTTAATAATAATTATTGAATAATAATTGATCATGTGTTACGTCCTGCTCGTCTGGAGGTTTGTATATAATCCACACTGATCCCCTGAAGATGGGTAAGAACCACCCTCAAAAATAGGGGTGTTTGTAAGGCATGTACTCCTCATTTGGTTGTGAGACTCCACTTTCTGATATCTGGGGAATTTTGTCATACTCCTGGGGTACTCCACATTCAGAGATCCAGAATTCGAACTTCACCACTTGATGCAGTCTAATGTCATACCCAGGACTGAACCCGGAGTTGTAGTAAAAGGTTTTTACTTTTAGGACTCCTAGCGTGGTGTAATTTTTAGTGAGATAAGCGATGGTTCGATTCGCACTGGTTGCCATACTTCCTGTCCTTGTGCCAAACTTAATGACTATGATAGTTTAAAATGTATATACAATTGAGATTTTGGACGAATTTTTTTTCTTTTCTGTAAAGCAAATGACAGCAGACCGAATTAATGAGACCAATATATCTTAAATCGGCAAAGCTTCCCGCTGTTATTTCTATAAGGAAAATTGGGTCATAATTAGTTGCAGTTTTACGAGCGACAAGCCCAATTTTGCATACGAAATCTCTTGCGGCTTGCCGGGAATAATGAGTATAACTAAATAACTAATAGCTAGTTAGCTAGCTAGCAACACCACACAAAATATCTTAAATTACTTTAGTATTTAACCAACCTCTAATCTCAAACCCATGCGACACAAAGTCATTTTTGTAAGTTAATTTAACAGGTGTGAATTCAGAGTCTTCCTTTTTCCTAGACCGATTGCCATACGAAAGAGTCCAGTTTTGTCTACTGTCTACGCATAGCTTGAAAGAGAATAATTGGTTCATAACTTTCCAAGTTAATTCCTTGGCGATAGCCACTAACCAACAAACAACTCATTGTATTGTATATCTATTTACCACCCCAGGTTTATTCAGAGTTTTCCTTTTCTTGACTGTTTTACCTAGCCGAAGGTTAAAGAGCCCAGTTGGTCTATATTTCTAACCAATGTATAACTTCTGATGTACTTGACATCGAATTTAATGGCCGTCAAAGGTGGCTTTTAAGTGTATATTAGAAAAAAAAAAAAGAAAAAAAGAAAACTGACTATTTGAGGGGGGGGGAATCAAGATGAGTTAAGAGATGTGTTTGTTAAATGCGTTGGTGTGTGTGTGTGTGTGTGTGTGTGTGTGTTGGTTTAATTTAGGCGTTTAAATGGTACAAGTAGGACAAGAACCCTTAAATCTAAAGTGGCGTGTACGTTCTTTATGTCTGGATCGCGATAAATTTCTTAAGTGAGGCTAAGGAATTGTCTTCATCTGATGTGAAACGTCATTTTTTTTCATTTATTTAATAGTAGTAAGAGAGGTTCGTAAGAGAAAATGGAATTTGGCTATAATTAAGAAACCCCACCTAAAAAAAATACAAAAACAAAAAAAAGAGGAAGAACATATTAAACCTTACTATTGAATCTGTTGTTACTTTTGGTATGTGAATATTAAAACTTTCCGCCACAACCACGGATTTGTTATCTGAATATCCGTAACAATAGTCACTAAACGCCCTACTGTCTTTATATGGCACACATCGAAGTAGAGCAACAACTGAAGCGAGGAGGATCTGAAAAAAATTGCTACTAGACAAATCCACATATAATTCCAATGTAATAATAAATCGATACCATTATAATTATGTGGCCTACCTTTGATGTGGGTATATTCCTATCCTTATAGTATGGGCCTACCATGAAAAGCATATACAAGGTTATAATAATAACTCCTAACCTAACCCCTTATTCAGAATTTTTAAATTAAAACAATATGATTATTTCTCTGAATGTTTGAGATGAGGACAATAGTCCGAATGATAATACTATCTCAAGCCTCATCTCAAACATTCAGAGTGAATCAGATCTGTTTAATTTTTAAAATTCTGAAAGGGTTAGGTTGTAGTATAATGCTTTTCATAGGCCACATACTATTATGATTTTCGTAGGCAAAAGGTAGGCCACATTTATAATGGTATTCGATTTATTATTACATGGAATTATAGTGTGGATTTGAGTCTATCAGCATTTTTTAGATCCTCCCGCTTCAGTTGTTTGCTCTAATCATTGTGCATAATAAAACGTAGGCGTTTAGTGACATTGTTACGGAGGTATTAGATAAAAATCGGTGGTTTGTGGCGGCAAAGGGGTTTTAAATTCACAACCAAAGAGTAAAACACGATTTCAATAGTAAGTTCTTAATATGTTCGTTTTCCTCTTTGTTTTTGTTTTGTATTGTTTTTTTTGGAGGTGGGGTGGTTTCTTTAATTATAGCCAAATTCCATTTCTCTTTAACGAACCTTTCTTTTACTTTACTATTTAAATAAATGAAAAAATGACGTTTTCACATCAGCATGAAGCAACAATTCCTAGCCTCACTTAAGAAATTTATTCGGATACCAGAACATTAAGAACGTACACGCCACTTAGATTTAAGGGTTCTTGTTCCTACTTTGTACCATTTTAACGCCTAAATATAACACACACACACACACCACACACACAACGCATATAACAAAACCATCTCTTACTCCATCTTGATTTCCCCCCCCTTCAAATAGTTCAGTTTTCTTTTTCTTTTTTTTCTCTAATATACCTTAAAAGCCACCTTTGACGGCCATTAAATTCGATGTCAGTCCACATCAGAAGTATACTATTGGTGGTTAGAATATAGAGCAACTGGGCTCTTTAACCTCGGCTAGGTAACCAGTCAAAGAAAAGGAAAACTCTAATTAAACCTGGGGTTGGTAAATAGATATACAATACAATGAGTTGTTTGTGGTGTAGTGGCTCATCGCCAGTAGAAATTAACTTGGGAAAGGTATGAACCAATTATTCTCTTTACAAGCTATGCGTAAGACAGTAGGAACTGAACTTTAACTATTTCGTATGCAATCGGTCTAGGAAAGGAAGACTCTGAATTCACACCTGGTTAAACTTAACGAAAATGACTTTGTACTGTCGCATGGTTTACTTGTGAAATTAGAGGTTGGTTCAATACTAAAGTAATTTAAGATTATTTTTGTGTGTGTGTTAGCTAGTCGGCTAATAGCTAGTTAGTTTATTTAGTTATACTCATTATTCCCGCAAGCTCGCAAGAGATTTTCGTATGCAAATTGGGCTGTCGCTCGTAAAACTGCAACATAATTATGACCAATTTTCCTTATAGAATAACAGCGGGAAAGCTTTGCCGATTTTAAGATATATTGGTCTCAATAATTCGGTCTGCTGTATTTGCTTTACAGAAAAGAAAAAAAATTCTCATCCAATTTCTCCATTTGTCTACATTTAAAACTATTCATAGTCATAAGTTTGCCACAAGGACAGAAGTATGGCAACCAGTGCGAATCGAACTCATCGCTTATCTCACTACACATTACACCACGCTAGGAGTCCTAAAATGTAAATAAACCTTTACTACAACTCCGCGGTCTAGTCTGGTATGAATTAGACTGCATCAAGTGGTGAGTGTTCGAATTCTGGATCTCTGAATTGTTGAGTTACCCCACGGAGTATGACAAATTCCCCGCTAGATATTCCAGAAGTGGAGTCTCACAAACCAAATGATTTTAGTACCATGCCTAACCCCTATTTTTGAGGGGGGTTCTTACCCATCAGGGGATTCAGTGTGGATTATATACCAAACCTCCAAGACGAGCAGGAAGTAAACACAATGATCCAATTTATTATCAATAATTATTATTAAGCAGAGTTTAAACAGGTTTGAAATTCTGTTTTCTTTTTTCTAGACTGGTTACCCAAGACAATGTTAAAGAGTCCAGTCTGCTCTACTATTTACCTTATAGCTGGGCGGGACGAGAGTGTAGTTGGATGCATACCATTCCCAAGGGTTAGCGTGTGAAATGCAAACAGCCTCTTCCAGGATTTGAACTAGAGTCCATTTTTCTCGACTCTAACCATTCACCCACGCACCTCCAATTGACTCTGTATATAGTCTGTGAATTAAATATAGATTAAAAGGATCTTGAAAACACAATATTCAGTTAAAGTGAAAAACAATTTATATCAAATTCATAGATATTTAACATATTTCGATTTATCAAAATCATCTTCAGACTGTTTTTACTCGGACTCATCGAGAGAAGGAGCTGAAAATAATTTTGCAACTCTCAAAACGAAAACACTTGATGTCCAAAGATGATTTTATAAATCGAAATATTGTTCAATATTAGCTATGAATATGTTTTCAAATGTTTCCCTTTAACTGTATATTGTGTGTTCTTCATATCTTTTATTAGCCTCCATATACCGTGGATATCACTATATATATTCTATTATATAATAAGTAAATACACATTAGCGATGTGTTTTATGATATGCGCTTTTTTTAGCGAACAATTTTTGCGGAGAAGAATTGTGCTTAATTGAAGTTGTACCTAATTTTTTTTTTTTTTGAAAAGTTAATTAATTAATAATAATTAATTAGCGACGCATTACCTATTTGAATGAAGGCTAATTTATACATATATCTATATAAATTATATATAATCTACAGACTATACCCTTCAGAGAGTAAGAACCCATCCACAAAAAAGGGTGTTTGTAGGTATAGTAATAAACTTCATCTGATGGTGAGGTTCCATTCTAGATATCTGGTGAAATTGGAATACTCTATTGCATTGCTCCCGGGATTGATATCCCTTTCTGTGTAATGGTTAACAAGCTGGATTCTCAGATCCATCAGTGGTCTGCTGGCTTGGCTACGTAATCATTATAGCAGACGCGTTGCCCTTTTAGTCTGACTTTTCGTTCAGTTTGTACTAGAGGACATATTTAGCACAGACATCACATCATTACGTAGAGGATGACACACGAACCTTTCCTGACAACTGAATAGTATTTTTCTAATATCTATTTACTTTTTATTTTCCTTTTTGGCTTTGATTTTAGCCTTTTTTATTTATCTTTTATTATCTATTTTTAAATATTTCTCCATTTTTAGTTTTGTTTATTTCACACGTTTATACTGGTTCTATGTTGTTCTTTTTTTTATTGTTTTTGTTTTTTGTTGCTCCGTCTCTATTCCACGTTTTCATTAACTTCTCCAGTTCTTCGATTCTGAACACCCCCCCACCACACACCTCCTCAACAATCCTCACACACCTCCAGCCACCACCTACCCCACTCCACTCCACCGGTTGCCAGCTGAGCGAGTTTCACAATTACCTTGTTTGGTCACCGTCAACTGAATTCTTAAAGACATCACCGGAATACTAAGATTATCACCATGTGTTTATTACTCGTGGACACTGCCTCTTCACACCAAGTGATGGATACTTTTCCCCTCCGCACACAATTATAGGCGAATACACAAAATAACATACACTGAACTACCTTTCGTTGGCTGGTTAACTTTGAGTTGAGGGTCATTAAAAGTTAGAGAGTGAAGACTTGTAACCGATTTGTATACAATACACTATTCAATAAGTTCGCATGATAAAAAGACAATTTCTGTTCGTCAACCGGTGTAGGTTGTTTAAAAAAAAAAAAAAAAAATGCCTGGAGGACAGGAAATAGATTAAGACCAAAAATATCACACACACCACACACACACATATATATATATATATATATATATTATCTATATATTATAACTGTTACTATATATAGGTGTGTGTGTTGTATTAGGTAGTGTGTGTGTGGTAGGTTATGTTGTATTTAGTGTGTGTGTGGTAGGTGGTATGTTGTTATTTGTGATGTGTGTGTGTGGTAGGTGTGTGGTGTTTGTCTGTGTGATGTGGTAGGTGTGTTAGGTTGTGTGGTGTGTGTGTGTGTGTGTTGTGTTGTATTGTGTGTATGTGTGTGTGTGTGTGTATATGCATCTATAGCTTTTGACACTAGGAATTAACAAATGAACTACGACGTGTTTTAGTTGAAAAAAAGAACAGCAATAATAATCCACGTCTACTTAAAAAAAAATATATATTTATTTATTTATTTTAATATATAATTATTATTTATTTTTTAAAGTTTGATATTTTGGACTGATCCCCTATTTTATAGCGCTTAGCATAATCAATCAAAAATATATTATTTGGCGTTTTTATTAGATGGCGGGTTTTGGGCTTTAAATACCCATGAAGGTTGATGTGTTATTAAACAAAGAAACCCAACTAAAAACACTAGAATCTTTAGTCGCAGCCAACAATATAAATTATATATAAAAAAAAAAAGGAATCGTTACATGCCTATAAGGCGATACGGTAATCGTTTAAAAGTTTAACGCTGGGGGAAGGGTACTTAACTTATTTAACCTGATGGCTGAAGAACGTGCGCAAGCTGCGTAATGGTCTTAAAGGTGTCTTCGGGTATTGATTTTTTTTCGTAGCATATAGGTTTGATCGATATCCTTTCAATTTTTAACTGTCTTCTGGTTTAGCTCAGTCGGTAAGGCATCTAGCTCGAAACCGCAAGGTTCCAGTTTCACATACGATCACTCGTCAACTCAGCACATAAGTAGCACAGATTGATCAGTGCGGTAATTTATATAGTTTTTATCTATTTGTCTACTTTCCGCCCACAGCTGCTCTCTGTTTTTCTACGCATACCACACCCAAGAAAAGTACAAAACTGATGGTTAGTTCATTATATTGAACAGGAGTACTCGATTGCATAAGGAGGTTTATCTCAGTCGAGAGAGCGTCAGCCAAGTAACCACAACGGTTCCAGGTTCGATACCGGTCGATACTCAGCGTTCGGAGTGTACAGGGACTTGTGTTGTTAAGAAGCTGATGGTAGGTGTGGCGGCCACTCAGATGCAAAACAATCTCTCGGTATGGCGCTTGGGAAAAAGGAGATAGACCCACTCGGGCTATCTGGTTAATACCGACTTATGTCACTTATTCAGATTCAATATATAAAAGGACTTATTGAATAGAATGAGGTCTGGTGTCAATAGATAAGTTGAAATTTCCCATTTGATACAAGTAAAAAAAAAAATACTAATAAAAATTTTGTACAGCCTGGGTGGGCCTGTTATTTGGTATCAAAGTTAAATAATTCCTTTCTACATGTAACCTCTTTTTTTTCGGGATAGTCTTCGCTGATCAATTATTACTGAAAAATGAGTCTATATTTATCCTTAAGGTAGGTAATTGTTTTGTTTTTTTTTTAAACTGGGAAGTATATCATCTCTTAACAGTCGAGTTGTCTTTTACCCTTTTCATTTTTATTTTGTTACCATAGAATCTTTCTTACTCACACATTGCTCTTGTAGCTGTATTTATCTCGTTTTTTTTTGTTCTTTTTTATTTTTATTTTTTTTTTTTTTTTTTTAGTATTTAACTTTGAAATATATACTCAAGACTCAAATTAAACACTCTCTTTATCTCTCGAGTTTCTCTTATTCCAGCACACTTCTGAACTAGATTCAACCCGTTTCGTTCCAGTAATTGCTGAGGGGGTTTCATACAAACTCATTGGGTTAGAAAATCTTCATAATTCAGCTTTCTTCCCTCTCGTTTTTCCTTTCTTTGTCCTTTCCTAGCCGCACATCACCTTTCCCTCCCACTACCGCACCTCCTCCCTTTCCCGCCCCATATTTTGCTATGGTCAAAAGCAGGTCTCCTCTTTCCGTCTTTCGGATTGATTAATCCCCTTGTTTGTAACATATTCAAAATCTTGAAAAAAAAAAAAATTAGGTTTTTCAAGCCAAGCGGCTATACATCTTGCTATGAGGAAATCGGCTCTCTTTGAATAGTAGGCTACAGCTACTCACAAGCAAAAAAAAAACAACTTAGCCCTTCGTGTGTGTGTGTTCTAGAGTTCTGAAGTTCAATTGGAGCCCACATCAGCGGCCGGTAAGAACTATAGGGTCTTTCAACCTATTCATCGGGACCACGAGTCTCTTTTCTTATCGGCCAAAAAGAGCGCGCTTTTTTTAAATTTTCTTTTTTCACGCTTGGATGGTTTTCTTCTAGCACGGTTTCTTTTCCCTACCAGATCCTTCTTGTCTTTGCCCCCCTCCATCTTGTTTTTTTTTTTCTTTGCCAGCCAACTGTTTCTTCTTTATTTCTTTCCCGATTTTGCTCCCCACAACCGTTTTATATTTTTACTTATACTCCCCTAATTGTTTTTAGTTGTCTTTCTTTTCACCCCCCCACGTGGGGTTTTTCCATTTTGATTTCTTCTCTTTAATCTCTTCTCCGCTTCCCCTAGCTTTATTCTCTGGACGCTTCGTAGGTTCCAAAGTGGTCCAGCTATACTAGTAGCACTGATACAATAACATCGTTCATCCTGATGATATTTCGCTTTATTATTGTATGGAGGACGCGTGGTTTAATGGAACGAAACTGATTTTCGTATTTTTTTCACAACGCGCTATACACTGGGAAAGGTATGAATCGAACTATTCTCCTTATTCGGGTGGACTGGCTCAACTTAAACCTGTTAACCCCGGCTAATAAATATGATTGTGTCACCATTCTGTCTCGTCGGACGGGTTGGTAAATAGCAATATTTTCGCTTTATCAGTCGTCTAAATGCACATGATGATTGTCTTGTTTTCTTGTCTCTTGTTGATGCACGAACGTGTAGTAATGACACGATAGTAAAGTATGCTCTTAAATAGCGTTAGTTTTCATAGTGCTCTGCTGGCCAATATATGAGCACTTCTGTCCGGAAGTTTAGTTCTTTATTCTTTTCATTTTCTTCTAATGTTACTTATATATGTTTATAATATGTATGTATGATAGTTGTAAACACGGTCTGTTTTGGAATGGGCTTTTGCCGTATATGTTTTTTGGGAGAATAAGTGCTTAATTGGAGTCGTACCTAATTTTGAAAATTAATTAATTAATATGAAGACGGTTTCAAATCACGGCCAGGAGTGGTCTTCCGATCTTATAGCTTTGCCTGATGAGCCTAATAGGCCGAAGTATAACAGAGATGATTTTTCTCGATTTGTTTTAGCCTACATTAATAGTCATTCCCACCTAATCATTATTAATTAATTAACTTTCAAATTATGGTACGACTCCAATTAAGCACTTATTCCCCAACATATGGGTATGTGATGTATGTAATTGTATGTATGGTATCCAAAACTCGGTAGTAGGATGATTCTACTTGGGATCTTTCAAAACCTCAATGCTAAACACATATGCAGCTCTTGTACAGTGCAACATACCTTTCATGCAGTTATTTTTTATAATTACCTTAGCACGAGATCTTCAATGCATTAATAAATCAATAAATTAATCTTCTTTGACGATATTATATATACTATATCATATATCATATAATATATATAATTATTTATATATATATATATATATATATATTATTATTATATCATTCTATGAGGATCGTTAGAACATTTTCTAAACTGAGTTATTACTACATTCTGTTGTTTTTCAATTCATTTTTTACTATATATATATATATATATATATATATAATATTATTTCTTTTCGGTTTGAGGCATTTTCGCAGCTTTTTTACAACTCCCACTCGTTTTTGCTCTTTGACTTCTCTATTCCACAATTCTCTCTCTTCTCTCTCTCTCTCTCTCTCTCTTCTCTCTCCTCTCTCTCTCCTCTCTCTCCTCTCATCTTCATCTCAAAAAAACGCACCCCTAGTCCCCCCACTAACTACCCTGGATTTTCCCTGTCGGACTATTCGGGCTGCTCTACGGCCGCAGGCTTCGTCCCCATCAGCTGGCTTTCTATTGTCGGCACAAACACAGCACACCGCAGCAAAAATACAATCTCCATTCCTTTCTTCTTTAGCGAGCAAACTTTCCTCGGCTCTTCTTATTCGTTTGCTTTCTTCTATTCACTATTTATTCTTTTCTTTTCTTTTTCCTTCTTTTTTTTCTTTTCTTCTTAAACTCCACTTTCTACTATTCGACGTCCTTCATCGTTTTCTTTCTTTTTTCATTCGACTCGTTTCACGCTAATTCAACCACGTTTGTCCGGCTGGTGTACATAGACTATGCATAACCATTCATTACGCCCTCCGTTGTGTTTGGACAGTCGTAAGCCGGTTACTAACCCCACGTTATTTGTTGTTATTAATCCGTTGTTTAAGTTTTGACCCCGACCCCAGCCCGAACCTTAAACCCCCTCCGGCCCCAACCCCAATTCTTCCTTATCGTAAAGTATAATCATTGACGCTATTAACCATTACGATCTTATCAATGGGTTATTTAAGCATTAAGCTTATTCCTAGAGGGGCCGTTTTTAGTCACTAGGTAGCAGGCACTCGCCTTTGAATTGTCAAGATTCTGCCGGGTTCAATACCGGTCCTCGCCAACTCAGCCGATATGAGAGAGCGCATATTAGGTTATCCTGATCTGACAGTGTAAAGTGGGTGAGCTGGCGGTTTAGCTTTGGCTCTCCACCTTCAGCAAAAACAACCTCCTTGGTCTAGAATTCCTTGCTGTCGGCTGATACGACAATAGGCCACCTCCACAGCCTTAAGCATTAAGCCTCGACCTCTGTGGACAAGCCGATTTTATTCATTCTTTTTTTTCTTTTTTTTTCATGGGTAATTTACCAGTAAAAACTGGAGTAGGCTGGGTAAATTGTAACAGCTATCATAATAATAATATTTATAAATAATAGATAAACAACAGCTTCCGATTCTTGTTGGGGTTAGTAAAAAAAAGTGTGTTAAAATCAGCATTAGTGGCCTTGTCGGTACTTCAGCCGCGACAGAGCGGAGTATATCTCTTTTTCACTTCATAAGGAGATTGTATTTGATCTGAACGGGAGCGCCACAGCCTACCGTCATCTCACCCCCTTAGCGCACCAAATACTAGCCTGTTCTCCACAGGCCCCTGATTTGGCGAAGGACAATATGCACCCGGAAACTTGAGGTTCCATAGGCAGCTGACGTTAAATAGACACCTTGCAATACGACCTTGGGGAAAACAAGTTGGTTATCAGTGAAGATTACGCGTACGCTAAGTGGAACTTGCAAAGTGTAGATATGGTCAAACAAAAATGTGTACATATAGGTGTGTGTGGTGGGTGTTCTGGTGTGTGTTTATAAATCAAGTTTATACTATATAGTGATCCTATATAGTCTGCTATATTTTTTAAGTAAATAGTGCTCCAATATCATTGATTAGAGCATGTCTAAGTTTGGTAGTGCTCAACGTTGTAATGGGAATTCCTCGCTTTTCGATATTCAAACTAGAGTGATTTATGTCTTCACCATCATAACTTAGATATACTATCCAAATATATGCACCCTCCGGGTTTGCAAGCTATTGAATTTTAATGTATAGAAATATTGTTAAATTTCTGAAATACATTGTCAAACTAAATAAACAATCGATTTGAAACAGAGGGAGGTATAATCGAGAATAGAAAACTTTGAAACTAGTCTTCCACTTCATTTTCCATCACTCCTCCTTTTTATTGCGAATTTTCTAATTAACTAAAATAGTTAAATCTAGGAAGTAAAGGAAAAATTATGTATCTTTATATTAATGGATTTCTTTTAAGATTTTATCCCGCGAGATCTTTGCTCATATTCATAAAAAAAAAAACAATTAGAATCAATATACCAAGCGCACTATTTAAAAGATTAAACTTTTAATATCAATATGCAAATTAGCTTTCTGTTCACACTGTAACCGCATAAATTTAATATGACAATATATAATCATTAAATGTTATAATAGATGACTAGAATAAAGTCAAAAGTATTAAATAAATGTAAAATAATATTATAATTAATAATGAAGGTTTAAAAAAATAAAAATAACATAATAGACATAGTAGGAACAAAGATAAAATACAAAGGGGAATTGTGAAGATTTGAGAAAAGATAATATTACTAGTTTCGGATTACAAGACAAACAAAACAATATCAATATCTATAATAAACATATATGAATGAATATTAATAAAGTATCATTACTTTACATTAGAGCACGAACGTCAATCTATACAGACAGAGCGCACGTGTGTAAAGTTGTGTGTGTGTGAATGTGTAAGATGTGTGATTATATACTAGATACAGAATAAACATAATTTAATTACGTAAATTCTGTTACTTTTCAGTTCAAATTATATATTCAAATGTTTTTTAGAAGTTGAAAAAAAAAAAAACCCTCAAATCGCAAACGATGATGATTTAACTAGTCACAAATGTAATAAAACGGTGTATATGTCTTTGCAATTCAATTAACAGGTTATTATATTTTCTTCAAAAAATTAGAATATTTGATCATTTTTAACGCCCATTTTACATACTTTTTTTTAGGTTATATGTATTTGTTTGTCATATGTTGTATAGATAATTTAAGGAGGTTTTATTTTTCTTTTAGTTAAAATTGAAACATCTTTGTGCGAGAAAATACCAAAGCAAATTTGAAAAATGAAAAATAACGGCAAGAAAACGAAAAGAACACTGGAACCAGCAATTAGAAATTTACATTAAAAGACAAAAGAGATAATCTCTTTTAGTGCGATGAACAGGAGATGATAATAAAAGAACCTTGACAGGAACACACACACAACACACACACACACACCACACACCACAGAGTTTTCAACTGTTTTATGGCTGATGAGCGTTGGTACGCGACGGACCTATGTATTGTTCATAAACAAGTTTTATTTATTTAAATTTATCGATCTTCAAGTTAACAAGATCATTTACTACAGAAATAGGAAATTCTGTCTTTAGTTTCCCCAACTCTGTATGTCTTGCCCTAAACCTCTCTTCCCTATATATATATAAACAGTTACCTTTAAATCCAATAAGGAAAGTAAATATATTTAGGAAATGGTTAAGCTATTCGTTGTTAGACCGTGTGATGATACTATATATTAGTATCTATATTTTGAGGAGAAGGAATAATGGGAAATGGCCTTTCTGTAGGCGTGGTAGGGCAGACCCCCCAGAGAATAAAAACTAAGTCACTAATAACCGTTGTGATCAGCGTGGCAAAGCTTAAAGGGGAAAAAAACCCATTAATTTTTTCCCAAGGCCCCGCGCGTAATCCAGTAGATTTGATTTGTAGGGATGATAATATAATATATATATAATGTATATATATATGAGAGATAGAGAAATTAAGTGTGTTGTTTATATTATGTGTTGTATTTGTGAGTGTAATATATATTTTATATATATATATGTGTGTGTGTTTGTTGTCTACATGACTTTTTCACGTTTTCTTACTATCTTTATATTTCCGATTTCTTACATGTCTTAATTTTCACCTTCTGACTCTCACATTGAACACAATCCGTTTTGAGTTCCTGATCCTTGCGCCCCATTTCTAAACTTGTCCATCGCCCATTTCTAAAAAACAGTCCAAAGCTTACAATTATGACATAACTTCCGCGACATTTCGTTTCCTTTTTCTTTCTTTCTTTTCTTTTTTTTTTTTTTTTTAAGAATATTTTTCTCACAGCGGCCAGTGTAGCTACCAATACAACCATTTCCACATGGTTTCACTTGTTGGACTAGTTAACTCTGACTCATTGACCATTCTCTTGCCTGATGATGGGACAGGTTCTCTTGGCCCAAACAACCTGTGCTGTTTCCCACCGACATTTACATTCTTCTCGTTCGTTCTTCTTTTCTTGCTTTATCATTACTGATTAATTCATCATAACAACTCTATATTTTTTTTTTTACTTCCTTTTTTTTTTTTTTTTCAATTCAGTCCACAGCCTATAGCTCGTTACAAGGAATTAGACCCTCGCCTAATATTAAACACGTTTCCAAACTGCATTCAAGATGTTGCTTGATTTAGACTACACCAAACAAAATGGGCGCGAGAGACATCTGCTTCATAATCGTTAACAACTACTACGCATCTAATCAATAAGCCTACATATTTATCCACAATAACTTTCTATCCCCTTGGCCCTTTTGCGAGAATTGCTTTCTTTTTTTTCTATTTTTGTTTATTATTTCTTTGCCTATTAGCCGAAAGTTTCGATCTGGGACATTTTTCTCTGAATAACCGGAAAATGTCTTCCATAACTGTTTGTAAACCGGAAACCAGCCATTTTACGATAGATACTATATAATATTTTCATGAGCATTTGCTCCGGGGCTGTTGAAAGCTTTCACCTTACCGTACTCTTTCAATCGCCTCTCGTAAGACCACTATTTAGGGGCTTGGGAGTTCAGTTCAAATCGAATAATTAATTGCTTCTTTTTAATTTACCCATTCATGTCTAGCTTTAATACTGAACATATCAGCGCCCTGAGTCAAAGTTTGAACAATTTTGTGTCTTGATTTTTCTCTTGAGATTTCAGTCGTTCAGGTCTGAGATCAGAGATAATTGTTGCATTGTTACTAATTAGATAGCCTTAAAAACCTATTGTGAATTAGTTCGGGTAATCAATAGATAGAACCAAGGAATGTTGATATCATAATTTCTCTAAGTGTTATGAACTTAGTACACATGCCAAATGGTGGCCGACAAATTCTACGGAACTCTTTTTACTCGACTCACCGCTTCTCACCAGATAATCTTCTTTTTTTTTGCTATGCTCTGCACTTTTCACTATAGTAATCACATCAAGCCGAGCATCTGCACAGGAGTTCCCTTGACTCTCCCCTGGTTTATATTTTTCTGAGTGTAGCACTGTACTTTTTCTTCCTTTCTTTACTATAAAATGGAATATTCGATTATTTAGCTGAGGGGACGACACCTATCCACGTTACCAAACAACGTCTTCACTAATACGAAGTTCTCAAATCCTGTGATGCGTGTCTTAAGTGTGGACACATAGGGTAGGTAGGTAGATAGGTAGCTAAATTGTCATGAAAGCTATGGTCGGCTCAGCCTGACAGTGAGGTAGTCTATCCCTGTTCTTTCTAGCGGCAACGACCGAGGAGATTGATTTAGCGTCTGGACAGAAGCGGCCACCCTGGCCATACAGGCTCCTCACTTTGTATCCCCACAGATCCCTGTGCTACCTCATACGTTGACGTTGGCGGGGACGTATCGCAACACAGAACCTTATGGTTCCTAGTCGGACACTCTACCGACTGAGCTCAAACCGGCCTACTATATATATATAGATTTGTAAAAATGTTTACTACAAAATTAAACATGTTTGCTGCGATCAGTGTTCACATCTCGCAAACCTTGATAGGTCTGACAGGGGCGAGCTGTAGCTCTAGAATAGTAAACAAGAGTGTCATTTCGCCACTTTAAAAATGTGTGGACAAAGCCCACAAGTGTATAATCTTGTGGCTATTCCCACAGTTTTGTGGCCAATGATCGTCCTTCCTTACGGGCTTCCTCCATCCCACTACTGGCCGTCACTGGGAGTTAGCACTTAAATAATTGGACGGACACGAGGAGCTAACTTTATCCAAGGGGGTTGCGTTTTGTTTACTACAACCAGAATTAGACAAAATCGAAAAAAAAAAAACAAAAAGAATCAGACAACAGGGCCGCACATTGAAAAGAAAAGTTCAAAAATGGTGCATTAACGCGTTGCGAATCGGACCTTTTTTCTTGCTTTCTCGGTTGGTACCGAGGGTCGTTACAAGGGCAAACCATCTGAATTGAGGGATCGCTTTTGTGTGTAAGTGTGGGCGTTATGGGAGCGTTACTGCTGTTTTCTGACGTATGCACCCTGGGGTGTACCGCAGGCGTGCTGGCTGGATACCAGGCCTCCTCGCGTTGTCGAATCTATTGAGCGTTGAGAGGAGAGAGAGAGAGACGAGAGGATGAGAGAGCGGGGGGGCTGACATGTAGAAAGAGGAAGAGCGAGAGAGGGAGCTCTGAAATATCAGGCCGGGTTTTTTTAGGTAACCCCCTATTAAGTTTTTTTTTTTTTTATTTTTTCACCCGTTTGGCTTGGCAATGTTGGGAAAGAGAGGGCGTTCCCGGAAGCAAAGAATATTAACTAACGAATAACAACACAATGAATGAATAAGGAAAGTCTACCCTACTAAAGGAGGTGATGTAATAGGATAGTTCACATGAAGGTTTGCGTCATATCCTCGCTGACCGTTATTTATCATTTTATTTATTTTGGGGTTTGTTTTTTTGTGCTTTGTTGGTTTTTGGGTTTTTTTTGTTTTTTTCCGTTTTATTTGTTTAAGTAACTTAGTCTACAAAGAAGATGTTCTATGGCTGCTTTTTGTGTTGAGAAGAAACATAGCGTCAAAAATGCGAGGTTCTGCTTAGCAGAACTTACATACGTCCATGTTAAATGCATTAGTAGCAATGCAACAACTATTTAATTATAATATACAGGCTGTGAGCATCTTGCGAAAAAAATTGAACTATGAGTTAATAGAAATCGATTTAAAGTTCGAACTATAATAGAACTGAGAAGGGAGCAATAAAATTTAAAGCAACTTGTGAGCTTTAAAATAAGGAATCATTAAGCCACTTTTTGTCAAGTTCAAACAGACATTAGTTGACCGCTTGGCGGCCTTTATTGCTAGACATTTACCACACACCTTGCCACGGTTATGTCGAATCGTGATTCGTAGTAATGATCTGCGAGAACCAGTTGTAACCACTTTACCATTGTGACTGTGTTAACGCTCTTTTTATCCAACCCCACTTGCCATAGCGTATCGTCCACAGCAGTCTCCTATAGCAGCCAGTGCGCAGAGGGCGTCGCAAGTAATCTTGTGGATCTCAGGTCGTTGTTCCCCTTGTGCATCTAGTGTCAGTCGTGGATACCTCCTATATACCGTACCTCATCCATATCGCTCTCAGCGCAACACCTGCCCCCCGATTTACAAGGCACGCGGCTGGGTTTATTGCCCCAGTGCTGAGCGCCCCCTGAGGGAATCCGACGGATCGACGCAATTTTCTACCTACACCCATGAGCCTTGGCTTGTGGGTGGTCCACATAAAGCGGCTTGTTTCTTTTTTTTTTTTTTTTTTTTTTTTTTTTTTTTTTTTCTTTTGCCTATCGTTGTTGATCTCTCTCTTT
>CM042146.1:58273133-58275796 GCA_023376005.1 Doryteuthis pealeii | reverse complement strand
CCATATCTTATGGCATTTTGTACCTCTCAATTATTGCATGGCCTCTCTCTGTTTCATTATATATATATTATATTCACATATTTGTGACAAGAAAGTATTTCCTTTGATACTTATTCCGTTTACTGTTTTTTTTATATTATATAATATCAAAGTTCTGATTTTCTTAGTTCGATCCGCTCTGAAATATGGTTACGATACCCTGTAATATATTTGATTTCTGCATGTTATCATTTGTGGTTCTTGCTTCTTGTTTTTTGTTTTGTTTTTTTTTGTTCTTCCTTTTTGTTTGTTTCTTGTGGGAGGTTGTACAGGAAGAAGAAAAGTTACATTTTGAAAGAAAATCTTCGAAAAATCTGTAGTAGCGATCTTTTTTTCTTTCTCGTTTTTGTTTACACATTCCAGTGTGTATTTACAAAAGATAAAATACCACACCTATGCAGCCTCCCTTAAAGCCAACCTAATATAAGTAAAGAATACATAGAATTTGAAAACGTTTTCCCAAAAAAAGTAAGGCGAGTGAAGAGAAAACACCAAGTTTGAATAGATATATATATAATATATATATATATATATTATTATTAGTGTTTTCTTTCTTCACTCACCTTTACATTTTGGAAACGTTAAAATTCTATGTATTACAATGATGTTGCGTGTGGTGTTGTGTGTGTGTGGTTGATAATTGTATTTCCGTATACGAACCCAAATCTATTCTGGAATGTATAGAACTGATTGAATGTTGATAGAGAAAAGGTGATATGCAGTATCCCCTTTCTTCCCAATGTGGGTGACACTTTGCGGTTGTACTAGGAAACAGATTCAATTTAATGTTGGTGTCAATTGAAATTTTCGACCATTTAAATTCCATTTAGATGTTCCGATCAACATTTCGTCCTCTTCCCTCATTATACATATATATATACACCACACACATATATATTATTACACACACATGCACATATATAATATATACACACATATATATACACACACATGCAATATATATATACACACATATATATACCACACACATGCACATATATATTATACACACATATATATACACACAATGCACATATATATATAACATTATGATACCACACACATGCACAATATATACACAACATGCACTATATATACACACATGCATATATACACACACACCATGCATTAATATATATACACACATGCATATATACACACAACACATTGCATATACACACACACCATGCATATATTAAATACACACATGCAATATATTATACACACACATATATAACACACACATTGCATATATATATACACACATATATATACACACAACAGCAATATTATACACACACATGCAGTATACCACACACACACATGCATATATATACACACACATGCATATATATATATATATATATAATATATATATATATATATATATATTATACATTGAAACACACCGCACACATAAAATAAAAATAGGAAAATATGTATTAATCAAAATAATAGTGGTATTTTATATATTACCTGAAAATTGATAATAGTATTTCTTATATATATTATAATAAACAAAAAAAGGCTTACAAATTTCTTTCTATATAGGCCGATTGATGGGTTGATGAGCAAACCGGAAAACGCTGTAGCGTCAGCTAAGGTTAAACTATTCATCCTGATAATACCTACTTTTGTTTCGTTATTGGCACAAGGTAACTTTAATGGGGACACTCGATGATACACAAACTTATATGATATATGGTATAAACACAAACCAATTTTAATGCACTATATATTAGTTTAATACTATTGTGTGTGTGTGCTGTGTCTTAAATAACATGCTTATGTAAAAAAAATGTTTTCTTCTTTAATTGCAACGTGCTAAAACATTTAATTTAAGTTCAATATACATAGGGAAAGCTACTTTTTTTCCATGGCTGATTAAACACATCCAGACGGGTTATAAAATCCAATTGTATCTGAGATTCTGATTATCAAGAGAGGGGAGAAAAAAATGCCAGGAAATCTGAACCAGTGTTGGTTTCAAGTTATCACAATTGTTTGCCGCTGACACCACTTGTTATTGTCATTATCATTTTGTTTTTTAAAACACTGAAACCGCGAAGTAAGCATTTTGACGGGCCTTCTTAAAAAAAAAAAAAAAAAAAGAAAAAACCACATTGCCTTTAAGGAAGTAGCGCATTTATTCTCTGTTTTGTTCTTGTTTTTTTTGTTTTGTTCGTGGAAAATGTCTTTGTTTTTATGATATTTTATCCGAGATAATGTGTTAGGGATGAAAGTGGGATTCGGGAGTCTATCAGTGTGCCAACATGTGGTGTGTGTGTGTGTGTGTGTGTGTTTATGCTTTGATAGTTATATTGCTATTCCTAGTTTCTAGTGTTGGTGAGGGTTTTTTTTTCTTTGGTAGTTTACTTTGCCAATGAAGAAATCAAGGTCGGGTTTATATCTGCGCTGTATATCCATTTCTGCGAACATCCGGCCCAAACAGGAACTCATTGATAGGCGGCCATTTTCAAATGAAGACAAAGATAGGAGTAGCGAAGAGCAGACATGAGCAGTTTCTTTTCTTTCTTTCTTTTTCTTTAAATGGTGATTGGGAGTATCAGAAGGAAGTAAAAAAAAGGTTTGGAGACACTTTTTAGTTAGAAAGGAAATGTACA
>CM042146.1:58263133-58268133 GCA_023376005.1 Doryteuthis pealeii | reverse complement strand
AAGGTCCACTCAGACCCGGAGTGGTAGTACCTGTTAGGGTCCCATCTATGGGTTAAATAGAAAAATGTATTTATAAAAAAGTTGTATTATCCATTAAGAATTGATTTATTTCAAAACTTTATCGGCATTAAATGACCCACTGAGGTTGATATGTCGTAAAACAAAACAAACCAAAAAAAAAAAAAAATCAAATCTATATTTTTGCTCAAAACCAAGCCTTGGTAATATTTAATGTGTATATATATTTACGTTGTCGTTAATTGTTTTATTTTCGAAGTTTCCTCCGGACATACAGATTCACACAACTGCCCTTATATATGAATAGATAGATAATATCTTTATCACTGATATTGAGCATTCTACTAATGATACCTCAGAATATTGGACCACCACATTCCCAAGTGATAACCATACACTATTGCTGTATTATAGAAAAAGAAAAAATACGAACTGCGAATGGGAAAGGTTAAAAATGTGGTTACACTAGTAAGTCCATTGAGAGAAAGACCCAATGAACGTACGTTAAATACACAAAAGAGGTTTTGTGCGACAAGGGGGCGTAGAATAATTAGGCGAGACGAGAGATCTCATAAAGGGATTTTAAACGTGATCGACAAGGATATTCAGTTCAAGATTGTTGTGCGTATATATACACGAAATAAAGAAACTGATGACATACTTAAACATTATGAGAAAGTTTGTCTCTCTCTCACAAATGCAAGTTCTAAATAGAGAGTAGTTTAGAAGAGAGAGAGAGAGAAGAGAGAAAGAGAAAGAGAGAGGAGAGAGAAAGAAGAAAAAGAGAAATAGAAAGAGAGAAGAGAAAAGAGAGAGAAAAAAAGAAGAGAAAGAGAAAGAAAAGAGAAAGAAGAAAGAGAGAGAGAAAAGAAAGAGAGAGAGAGAGAGAGAAGAGAGAAAGAGAAAGAAAGAAGAGAGAGAGAGAGGAGAGAGAGAGAGAGAGAGAGAGAGAGAGAGAGAGAGAGAAAGAGAGAGAATTTTATTTTAAAACTAGGTGATGATATTAGTAGGGTCAAGTTCCTTTACAAACTATCAACACTACTTCTACCGAAAAAAAAGATAGCTGTAAAAGGTATATAAATACAAAGAAAAGAGAGATTAGGAGAGGAGAGAGAGAGAGAAGAGAGAGAGAGAGAGAGAGAGAGAGAGAGAGAGAGAGAGATATTGGAAAAATGAGAAGAAAGAGGAATGTTGCAAATAGATGCAAACAGAGAAAGAACCAAAGAAAAAAAACAAAAAAAATAGTCTCTGAATTTTTAGATGAGGCTGATAATTAGTAGCTCAGGAGGGCAGTAACATAGAATAATAATCAACACAGCTTAACACCTGTCCCAGCTATGGTTAGCGGAATGAGAACAGACACCCCCCATGGAATGAATAAAGGGTTAGGTTCAAAGTTCCGTGATGGCTTCCTACTACGAAAAGACGGTCCCGAAATCCCACAAGAAATAACTGAAGAAGCCCGGTAAACAATCAAGATGAGGACAATAGTTTCGAATAATACAAATAATGCGAAAGAATATATTAAAAATTGATAGCTTCTATTTTGGTTTCTTTATTTAATGACATATTAACCATCGTAGGTTATTTAATGCCCAAAAGCATCCTTGTAGAAGAATAGTAATGGTACTATTTTGAACCATAGATGGGGATGGGGGTGGTCATTACCTTCCCAAGGGTATTAGTCTGAAATGGAACGTAATGGGGCGACTGAAGTTTGAACTCGCTTACGACGATGTGCAGGAGCAGTGCGTAGCCACACGCCACGTAGATTCCCACCATCGACTGAAAATGATTAGGAGAGAAAGAGAGTCCAGAGAGAAAAGCGAGAGAGAGAGGGGGGAAGAGTGAAGAGAGAGAGAGAGAGAGAGAGTGGGTTGTAGTTAGGGAATCCATAAAAAAGAGAGAAGGAAGAGTGTGGTAAAAGAGAATTGGCTATAAAAAAGAATTGAAATATTCTGTGCGTGAGAGAGAAAGAGAAAAGTGCGTGAGAGAGGATAGGTGATGCGTGTATCGATTAATCAGATCGTCTATTTAAAATTATTGCTCGAATTTTGACGATGTGTGACAATTATAATACAGTCCGACCGACAAAAAAACAAAAACAAAGCAAAAACACACAGCTTTTTTATATGGAGATTTCGATTTTTTTTATAGCCAATTCTCTTTTACCACCACTCTTCCTTCCTCTCTTTATATGGATTCCCTAACTACACCCCATCTCTCTCTCTCTCACTCTCTCACTCTTCCCCCCTTCTCTCTCGCTCTCTCTGGACTCTCTTTCTTCCTATCATTTTCAGTCGATGGTGGGAATCTACGTGGCTAGGGCTAACGGACTGCTCTGCAAAATCGTCGTAAGCGAGTTCAAACTTCAGTCGCCCCATTACGTTCCATTTCAGACTAATACCCTTGGGGAAGGTATGACCACCCTCATCCCCCAACTATGGTTCAAATAGTACCATTACTATTCTTCTACAAGGATGCTTTTGGGCATTAAATAACCTACGATGGTTAATATGTCATTAGATAAAGAAACCAAAATAGAAGCTATCGTTTTTATATAATAATCTTTCGCATTACTTGTATTATTCGGACTATTGTCCTCATCTTGATTGTTATCCGGCCTTCTTCAGTTATTTCTTGTGGGATTCGGGGACCGTCTTTTCGTAGTAGGAAGCCATCACGGAACTTTGAACCTAACCCTTTATTCATTCCATGGGGGTGTCCTGTTCTCATTCCGCTAACCATAGCTGGGGGACAGGTGTTAAGCTGTGTTGATTATTATTCTATGTTACTGCCGCCCCTGAGCTACTAATTATCAAGCCTCATCTAAAAAATTCAGAGAAATTTTGTTTTTTCTTTGGTTCTTTCTCTGTTTGCATCTATTTGCAACATTCTCTTTCTTTCTCATTTTTCCTATCTCTCTCTCTCTCTCTCTCTCTCTCTCTCTCTCTCTCTCTCTCTCTCTCTCTCTCCTCTCTCTTTTTCTTTCCTTCCCTACTAATATCATCACCTCTCTCCTCCCCTCTCTCTCTCTCTCTCTTCTCTCTCTCCTTCTCTCTCTCTTCTCTCTCTCTCCTCTCTCTCTCTCTTCTCTCTCTCTCTCTCTCTCATCTCTCTTCTTCTCTCTCTTCTCTCTCTCTCTCTCTCTTTCTACTCCTAACTAACTCTCTATTTAGAACTTGCATTGTGGAGAGAGAGAGAACTTTTCATAATGTTTAAGTATGTTCGTGTATATATACGCACAACAATCTTGAACTGAATATCCTTGTCGATCACGTTTAAAATCCCTTTTATGAGATCTCTCGTCTCGCCTAATTATTCTACGCCCCCTTGTCGCACAAAACCTCTTTTGTGTATTTAACGTACGTTCATGGGTTCTTTCTCTCAATGGACTTACTAGTGTAACCACATTTTTAACTTTCCCATTCGCAGTTCGTATTGTTTTCTTTTTCTATGATACAGCAATAGTGTATGGTTATCACTTGGCGAATGTGGTGGTCCAATATTCTGAGGTATCATTAGTAGAATGCTCAATATCAGTGATAAAGATATTATCTATCTATTCATATATAAGGGCAGTTGTGTGAATCTGTATGTCCGGAGGAAACTTCGAAAATAAACAATTAACGACAACGTAAATATATATACACATTAAATATTACCAAGGCTTGGTTTTTGAGCAAAAATAATAGATTTGATTTTTTTTTTTTTTTTGGTTTGTTTGTTTTACGACATATCAACCTCAGTGGGTCATTAATGCCGATAAAGTTTTGAAATAAATCAATTCTTAATGGATAATACAACTTTTTATAAATACATTTTTCTATTTAACCATAGATGGGACCCTAACAGGTACTACCACTCCGGGTCTGAGTGGACCTTGATTTATATTCAGAAAGATTATTAAAAGATAGAATGTAAATGATAACAGCATGGATTTTTTTTTCATTTAATATTTAGATAGTAGACATTAACATTTCTTTTCAGAGTAGCTGGATCAATGCAAGATCTTTTTTACCTAGGGATTTTAATGGACATACTACGAAGATCCAATTCACGATTCAGTAATAATGGATCTGTGGGACTAACTTTTAAAAAAATCACCCTCTACCTAGGCGACGCCGAGTAACCGCTTCTAGTATATATATATATATATATATATATATATATGCTTTCGAATATTATCCATTAATATTTATTTATATCTCATAGGAATCATAAAAAGATTCCTATAACTTGTATTTTCTTTTTAGATATTTCGGATTTTTGTCGACGTTTAAACGTTTCAGTATGAACGCTGATTAATGGGAACGATTACAAGCCTTTTTCTACATACACATTTCCCACTCAAGTCATTCAAAGACACCCACCACGTTTTGAACAACAACACATCTTTTTTTTCTCATATTGCCTTGAAGAAGGTTTCACATGAACCGAAACATCGCCATAAATATAATATTTTTTTGGAAAACTTTTTTCTATTTCTATATATTTTCGGATTCATTTCCATAACTTACCCCCATATATATATATATATATATATATATATATATATATATATATATAATGTGTGTGTGTGATTTTTGTTCCTCTGCCACCAAAATAACTCTTTGAATACGGAGATGTTTTTAACCTCAAGTATTTACCAGCCAAGGGATAACTATTTCGAATAACTTGCCGAAAGTCTGTACACTCTTTGTATTTATGTTTCTAAGAAACGTCAAGCCTAGATCATCGTTATTTCTCCTGGTTATGGTCGATAAGTTTGTGACCTGATTCAGAGGTCGATGCGAATGATAAATGCAAACATCATCACCATCTTTTGACAGTCAGGGACGTTGCTTGAATTCAATGCAAGATGCCTGGGAGATAATCTGCCATTTCAATATACAACAATATCTATCCATGAGAGAGAGAGAGAGAGAGAGAGAGAGAGAGAGAGGTTCTATCGAAGACGTATAAATACTGTATTTTTCCCG
>CM042146.1:58243133-58255633 GCA_023376005.1 Doryteuthis pealeii | reverse complement strand
TTCATTTGTAAACCAAATACTTATGAAACATTATTAATGCTGTTTTACGTATGTCATTATTTGTCTAAATTATTGTTTCATATACTTTTATTGTTTTATATTGTATTAAGTACTTTTTTATAAATGAAAACACTTTCAAACAATTGATTAATTCCTTTCATGATGATAAGGTGTGTATGCTCTTGTAGGTGCAAAAATATATTCATACAAGGATTTTTATAAATCCTTAAAGAGAGCTCAATGTATAATAATCTATAAATTACATTAAATACAAAGCAATATTTAACTTTCAAAGAAAGAAAAACTTAACATATCGTTATTCCGTAATAATTCATTTCAATCAGAAACTCAAAACTTTTTTCAGTATTTTAAAAACAATTTTTAAAAGCCTTTTGAGTTTATTACGGAATGACGATTTGTTAAGTTTTTCTTTCTTTGAAACTTAATATATATATATTAAGACAAACAGGAATATTTTATCTTTTTTAGTTTTTACTAGTTCCCACTTTAAGTCTTCCTCAGGAGAAAATATTAGGGAAAAAAAAGGGACATCACAAAAAAATCTTTAAAGGAAAATGTACATTCAAATATTGACCAGTCCATTTGTTTATTGGAAACCACTAGTTTAAAACGCAAAATCCTTAGGTAAAACAAACTGTAGAATTGTGGAAAATACCTGGACAGTCACAGGAAATGTTAAGTTTCTTTAAAGATTACCTAACATTGACTAAAATTATGTTTTATTTATGATTCAATATATATTGTCGATTTTTCTGTACATACGTGTACCTTGCCACGACCAGTCTCCTAAAAATTCACTTCCCTAGTGAGTAGTTCTCTGAGATGGATTAACCCTTTTCATCCGATTAATTGAATAGTACCAAAGTAGAATTCAATCTTACAGAGAACAGATTTTTTAAATTCATTTGTCACTATGTGGTATGATGAATATGCAAACATTAAACAGAACTATTATTCTCTTATTTCTACAAATCGTAAAAGGTAAGAAGAGAAAGCCTTAAAAGAAAAGAATATTCCTTTTTTATGCGATGTGTTGAATGCACTGTCGGTAGCTCATTTTAATACGTCTCGAGTGTAAAGTGGCAAGTTTAAATATACGATAACAGGCATTCAAGAAAAAAGATATTCACAATCAATTTGAAACCATTCTTCGCCTTGTCATTTTACGTACTTACTTTTATTGACTTAATAAATATTTGGGTAAAGATAACATTAATACATATAACATATGTCTATGCATTAATACACCATTTTATATATTATATTCGCATGAGGATTTTTCCTCTCATCGTGCCTTGATTAGAGAAAAATTTCACGATTAAATCCTTTCAAGGTTTACAGGATGATAAGCCTGAAATTAAAACACACACACACACACACACACACACACACACCTTATATATATATATATTATATATATATATATATATATATAAGGATGATGGTTGAAAATGGAACCGAAAGTACTTGGAACAATTATTTCAGATTTTTCACAAATTCTTCTCGTGATGATAATATATATTAAAAAAACATCATTAAAAAGATTGAGATTAAAAATAATCTAGAATCTGCTGTGTTTTTATATATATATATATATATATATATATATATATATATATATATATATATATATATATATATATATATATATAAAATGTTGTTCTGGTTCCAACGGGAGAAAATTCAATATTTTATTTAAAAAAAAGAAGGTCCGCAAAATGTATTTTCTTCTCAGCATATGTAAAACAAAGAATTAAAAAAAAAATTTCTGAGAACAAAATACATTTTGCAGACCTTCTTATATATATATATATATATATATATATAACAAATTTCGTTGAACACAACAGAATTCAGATGATTTTGGATTTTTTTTATTTTTAAACCAGCTGGTCTCTGCTTAAGAAACGACCTTGTGTACATCCTACCCTTCGAGAAGGGGTTGGGGAAAATGTCCAATTGACTTTGCCCTAAAATAGGTTCTCAAAATTCGACTGATAGTCGAGTATACATGGTATATCAAGATGCAGTTTCAGAGCATTTTATTACCCTTTACCCATATATATGGTGTGTGAGAGCTTGTGTAACTGCGTGTGAAGATCTGATGTGATTTTTTTTTCATGTTTATCTCTATACGCCTCGATCTGAGCAATAAAATACTTCCCGCTCTCCTCTCAAAAAAGGCGGGAAAAAAGGTTAATTACTATCGAATCAATAAATTATGCCTGGCACGACGTTTCTCAAGGGCAACAACCATATATAACATTTAGGATTGTCTTTCATTTAAGTTAACTTTATTTACATTTTATTTCTTTTCTTTTACAACAGCTTCTTTGTTTAATTTCACTAAATCACCATTTTGTTTTTTTGTTTGTTTTTTTATATATAAGTATTTTTTTTCTTTTTTCTTTTCTTTTAATTGTGCATCTTGACTTTAAACCCGATTATGAACAGAAAAAAGATTTAATGAAAATGTCTAATATTTTATTACCAGTTTTATTAAGTAGATAGATTTTCATTGCCGGGTGTTTTTGTTTTTTTTTCGATTGGAGAAAAAGAAGGTATATTTCATTGACACTTCTTGAGTCTTAGTTGCTTTAACATATTTTAATTGTTTTAACGATAGAAATTATCTTTGGTTATAGTCGTATAACTTACCTAAAGTTGGAACAATGAATTCTTGAAGGATTCGCCCTTCGAGCCCTGTGTCTGGTGGTTTCGCCCACTGGACCATGAATTAACGGAGTGATCCCTGGGGGGCCAAACCCACAGGCAAAACCTCCCTCCATGATTTAAAGTGACAAGGCTCAGTTTATTGCCCAGTGCTGGAGTCACCTTTTTAGAGGAATGCCGAGGAGATCCGCGCTTTTTTCGCCGCTGTATCCTCCGGCCTTCCTCAGGTTTTCCTGTCTATCCGAGCATTTTGGGTTGGACTATTGCTATGCTCGGATAAACGGAATACCCGAGGTAAGCCGAAGAATCCAGCAACCGAAACAACGTGTTTTTACATGGCATAATAAAGACGAGGACAACAGTCCGGAAAATCAAAATTATACACATCAAGCCTCATCTTAGAAATTCAAACAAACTATTAGACGTGTTTCTAGTCCCTTATCCTGAGTATATCCCGAATAGCACATTTGCCTTTTCTTTCATAAGCTTATCAATCGTTTTGTTTTGGTTTAAAGGCATATCAACCTTCCTAGCTTATTTAATGCCGAAAGCATTCTTGTATAAAAACAGTTGTGATTCTATTTAAGTTTTGTGGGTTTTTTTATATACCACTACAAAAACGAGAACAACAGTCCGGAAAATCAAAATTATACGTTTAATCGTATCCTGGATTCTGTTTGTATTCGTACGCGTATTGTTGAACCCGCATAGAATATCAGAATAATGAAAACTAACAGTTGCAAAATGGAATTCCGAAGTAGCCAGTTAGAATAGTATTCTGTAGTGACAATTATCTGTAAATATGCAGCCTTAACAACAGTCTAAAGAATTCCATCATATTTTTCGATTCTATTCGTTTCCTTATTTGGCGGAAACCATCGTGATTCTTGCTTTGGGGGCTAAAAGCGAATTTTTAATCAATTCCGGTTATTAGATTTTTTGGTTCCTGGTTTCTGATAATCGTATACGCCGTTTGGAGCTCTCCTTTGTCAGGAGGAAGGAAATTAGGTACAAGAGAATAATTTAATTTTCCAGCGTTAGGCTTTTAGTGATTTAATTGTTTAATCGGTATTAAACAAAAAAACTGTGCGGATATGTAGAGGCGCATCTATATTTATGTTATGGAGAACTAGAAATTATTATTTTCTAAAACCTCTCTCTCTCTCTATCTATCTATCTATCTATCTATCTCCTCCCCACATTCACTTCTTTGTCTCCTTATCCCTTTCTATCGTATAATTTCTCTCTCTTTCTAGATACTCCCATATTCTCTTCTATCAGCATTTCCCCCCTCTCTCATCTCTCTCTCTATCTATCTCTCACTCACTTTTTTCACGCTCTGACTTTTCATCTTTCTCACTATTTCAGCTTTTAAGCCTCTCTCTCTCTCTCTCTCTCTCTCTCCTCTCTCTCCCTCTCTCTCTCTCTCTCTCTCTCTCTCTTCTCTCTTATTTATATATATATATATATATATATATATATATATATATATATATATATTATATAATGTGTTGTGTTTGTAATGACTGTAAAACTGTTTCAGACGAACTGATTTCGAATGAAAGAGGTTAATATATATATATATATATATATATATATATTATATATATATATATGATTTTACCAACATTTTACTGAATTCAGCCTAGTAAATTTTATAATTTAACTCCTTGAAAGTATGTACTTATTCACCATTCCCTCACGGACAAGGATATGATATAAGATCAATATTTACGCGAAGTACAGCTAGTTTGAATTCAGTTTTCTATTAACTTACTAATTACATCTGCTCCCTTATATATATATAATATTATATAATATATATAATATATATAATATATATACACTCAACTCACACTGCATTGATAGTATATATTTTATTATTATTATCTATTTTGTCTATATATGTATTCTCACTGTATAGTTACACGAATTGCCACATTCTCTACTATCTATTTCGCAATGTTCAATCTTATTTAGTAATCTTTTTCTATTTACTATAAATTCCTTTCCATTTCAAACGCCCCCACCCTCAGTAGCTCCTCTAGTCAATAAAATTAAACGAAGAAAAAATCTTTTAGGTTAAGATAAAATTGAAAGATCCACTTTTACGCACTTGTGAGGTGGTGGGGTGGTTTTTTGAGAAAATCGAATAACAAAATTAAAACAAAATCTAATTCCCTTTCTGTATTCCTGAGGTCTACCCAACATTCTTTCTTGATTTGCATTCACAATAACCCACAATCCATATTTTTTCCCTCAAAAAATCTTTTCGATGTTGTTCAACCCTATTTCATTTTTTTTTAAACATTTACTTTATTATCCCTTCTCCTTCCTTAACACAACCTCCCCACCCCTAAAATCTCTTTTATTTTTTTACGTTATGACTCTTCACCATTTTTCACTTTACAATTATTTTCCCCCTTTTCTTTTCTCCCGATCAATTTCTCTTCTTCCTGAAGAGGATTCCGTTCCCGCCAATCGCATTCGGATCGCCTCAAAACGTAAAATAAGCCCTGCCTTGCTCGTGTTTATAAATCAATGGCACGAGATGAAATAAACGAATAACAACAACAATAATAATGATAACAATAAAAAATAATAATAATGATAACAATAGTAATAATAATAACAATATTAAGAATAATGATACGTTTAATAATGATAATATTAACAATAATAATAAGGATAATAAGAATGAGGATGATAATAATAAAGATAATAAGGATAATAAGAATGAGGAAATAATAATAATATAATGATGGAATAATGATGATAATAATAATGATAGGAATAATATAATGATAGAATAATGATAAATAATAATAATGATAGGAAAATGATAGGATAATGATAGGAATAATGATGATAATAAATAGGAATAATATAGAATGATAAATAATAAATAAATAAGATAGAATAATAATGATATATAGAATAATAATAATAATAGAAATAATATAATATGAATATAATGATAATAGGAATAATGATAATGATAATAGAAATAATAATAATAAATAGTAATGATAATGATAATAATAATGATAATATTAGGAATAATGAAAACAACTCTCGCATTAGAATACTCTAAAGTGAAATAACAACAACAAAAACAAAAACAACCAAATTTGAATTGACATGTGTTCGTTATAAATTCTTGGCTGACGGGTGATATGTTAATGAAATATATTGGAACGCCAATGAAAGTTATCGTCTGTCTCTCTTCAAATATGTCTTCCGTGACAATTTAAGAATAACGAACCGCGAAAATAGTCCTTCATTAAAGGATGTCTAATGAGGCAATATCGATCCTTCCTGACAGGGGAAATATAAATTCAACAATACATAATCAATAATAATTTCACAAATTATGATAAGGTTGCCCGTGTGGATGGCAAAGGGGGCTAGGGGAAGAGGGGGAGGCCTGTAAATAATGATGAAAAATTGCCTTTTGATTTTTGCCTCGGTTGAATTTGCTTTCATTAAATGTCGATTTGAATTTAATTCAAGCACGAACGGGGTTAGTCTACGTAAGTTGGTCAATTCCTCCCGCCTCTAGCAATGAATGATTTGATCGGTCCTTATTTTTTTCTCCTTAAAAGTGACAGCTGTGGTTTTGTTTGTTTGTTGTTATTTTTTAAACTTGACTTTTCCAGACCCCATTTTATTATTCTTCTCTCAAATGCTTGCCACTTTCATTTCTAATCATTTTCTTGTTCCCCTTTTTTAATTTTTTTTTCTAACCCCGGTATATCATTCTTGCCCCATTCGTAAACGTTAAAACGTCTCATAATTTATTGTGGACATATTTATGTGGGGTTTCTTCCTCGAGCTTTCATAATATTTCAACACTTCTGATCGTTAACAATAGCCCCCACAGCAAGCTTGAATTACACCCCAGTTTATGTGCGTTTGATTTTCTCTGGATACTCTATTCAAGTGCCCTTGTGCCAGTCTATATATCCGGCCTTATAAACATATTGGAGTAGGATAATGGTTAAGACATTTAGTATTATTTGTATTATTCGGACTATTGTCTTCATCTTCATTGTTATCTGTACAACGTTTCGGCCGATGTGCCCTCCAGCCTTCTTCAGCTATTTCTTTTCGAACTCGGGAACCTTCTTTTCGTAATCGGGAACCTCCCTGATTACGAAATACAAATAATACTAATTACAATTAATACTAATTTTCAAGCCTCATCTAAAAAAAAATTAAGAGAAATAGTTAAGATTTTTCTTTTTAGTTCTCAGGTGTGGGAGTATTTTTTATTAATACTACTACTATTCCTTGCGAGTTTTTCATAGCATCGGTAGCTGGTGGCCTTTCACAGGAGTCTGAGTGACAACAAGTCTTTTGGTGGTTCTAGGACTCTTCTAAGTATCCTAGCTGACCTTAACAATGTTGTTGTCTGGATGGTCTTAATTCTACCTTTGATTTCCAATTTCTCCAGTCTCTTATTCAAACCCTTGGGAGCCGTTCATAGAACACCAGATTTGTATCATTTTCACCATCATGTTTACACAGAATACAACCTTTTAATCTTTCCATCGCCCTTCAAATTCTCTCTCTCCCCCTCTCTCTCTCTCTCTCTGTCTCTGTCTCTGTCTGTCTGTCTGTCTGTCTCTCTCTCTCTCTCTCTCTCTCTGTCCGTTGTTCTCTTGCTCGGTTTATCTTAATCTCTCGTGTCTATTTCGTCTGTGTTTATTTCATTTGCTGAAATCCAATTGGCTGTATATTTCTCTTTTCACTTTCTTTCTGTATCTCTTCTCCCCCTCTTCCTCTCCCCATCTACCCTCTCTCATTAAGTTCTCTTCCCTCCCTCTTTCCACCTCTCTCTCTCTCTGTTCTTCCCCTTTTCCTCTCTCTTCTCTTTTTTCTCTCTCTCTGTTTCTAATCTTTTTTCTGTTTTCTCTTTTTCTCTCTCTCTCTCTTTCTCTCTCTCTCTCTCTCTCTCTCTCTTTCTCTCTCTCACTCTTTCTCTCTCTCACTCTTTCTCTCTCTTTCTCTCTCACTCTCTTCACTCTTTCTCTCTCTTCTCTTTCTCTTCTCTTCTCTTTCTCTATCTCTCTTTCTCTATCTCTCTCACTCTTTCTCTCTCCTCCCTCCCTCCTTTTCTCACTCTCTCTCTTCCTCTCCTCTTCTCTCTTCCTCTCCTTTCTCTCCGTCCTTTTTCAACACTCTTTATCCATTCAACTTCCGACTTAATTTCTCTCTTTTCTCGATCTCTTTTAAGATTTAATTTTTCTTCTTTCCTTTTCTTTCCAAATTTCTCCTTTACTCCAGAATACCACAATCTTTTAAAATCTTTCTCTCTCTCTTCCAATTCTCTCCCCTCCCCCTCCTCTCTCTCTCTCTCTCTCTCTCTCTCTCTCTCTCTCTCTCTCTCTCTCTCGTGTCTTTTTAGTCTGTGTTTATTTCATTTTCTCAAATCCAATTGGCTGATGTGCATCATGTTTAATCTCACCTACCCAGTTAACCTACATCTAACTTTTCTTTCGCTTTCTGTGCTTCACACAGCACACCCCTTCAACTTCTCTCTCCAACCCCTTTTCATCTCTCCCGGCTCCCACGTATATAATAGACATAACATAAGTAAGAAAGAGAATGGTGAAGATGTGACGTTAAGTCGCCATATCAACACTCCCACTTCGCTCCTCCTGCTGCCTCTCTTCGTTTTTCTTCCACGTTGTTGTTGTTGTTGTTGTTAAGTTCTCGCGAGATTTTTACACATTTTTTTTAGTTTGTCATATTGCTGTTGTCTGTTCCTTTTCTCTTTTTTTCTTTTCTCTTTTCTCTAACCCCCTTTCTTTCTTTTTCTTTTTTTTTCCTTTTTTTTTTTTTCGTTTCGTCTTACTCGACTACACATTTTTATCAGATTATTAAACTCGTTTCTTGTAAGATGCAGTCACTGCGTCTCCAGGATTAATAACAACTGCTTCGCAGCCTCCACCTTCATCTTTTTCAATTTATGTAGCACGCTTTTTCATACAAGTGCTAAACACACACAAACACACACACACACACATTATATATATATAAATATATATATATATATATATATATATATATATATATTATATATATATATATATATATATATTCATTCTTTAAAACTTCATTTACATTTCTTTATCACTAGTCTGTTTATCTCAAGACTATCTCGTTCCCATTTATATCTGAGTTATTCAACCTTTCAATTTAATCAGTTCTTCATGACTCTCTCAGTTTCGTTTCTCTCTTTGTACGTGTCCTTCTCACCTCCCCTCTCTCTCTCTCTCTCTCTCTCTCTCTCTCTCTCTATATATATATATATATATATATATATATATATATATATAATTCTCACTTTTGAGGTTTTTTATTTGGGCAAAAACACTTAAAATATCTGACGGAATAAACCAATTTCCAGTCCAATTTGCATTTGAATGATAATTTTGAGGTGTCAGCATTTGCACTAAACATCATTTATTTTTATCTCGATCTAACGAAGATTAAATTCCGGTGCTTCTTCCTAGATAGAAGCACCAATGTCATTATGGACCGCTATTGCAACGGAAACCCACCCAGAATCTCTTAATCGTCTTATATTTATATATATATATATATATATATATATATATATATATTAGTTACTTAGCTTAGATGTAGCACAAGGCCAGAAGTATGAGGTGCCCAGTGAGAATCGAACTCACTAACAATGGTCTGTGAATCTAGCTTACTAACCATTACACCACAGAGGTGTCAAATATATATATATTATATATATAATATATATATATATATATATAAGGTTCCTAGTTCGATACCGGTCCCCGCCAACTCAGCGTATGAGTAGCACAGGGAACTGTGCGGTAAAGTAAGGAGCTGATGGTAGGTGTGGCGCTCCACCTCAGATGCTAAAACAATCTCCTTGGTCTAGCGTTATTGAAAAGGGGATAGACTCCCTCGCTGATTGGCTGATACCGACTTCAGGCCGCCCCGTCGACTTACTTACTATATATATATATATATATATATATATATATAATATATATATATATATATATATAATTATTGACACCTCTATGATTCGTCTGTCTCCCCGGATTTATTTCTCTATCTCTACCATATCTTCTACTTATGTTTATTGCCTTTTCTCTCCCGTCTCAAAAACTTTGATATTTCTCAATCCCCCTTATCTACATGTTTCCGATAAGGTAAGAACTATTTTATCTCTCCATTCCACGGAATCAGATGCAAAGCTAAATATTTGATAAAGTGTTCGGCGTTTTTCCCCGACAAAACATCCAACTTTCCTCGAGAGAGAGTGTGAGGGAATTTCAATGAATAGCCGCTTGTTGGTAAATTATAATAGTAAGGGAAGGGTACTTCAGCTGCTGGGTTTATTAGCTATTTCGTTGAATAGATTTTCTAACATGCTTATTGTTAGGGGCTTCTGGTGTTTTATTGCAATTAGACTCATATATATATATGTGTGTGTGAGTGTGTGGGATATACACACATGTGTGTGTGTGTGTGGGATATACACACATATGTGTGTGTGTGTGGGATATACACACATATGTGTGTGTGTGTGTGTGGGATATACACACACACATATAATATATATGTTGTGGGGGGGAATATACACACACATATATATGTGAGTGTGTGGGATATATATATGTGTGTGTGTGTACATATATGTGTGTAGTGTGAGGGACATATATATATGGGGGGGACATATATATATTGTGTGAGTGTGTGAGACATATATATATATATATATATATATGTGTGTGTGTGTGTGTGAGTTATATATATATATATATATGTGTGTGAGTGTGTGAGACATATATATATGTTGTGTGTGAGTGTGTGGTGTGTGTGAGTGTGTGAGACATATATATATGTGTGTGTGTGTGAACATATATAATATATGTGTGTGAGTGTGTGAGACATATATATATGTGAGTGTGTGAGACTATATATAATATATGTGTGTGTGTGTGTGAGACTTATATATATATATATGTATGTGTGTGAGTGTGTGAGACATAATATATATATATGTGTGTGAGTGTGTGAGACATACATATAAATATATATGTGTGTGAGTGTGTGAGACATACATATATATATATATATGTGTGTGAGTGTGTGAGACATATATATATATATATGTGGTGTGTGAGACATATATATATATATATATGTGTGTGAGTGTGTGAGACATATATATATATATATATGTGTGAGTGTGTGAGACATATATATATATATATATAATATATATATATATATATATATATATATGTGTGTGTGAGTGTGTGGGACATATACATATATATGTGTGTGTGTGAGTGTGTGGGACATATACATATATATGTGTGGGGGCATATATTAATATATATATATATATATATATATATATATATATATGCGTGTTTGTGTTAAATATAGAAGATATTTAAAAGTCAATATTGTAATTATTGTTTTGAGGAACTTAGTCAGCAGTTGCAATCCGGATGTAGTACAATATTTCAATGCTACCTCTTTTGAGCAATGTCTTTTGAGGGCCAGTATACAAACAGCAGGCGAGCGAGCAGTTTGAAAGAGACGACAAAAACTATTTGCTTGCTGAAGTAATTCTTTTTTATATTCAAATTCTTTAAATTTTGGGTCCCACCTCTTATGAACACACACACACACGCCTTGAGAGAGAAAGAAAGAATTTATGGTTTTCGAAATTTTTATATTCCCAGCAAAATGAGAGAATTCTTCATACTTGCTCATTCACCATTACTGATCATTTAGCTATATGACATTTTTCCTGTCCAGAATATAGCAAGAGTTAATTGGATCCTATATACGAAAAAAGAAAAGAAAGGAAAGAAAAAAAGAAAATAATTTTGAATATCTATATTCACGCAGAGATGGACGTTCACGCACTCCCTGACACATATTGAACACAACGGATTTTTTCCGTCCACCTTCGTTTATCTATTTTTTTTTCTCCCTCGATTTTATTTCTTTATTTAAAAAAAAAAAAAAATTCCATCTTATTTTTCTGTTCATTTGCTTCTTAAATTATTCTTCACGAAAGAAAAAAAAATGAAATTAAACCGAATATACGTGCGCTGAAAAAAGATAATAATATTTAAAAAAAGAAAAAAAAAAAAAAAAAAAAGATGTCGTCTGCTATATCAATTGTAATGTAAAGAATTTTAACCTCAAATACGCATGCGCCGAATACAAAAGAAAATAGAAATCTAACAAAATGAAATCAGCCCTTTTTATTATTTTCTAGTTTTTAAAACTAAAATTTGTGACAGTTTCACTTATATTTTAATACGTGGAAAGATATTGAAAGAAAAAAAATCCTATTATTTTTCATATTTGGCTTTTCTCCATTAAAAAAAAATCCTGTTTTTAAAAGAATAGAAAATTTAAAGTAAAAAAGAAAAAAAAATCACATTTCAATATAAATAATTTTCCGCGTTCTTGATAGAAAAAAAAACTTTAAAAACTAATATCTCTACTTACAAATGAGATCATTTTGTCTTTTTTCTTTTATTGAAATAATAAAAGAAAACAACTCCATTTATGATTACGCACACACGGAATAATATTCCTGTATACATATTATTCCATTTTCCTACTGTTACATATAGAACTCTTCAATTTGTGTGCAGAATTGGAAGTGCAAGAGAAATTGTAAAATTTACATAATGTAATAAATATACTTGGGTCATTTCTTTTGTAGACCGTAGAAGTAAAAAAAAAAAAAAAAAAAAAAAAAAAAAAAAATATCGTGTATA
>CM042146.1:58230633-58238133 GCA_023376005.1 Doryteuthis pealeii | reverse complement strand
AAACAAAATATAAACTTGTTCGAATCAATACAACTGAATGTTTTAACACAAAAATATCATAAAATATGTTCTTAATAAGAATTAAGTTAATTTCAGATGAATACGCAAGCATAATTTTATGGTAGGAATTTACTAAACTAAAGTTCATGATTACCATTATTCCCGCATTGTTTATACATAAACAAAGGCGGTTAGATAAGATAATAAAGTGTTTACTTGACACTGTTTACTATTTATAAAATCTGTACATATATGTACAAATAGTATAAATATCAAAGTTATGTAAAACTGTCGTTACCTTTAATAAAAACCTTTGTTTGTGCATCAACTAAGATATTCGGGAAATCATTGGGTCAAATTAACGGTAAATTAAACCGAGTCATGGTATCCAAGCCTATATTTTCAAAATATTAGACTTGGATTTTAAACACTTGTTTATATCATTTTACATAAACATTATCTGTCACTAGCCGCATGTCAGTTCCATGTTTTCTTCTAAAGAAAACTCAAAATATTCTTTATGGAATTGATACAATATCAAAGTTTTCTACTTTTGTAGGTCAGAATATCGAAAGACAATTTTCAGTATTTGTTACTTGCAAGGGTTACTTTATTTTCGTCTAGTAAGACAGAATAAATATTCTCAGAATTTAAGAGTACTGAAAAATTATCTGCCTAAACAAGAAACGTTTTTTTAAAGAATGCGTAGATGTCATATTCCAACTGTTTAATTCATTGTGTATGTTTAAAATATTCAAGTAAACACCGTAAGCTACACAAAGCGCTAGACTACATTGTTTGTTTACGGTATTGCATTGATTTTGATTGTAGTATAGTAGTTTTGAAAGTATCCATAAGTATCTAAAGTTTTTATTTTTATATCCTTGGATGTCAAAACCTTATTCCTGTTGGCTAGCATAGCCAAACGTTAGGGGTTATTCACACCAAGCAGTATATGATAAGATATGTTTTGTGGCTAAACATTAGGGGTCGTTTATTACAAGAATATATACAGTACATTAAGTAAGATAATAACTTAATTTGTAACCATATTTAGCTTGAAATAAAGTGCTTAGATATAAACAACGGAGATAATTTGTTTTAATAAGAAAACATTTTTTTGTTTATATTCATGACAACGTATTTATACACAAGAGAAATAAAGAGCAACCCCGACAATGTGCAGACAGTCGCTTTAAAAAAGAATAGTTTATTATCTTAGTTTTTGAGAAGGACTTTTTCCTTCAGATCTTTTTTGTTATATTTTTTCTATTTATCTGTCACCAGCCGCATGTCAGTTCCATGTTTTCTTCTAAAGAAAACTCAAAATATTCTTTATGGAATTGATACAATATCAAAGTTTTTTTTACTTTTGTAGGTCAGAATATCGAAAGACAATTGTCAGTATTTGTTACTTGCAAGGGTTAGTTTATTTTCTTGTAGTAAGACAGAATAAATATTCTCAGAGTACTGAAAAATTATCTGCCTAAACAAGAAACGTTTTTTAAAGAATCTTCGAAACGACTTTCAAATGGGGGGATGAATATGAATATAGAAAAATTCGTATCAGTAAGACCAAGGACTTTTCAACACCTCTCCAAAAAACCAAACACAGATTATTGATAATTCATTAGTTTTTATGGGAAAGTGTGGGAATAGTAAAAGAAATGAATAAATAGAAAAAAAACAATAAAAAATAAGCAAAAACCAAACAAGCACACCGCATTTTAAATAAGTTTAATTTTACAGCATTTTTTTTTTAAATGGGAAATCATATTTTAAAATTCTAATGAAATATACAAAAGTAAAAAAAAAAAAAAGACAATTTTTTGACCGATACTTTTCGAAAGACAACGTCGGTAATATCGGTCGAAAGGTACCTAAATTTTTTTTTTTATTTAAAAAAATTTTTTTTATCTTCATGTATTTTCCTGAAATTATTTATACAATATTTTTAGATTAGCGAGAATGCCTTCCAAAGGAAGAAAAAAGCGCAGCTTATATTCTTTAAGAAAATGAGTTAGAAGATTGTATATCTATTGGGGTATTCTTAAAATTATATCTTCATAGACATACTGAAAAGAATAGAAATTCTGATTGATTAAAAGCCGGATTATCGAAGTGAGAAAATATTTTTATCCTCTCAACATTTATTGAGAAGAAGTGAGAAAAATTTATTCAAGAAATCTGATGCAAAAATTAATTCAGGAAGACATCAATTCAACATATCTTGATATTTTCCACAGATAATGGATAGTAATATTTTGAAGTACTTCTGGTATAGTTAATTTTTACAATCCGGTTGCTTACAGTACGTGTTGTTGCTTAAACGATCTCCCATCTAAGTGTTGAACAGGTTCATCGCTGCTCAACTTCGATGATCTAGCGGGATCAAAACGATACTGGAGAAAGTAGTATTAGAAAAAAAAAAAAAAACGAATACCCTGATTTTAGCCTCGGCACGTGGGATAGTGGATGGTATGTGAAATTTTCTAGCATAATTTTCATTTTCTGTAATGGCTGATGACAAATATCGTGCACGTGTATGGTGAACAAGACTGTCCTTTTACATTTACTTATAAATGTGCAGGTAGTGACATTCAACCTTTCTTATTCCAACTGGAAAAAAGAAGAACACAGTCGAGTTGTCAGAAGAAAACTATTTTTAAATTCTCAAAGTTAAAATTTTAAAAATGTGTAAATTGAATTTATTCATACACCTTTTTAAGAACAGTATTTATGTAGATTAAATTATAGTATTTGTAAATAAATTATAATTTAAAAAAAAAAAGATTTCGAAAATTTAAAAGTAGAAACATTTCAGACGACGTTGAAGCATTTTACTAAAGTTTTTTCTCAGCTATACTTGAATCCACGAGTCAAGATAAGACCCAGGCTCAAATCCTGGACAAGGCTGATTGCATTTCATATGGTACTAATACCATGAGGAATGGTATGAATCCATCTATTGTCCCCCCGACTATCGGTAATTAGAAGAGCGGACTAGGTTCTTCAATCTTAGTATGGCGACTTGTCTAGAAGAAAACCTCTGAATTTAAACCTCGTAAACTCTGCATACAAATTGATCTTGTGTCACATCCTGCTCGTGTGGAGGAGTTGATAAATACAAACCGACTAAACTTGAAAAGAACACACATGTGGCAAGACGTGTCAGTTGTATTGTGGTTTAAATGTGCACATAAAAGTGTATATTACCCAACGCCTTCACAGGCACGAGCAGGATGTGGCAGAAGGTCGATTTTTAAGCCGTTGGTTTCAATTCGGTGTGTTCCTTCTACTAAAGTTTAGAAAGGTTTTCTAAGTGTTTGACAAGCCACTAACAATATATTCATGACCAACATTTTGAAGTACAATTTCCTCAGATCTTTTAAAAGAATCAATTTTGATGTAATATATTTCAAAACAGGAATTAACATTGTATGAAAAGATTTACAAAGTGTTCGAAATTTTTAAAGCAGAGTAGGTTTAAAACATACCATCTTTATTTCTGATATATATATGTATATATATTGTATGTATTTATAATTAAAGAGTGCGCAATATCGTTGATAGAGTACGTATTTCAAAGTTGCGTTTGCGAATACCTGAAACCAATGGTGTTTGGTAACCAACAGTTTCTCGCCTATGCGATTTTCAATCCATTGGTTTCTGCCGTTGACTTCATGTCTTCACTATCTCACTTTGAAATTATATATATATATATATATATATATATATATATATATATATATATATATATATATATATATATATAATTAGTAACCATCTGAGTTTTTTTAGATTTTAACTTGAAATCGTGGAAGGTATCAGAAAAGAAGCACCTAAATTTTCCTTTATAAACTAATTGTTATTTGTGTACGGGTGAATATTCAACGCCTCCCTAATACTAAAAATGTTTATGGGCCCAGATTTATCTGCATAAAAATAAAAAGAAAGAAAGAATTTAGAGAGTGGTTACTTTTTTTTTTCATGACCATACTCTCCCACATTCTTTCTCTCTTTCTCTCTCTCAAACTCACTCACAGAAATGAATTGGCCACATGACTTCATGCAGCTAAAAGCATCATCGATACGAGAATCTATTCACGACATACATGATCACGACTATGTAAAAAAGCAGAGGATTTATTTCAAGAGAAAAAAGATAAACAAAAGATGGAAATCTTTTCTTTTTTTTTTTTTTAATATAGTGGAAAACAAAACCACTTATTCATGCACAAACTGATATCCAAGTCCTATACATTCGAAACCCTGGGCAAGTTATTTATCTCTCCGTTCCAGCATCTCAAATCGGCTAATTCATTGGTTTGTTTATATATATATATATATATATATATATGTATATATATACATTTAAGCAAATAAGAGATTAATTGTAAGATAAAACAGAAAGAGGTGCTGCCCGAACGAAATGGTGGAAAGTGACCGAATGTGCACATTTTTGATAGCGGATTGCTGTGATGAGTATGTGAAATATGGACGACTAAAATGGCGCGTCCCTGGAGATCGGAGATGATTAGAGTGTGTACAGGGCGGTTGGGTTGATCAGTGCATGCTTCAAAAAATAGAACTGGCTAAAAAAAAAAAAGAAGGAGCTCGTGGAAAGAGCGTGTAGACCTTGGGCAATGAACCGTACGGGTATCAATGCCCTCCTCGGCCAGCTGTACAGTTGGGGGTTAATGTCCGAATTTGAGCGATGACAGAAGCAGGAGAAACGCTATGTTTTAAAACCAGCTTCATCAGACGACTGAAAATTAAAGGACAAAAAAAAAAAAAAAAAAAAAAAAAAACAACAGACAAGAGAAACAAAAAATGAATGAATTAATAGGTGAGAGTGGCATTGTTCAACAACGTCAAAAATACACAAAAATAAACAAAAGATAAACAAAAAAAAAAAAAAAAACAACATACATAAGAACTCATTGTGAAGTTACGGACTGTTTGACACATTGTAACCGGAACAAATATACTTCATGAATGAATTCATTAAACAAAACAAATGAATGTTCTAAAATAAAGACAAAGAAAAAAAAATGTCCCAATCCCTGTCCTCTGTATACGAACCAAAAAACAAAAAAAAAACAAAAACAAACAAGAAAACAAAAAACTTGTGAAAGAATCTTTGAGAATCACAAATTATTTTTCCTCCTCCTCCTCCTCCTTCTCCTTCTCTCCCCCCTCCTTGTTGATGTCGCCACTCATGTATATTTTCTTCGATTTCATCTGATTGATTTTAAAAAGTTGCTGATCGATTGCCTGGAAACACCTAAACAAACAAAAAAAAATAAATTGAAATAAATAAAATAATGTAAAAAATTAATAATTACAAAATAATATTTTGTTGGTTTTTGTTTCATAATTCTATGTTATTTTGTTTGTCCTTGAAAGAAATGTTTTGTGCATTAGGTTTTATTTTTCAGAGTTTACTGATATATGATACTATATAAATATGATATGATATATATATATATATATATATATATATGGAGACAAGTAGAAAACACGGGATGTTATAGAAAATGGATGTTTATTGTAGGTAGTAGTGTCGACGATGCACCGTTTCGGTCTAATAGACCGTCTTCAGGACTTGGATATAGTTCTTGCTTCAATGATGGACATTTTCAAAGTTGGGAAACAGGAGGTCGTCAGTAAGGGGAGGGGGTTAGTGGATTTTTCTTTTCTCTAGATAGGGAGATGGGTTCTGGTAATGGTACCGCAGGTGTAGGTGTAGGCTTGTATATACTGGATTTGTAAGGATTGGTTAAGAGTATATGTGTATGTGTGTCTATTTATTTTTATTTTTTATTTCTTTTTTATTGTGTATGTGGGGTAAGTTATATCCAAGTCCCGAAGAAGGTCTAATAGACCGAAACGTTGCATCGTCGACACTACTACCTACAATATTTTATATAACATCCCATGTTCTTCTACCTTTCTCCACATACTGTCGGATTAACGTCCTCACATTTCTCCCATATATATATATATATATATATATATATATATATATATATATATATAGGGTAAGTAAACAAACAAATGTGTTTATTTTTTATATGGCTTTTAGCCGACAATTTTTGGAGGATATGTGCTTAATTGAAGTCATACCTAATTTTGAAAATTAATTAGTTAATAATTAATGAATATTAGGCGGGCATATATGTTCAAATGTAAGGCTAAACAAGTCGAGAAAATGTCAATCCCTGAATGTACATTTCGACCTATCAGGTTTCATCAGCAAGGTTATAGACATGGGAGACTGCTTCGTGTGTGACTCGAAACCTCGACTGTCAAGCTGACAGGCGAAGTCTCTAACCGTTACACTAGCTTGCTAAATCCCACATTCTTCGCTCGTTTTGAAACTTATTTATATTCCACTTTTTATTGACTTTCTACACGACAGTAAGTAAACAAACAAATGTGTTTATTATTAACTAATCAATTTTCAAAATTAGGTATGACTTCAATTAAGCAAATATCCTCCAAATATATATATATATATATATATATATATATATATATATATATATGTGTATGTATGTGTGTGTTGTGTATTTTGGCTGAAAGTTATTATCTCAGCAAGTATTGTAAAAAAAGAAACGCAGAATATTTATTTTTCATGATCTTTATCTGAAGCTTTTCTAGTCGTTTAGTAATTTTTCTTACTTCAGGATCCAGCTGGTGTAAGAACTATCCCACTCTCTTTACCCTAGCGTTTTCAACCGTTTCGTCGGTCTTCATCGGGGGATTGTAGGTTGCAGTGTGTTAGTTTTGTGTTTCCATCTATCTATTGCATTTTCAAATTAGGAGAGTCTATTTTTCTTTTTTTCTTAGAGTATGGGACAGTTCCTAGGCCAGTTGGATCCTGATTTAAGAAAGACAATTAGAGTACTAGAAAAATTTTAAAGATCATTAAAAAAATGAATCCATGGTTTTTAACAATATATCTCTATTAATAATGGAGATTATCTGTATTTCTGTCTGTAAGAAAAACTACGTCATAGCTCTACGTCACAGCTTACGTCACAATATTCTTATGCTATATACACCCAAAATTCGAGTAAGCAATTTTTTAAATTGCTTTTTACTCTCGTCCTTTTTTTTTTTTTTTTTTTTATAGTAACAAGAAGTTAACTAAAAAGTTTACAAATAAATAAATATCTACGATTTTGTGGAAAATTTACGTGGAAAATATTCAAAATAATTGTTTGATTATTACATGCACGCAACATTTTATTTGAGAGGGACGGGGCTCAGTTTTCATTTCAAATTGTTTTATTCTTTTTTCTTTTTTTTACTCCTTTAATAAGTATGAGGATTTAGCTTACTTATGATACAAACCCTCTGACATTGAATTTTTAACTCCCACCCTCTCTGGCAATGTCTTTCAAAAATTAATTTTTACGACGCCCGGGTTTTTTTTTCTGTTGCTAGTATATATAATTTTTAATTTCTAATCTCAACCGCTGTGAATAAACA
>CM042146.1:58203133-58223133 GCA_023376005.1 Doryteuthis pealeii | reverse complement strand
TTGAATTCAGGAATATCGTACTCTTAGACCGGTTCCCATACCAATATTAAAGAGCACTGTCATACGTTTCTTAAGGTGTGTAAAATGCAACCAGCCTCGCCAAGGATTTGAATTTGGTTCATCGTATCCAGTTCTCACGATTATAACTATCACGTTCACATTCGGTTTTATCCTTAGGACACATAGGAACCCCAGCTCTGGTTTAAATACTACTACTGTTCTTCTACAAGGATAGCTTTGGCAGGGAATAACCCATGAAGATTTATATGTCATTAAACAAAGAACTAAAACAAAACTAACGCCGACGTTCAGACGTATTATTATTATTGAAGCAAATCAACGCAGATGTCACACTATAATCATTAATTTTTCTAGTTCTCTGAATTGAAGAAGGTCGGAGGGCGCATCGTCTGAAACGTTGTACAGATAACAATGACGATGAGGACAATAATCTGAATAATACAAATAATACTATGATCAATAAGTTTAAAAATTCGTCTTCCCCTTAGAGCAGTAAACTATATTTTACTAGCAATTGTCTCTCTGTAACATAATAGTGTGTGTGTGTGTGCGTGTGTGTGTTAGAGAGAGAGAGAGAGAGAGAGAGAGAGAGAGGGGGGGATGGAAAGAGCTAGTAGGTTAGCATGGACAATTTTTAAGGATAAACAGCGTACGGTCACATGGAATTTTTCTATTGGTTGAAAAGTGTCACATGGCGTAATGAGAGATAGGAAGAGAGTGAGAGATGAGAATGTTAGGTGACTTTGGAACTATGCGTTGACAGAGTGAGACGTGGTCTCATTCGGCAGTTGTGACTTAGGGGAAAATAGAGATCTCATGAGAAAAAGAAGTGGTCTTGTGTTATTACTAAAAACTAAAAATAGCACAAGTAAGATCTCAGCCAGCACCACAAGTTCTGTTTTTTTCATACTCCAAACATCAAGGAATTGTCAGCCAACTGAGTATCAGCCCAGCAACCGGATTCAAACCTCTTCAGGTAGTACAGAAAATGAGATAAGTATACTGCGTTTGTTTCAATATGACACGCCATCTCTCCATTCCAACATGACGGCCATTAGGCCACATCTCTATGGTGTGCCAATTTTCAGTGTTACGACAACATACAAATATATGTAAATCGGATCGTTACAATATATGAGAGACTAGAAGCAGCTACCCGGCGTCGCCTGGGTAGAGGGGGATTATTTAAAAATTAGTCTCGCAGATCCATTATTATTTATCGCGAGTGAGATCCTCGCTGGTTGCCCCATAACAATCCCCATGGAAATATATAACAATATAGTAAGACATTTCCATTCAATGATTTACAATTTAAAAAAATTAGATATAAATGATGCAATTAATTCAATCAATCAATATTATATTCCAAAGCGGAAAAAAAAGCATAAAAAAGATAAACAAAATAACATGCAAATGACTTTCCCTTCTGTTACTTTTCAAATTTGAATTTTTAAATATCTTCCCAAATATAACTCAAATCTTCATTAATTTTGCCCATTAACCAAGCCCTGGTGATATTCAATGTGTGTATATATTTACTTTGTCGTTAATTGTTTTATTTTCGAAGTTTCCTCTGGACACACAAATTAATGCAATTGCCCTATATATATATATTATATATATATATATATATATATATGTGTGTGTGTTGTGTGTGTGTGTGTGTGTGTGTGTGTGTCCGGAAATGAAAGTATAGAAATTGACCGAAAATGAGACCGTCCAAATCGTGCAAGATGAAATACAAAAATGTAACTCTTGATTATCTGGTATTTCTTATACGCAAAATTCGTATTTCTTTTGAGTGCCATTACCTCTATTAAACAATGGACCATTCCGTTTTTATTATGAAAAAAGAAAGGGAAGAAAAAGGACATACTAAACAGAAAAAATATTATAAGAAAGAAAAAAGAAGGAAATAGAGTATAGGAAGATAGAGAGAGCGGGGGTGCAGAAGCGATAACGCTAATCTGTTTCAATCGACTATAATAAAAAGATGAAGAGAGAGAGAGAGAGGGGGAGGGAGAGGGAGATAGGGGAGAGAGAGTTAAATCAAGATTATTACACTTTACATATTGAACTATTCTACAATATGTCTTAAGTAAATATATCCAAGGTTGTAATAATTAAATTATCATTCTGTGGTATATCCACAGGTTCTGCTAATATTGAACTATTTAGCAATAGCACTTAAGTAAATATATCAAAGGTTGTAATTATTAAATTATCATACTGTGTTATATCCACATGTTCTGCTAATATTGAATTATTTAGCAATAGTTCTTAAGTAAATATATCAAAGGTTGTAATTATTAAATTATCATACGATATCCACAGGTTCTGATAATATTGAACTATTTAGCAATAGCTCTTAAGTAAATATATCAAAGGTTGTAATTATTAAATTATGTGGTATATCCACAGGTTCTGCTAATATTAGACTATTTAGCAATAGCTCTTAAGTAAATATATCAAAGGTTGTAATTATTAAATTATCATAGTGTGGTATATCCACAGGTTCTGCTAATATTGGACTATTTAGCAATAGCTCTTAAGTAAATATATCAAAGGTTGTAATAATTAAATTATCATAGTGTGGTATATCCACAGGTTCTGCTAATATTGGACTATTTAGCAATAGCTCTCAAGTAAATATATCAAAGTTTGTAATTATTAAATTATCATACTGTGGTATATCCACAGGTTCTGCTAATATTGAACTATTTAGCAATAGCTCTTAAGTAAATATATCAAAGGTTGTAATTATTAAATTATCATAGTGTGGTACATACACAGGTTCAGCTAGTAAAAGATAATACTCTTCTCTAGACACTGCAGCATTGCCAAAAAATACGAGCATGTAATCAATATTTGCTACAATATGTACGTTATCCACGTAACACATTTCTGGGGAAAATGGCTCACGACCGTTTATTGAATGCAAGTAACGCAAAACAACAGGGAATAAGTATTTACCCAACCCCTTCCCCACGGAATGAATGGGACAAGATTGCATGTATGGGGTATCCAACGAATATTGAACTCACTATTCAATTGTAATGGATCCAGGAGGACTAACTTGTTTACCATTACACCATCATTGGACACTAGGGTAGGTCGACTTTTATACCAACACTAGGAGGTTCAAACGGAGAAAGTTGCTAATTAACATAAATAATAATTGTACCAAAATATTTTTCGATAAAACTTTACCAATGTTTGAGCAACGCATTTAAATACAAACGAAATCAAATGTTTTGAATTTCGCTCAGTGTTAACCGAAAAATAAGTAGATCAGATTAAACCGTAGTTTTGAAGAAAAAACATGTAAAAATTGGCTTAATAAAAGATTTTATTCATTCAATAGCATGCAATTCTTGGTAGATTAAATAAAAGTAAATACAAAAATAAACGCTGTAAAAATATTTAATTTAAGTAAATATAAATATTAACCAAATTCGACCTCGTTTTAAGCGGTTGTTTTTCAGTCTTCACCCGAAACTACCATATCAACACGTTTTTTTTTTGTTTTGTTTTTTTGTTTACATATGAATTTCATTTGAGCTGATTTAAAACACAAAAATAATTAAATCTTTCCCCTTTCTTGTTTGAACAAACTTAATTATCAGAAAAAAGAAACAAGTAGCTTTATATTATCAGTAATAGATAATTTTTTATTTGTTTATTTTTAAAATCTATCAAAAACAAGGATTTCAGAGGGATTCATATTAGACGATCTTTAAAACTAAATGCTCAAAAATTGGTGCAAGCTAGAAACCTACTTTTTGGTGTCAGTACTTACCATACCAATACCCAACTTTCTCTATTTGTTACATTTTGATATTCCCCCAAAAAGTTGAAAATCGACCTACCCGATTGGACACCCAAAGCAATACGGAGTAAGTATTTGCCCAACCCGTTCGCCACAAGTAGGATATGACACAAGGTTGCAAGTATTGGTTCATCTAGGGAGGATCGAACTCGTTGTTCTCTAGTAATGGTTCTGCGAAACTACCTTGTTAACCATTACACCACAATTGGAAGCCCGAAGCAACAGGGAGTAAGTATTTACCCGACCCGTTTGCCATAGGTAGGATGTGACCAAAGTCCCATGTATGGGACATCCAGGGAGCATGGAACTCGCTATGGTAGTAATGTTTCTGCGAAACTACCTTGCTAACCATTACGGCACCATGGGATACCCGACGCAACAGGGAGTAGTTATCTATTCAACCCGTTTGCCACAGGTGGGATGTGGCACAAGGTCACAAGTATTGAGTATCAAGGGAAGATTGAATTTGTAACTCAACGCCAACACAAGTGCGGGGCAAGCTGAAATTGAAGAAAGAAATGAAATAAAGGGGAAAAAAGTAAATATGGAAGAAATAAAGAAGGACTGAAACAAAAATAAATGAGTGACTGAAGAAAATGAATGAATGAAGAAGGAAGGAAGGAAGGAAGGGAGGAAGGAAGGAATTAAAGGAAAAAATCAAGAAAAGGTGAAAGAAAGAAAAAAAAATAAAGAAAAAAGAAAGAAAGAAAAAAGAAAGACTAAAAGAAAATGAATAAAAACAATAAATGAATGAATGAAAGAAAAATAAATGAATAAAGAATGAAGAATGTAATGAAAAAATATTGCATGGAAGAAATTAACGAATAAAGACTGAAAGAAAACACGAATGAATAGATGCAAATGATAAAAGAAAGATAGAATGAATAAATCAATGAGAAAGAAAAAATGAAAAAAAAAGGAAGTAACAAAGTAAGAAAAATAAATATATGAAGAAAAAGATTGAATGAATGAATGAATAAAAGTAAACATGTAAGAAATAATAAATGGATTAATGAAAATGAAAATGATGAAAAAGAAAGAAAGAAAGATCAAAAGGAAATATGAATGTATGAAAAAATAATAAATCAATGAATAAATGAAAGAAAAATCAAGAAAAAAAGATGGAAGAATTTAATGAAAAATAGTCCGTGGAAGAAAGAAAGAAAGAAAGAAAGAAAGAAAGACTGAAAAAAAAAACCGAATGAATAAATAAAGATAATAATCGAATGAATGAATTTTAAAAAATGAGTCAGAATGAAGAAATTGATGAAAAAGGAATGGATGGATGGAAGAAAGAAAGAAAGAAAGAAAGAAAGAACGAAAGAAATAATAAAGAAATATCAAAAGAAAATATGAATTTATGAATAGAAATAATCTATGAAGGAATAAATGAAAGAAAAATGAAAGAAAGCTTGAAGGATTTAATAAAAAAATAATCCATGGAGGAAAGAAAGAAAGACTGAAAAAAATAACACGAATTAATAATAATAATAATAATAATAATAATAATAATAATAATAATAATAATAATAATAAGGACAAACTATATCAAAGCGAAAATTGATAAGACCCAACAAAATAATAAATGTAGACTTTGTGGTAATACAGATGAGACTGTAAACCATATACTCTGCGAATGTAGCAAACTAGCACAACGAGAATACAACACTAGACACGACTGGGTTGGGAAGGTGATCCACTGGGAATTATGCAAAAAATTAAATTTTGACCATACAACAAAATGGTATATGCATAAACCAGAATCTGTTCTTGAGAACGAAACACATAAAATTCTCTGGAACTTTGAAATAAAAACGAATCATCTTATCCCAGCAAGAAGACCAGACCTTGTGTTGATAAACAAAAAAGAAAGAACTTGTCAACTGGTGGATTTTGCAGTGCCAGCAGATCACAGGGTGAAGCTAAAGGAAAATGAAAAAATGGACAAATATCTGGACCTTGCCAGAGAACTGAAAAAGTTATGGAATATGAAAGTGAAAGTGATACCAATTGTAGTTGATGCACTTGGAACGGACCCAAAAGGATTGGAAAAGGGTTTGGAAAGTTTTGAAATCAGAGGAAGGGTTGAAACCATTCAGAACACTGCACTGCTGCAATCTGCCAGAATACTCAGAAGAGTCCTGGAGACATGAGGAGACTTGCTGTCACTCAGACTCCAGTGAAAGACCATCAGCTAATGCTGATGTGAAAACTCAAAAGGAGTAAATAATAATAATAATAATAATAATAATAATAATAATAATAATAATCGCTTGAATGAATTAAGGAAAGAATAAATTCAAAAATGAAGAAATTGATGAAAACTTTTTGTGTAATCTTTTGTTGCAGCGTTTCTCAACCGGGGTTCTCCGGAACCCCAAGGTTCCGCAAAAGATCCCTAAGGGTTCCACGAGAACAAGTGAGATATGCCCTTGTGGCTTTTTATTTAATTTCATATACGTAATATTACGAAATACGCATAACATATTCTTGGTTATTGAATATTGTATTATATTATTATATTATAACAATATACTTTATACCACGTATGAACTACGATGGAAATTAAATGAGAAATATATTTATAGATCTATATATAATGGAGATTCACTTTTATTTGTCTATAAACGAAAAGACGTCACTGCTTACGTCACAGCAATTTCAGAATTAAAGTTATTTTATTAACAAGTAGTTAATTCATGTTCAAAAACATTATTACATAAAATAATAAAAAGCTGTATTATTTATATATGTTCTAAATGTAGTACGATAGAACGGATGGTTCCAATGTTTTATAAAAACATGTTTTAATAAATACATGAGCGGTTTTATTGATTTATATACAGTTTGTTTTATTTTAATATATGTTTATAGTTTCCTAACGTATAGACTTTTACGAAAATTATTTAAAACAAATTATCATCATATAAACTTGTTTTATCATAAATTTTAATAACGGTAATTTAAACCGTAAGATTCAAATAGAAGTGGTTTGTTTAAATTTATTTTTGAAAGTGACAAAATACGGCTTATTTTTATTCGATTTTACATTACTTAAATAGCTTTTTAATTTTAATTTATATAATATTAATTTATTAGAAATTAAAAAGTTATTCAATTAATTCAATGCTTGTTTTGAACCGGAAATACTAAACCGGATGTAGTTAGTTTAGATTTATTTTTAAACATGCAAAAAAAGCAACGGTTGTATTATGTTCGGTCTATTAGATTATCTAAATAACTTTTAAATTTTAATTTATATAAATTATATTTTGCCATTTAAAAATTAAATAAAGTTATTCAATTAATTTAATATTCATTTGATAAATAAATGCTTACTTTAATAAATATGAAATTTATTAAATCTCTAAGAAAATGAATTAACAGCGTAAGAACATGTATTATTATTTATTATTTATTATTTATTATATCTATTTTTAATGTTAAAAATGCATAAGGTTGTTATTCTTTATTACTGATTTTATTTTTCATTTGCAATACATTTATTCAAATTAATTTTGGCGAAGTAATTTATAGAGTAGTATTTTTTTATTGTTTAAACAACACACATTCAAGTTTAATTCTATTCCGTAATAGATTATTAAAATAGCTTCTTTAATTTTTGTTTATATGAATTTTATTCTGTTCATTGAAAATTAAATAAAATTATTTAATTAATGTAATTCTTACATCAATAAATAAAAGCTTACATTAATAAACATGAAATTTATCAAATCTCTATTTTCTTAGAGTCTAAGACAATGAATTAAGTGTGTAACAACATGTATTACATTCATTAATTGAGTGTACAAACATTTTTAAAATGCATTTTATTTATCGAAATTTATAAATAATTTATTTTTCTATAAAATTAAACTGTATTTAATTTAATGTAAATTTAGTTTATTGAAATTGGATTTTTAACTCCCACCCAACTCAGGTTAACTTTTTCAAAAATTTATTTTTACATCGCCTATAGGGCGGTTTTTATTTTGCTAGTATTAATAATGGAGATTCAGTCTCAATTTGTCTGTAACCGAAACTACAGCACTGCTTACGTCACAATACGTGAATTAATGTTATTTCCTTTATTCTTCAATTCATTCATTTATTTTCGATATGTTAAATGTTTTATCTCATTTAATTTTTGTCTTTTATTCTCATTTAAATATTCAATATTAATAATACTAAAATAAATACAAGCTGTTCTTTTAATAAAAAATTTCCTTCCTTTCCATTGTCATAATGATAATTCAAATAAAAAAAAACTATGAAATTAATTGTATTACTACTTTAGACGGAAAAATTATTTGTGAAATTTGTCATCAATTTTGAAAATCATTTCTTTTTACTCTCGCCTTTTATTTTCAGCAACAAGAATTTAACTAAGAAGTTTACAAATAACTAAATACTTACGATTTTTTTAATAAAATGTACGTGTAAAATATTCACCAGTGTGGGTTGAACAACTAAAACCTTCATCGATCAGCTTTGCGCGGATTATTGATGCTGCGCGGAAGGCTTTTCGCAACCGATGACTGATAGGGACGGTTGGTGACAAAGAGTCATGGGAATACGTGCTGACAGTGCGACACAATGATGATCATGATTATGATGATGAGGTCAAATTAATTGGAAAGTCGAGGTTACATTCTACAAACCATTATTTTTAACTATTATACACAAAAATAAAAAGTCAGTGGAGTGGTCTCTTGTCGATATCAGCCGGACAGAGAGGGAGTCTATCCTGTTTTCACTAGCGCTAGACCAGGGAGATTGTTTTGCATTACCACGCAGATACTGTGCTACTCCTACCCTGAGATGACGAGGGCCGGTATTAAACTCGAAACCTAGGCGGATGCCCTTCCGACTGAACTAAACCGACCCTTATATGTCAGGGTAGCCTAAAGTCGGTATTAGCCAGACAGCGAAGGAGTCTATCCCCTTTTCACTAGCGCTAGACCAAGGAGACAGAGCGCTACACCTACCATCAGCTCCTCCCTTTACCGCACAGATCCCAGTACTACTCATACGCTGAGTCGGCGAGGGTCGGTATCGAACTAGGAACCTTCAGGTTCACAGCCAGATACTCTACAAATACGATTGGAACGGAAATTATTGTTTGTTTGTTTTGATTCTTTTTGTTTTTATGGGGTTTTTTGGTGTTTGTTTTTTTTTTCAAAATTTTACAGCATGGAAAGGATTTAACAGGATGCCTATGCTGATTATGTTTTGTTTTGTTTTACGGCATATCAACCACAGTGGGTCATTTAATGCTGGCAAAATTTTGAAACATTCGTAAGAATTCGGTGGAAGATTTTTTTTTAGTTCAATTTTTTTTTGTAGATAAATTTTCTATTTAACCCATGGATGGGACCCTAAGAGGTACTACTCCTCCGTGAACCTGAGAGCAATGGTTATTAAGAGGTGCTCCATATTCACCAGACCTCCAGGACTGGAACCTCACCGTCAGATTTTAACGACATAACCAGGACATCGATGCCCCCAGCCACCGCCTTGTAACACCCATATTATAAAAAGGGTTGGAGCTTGCAGTAGTTTAGCAGTAGAGTTGGGACAATTCAATATAGGTGCAAGGGCTTGACGTGACCTGCCGATTGATCGGAGGGGTCTCTCCGACCCCAGCCTAAGTAAGGGCAAAAGTGGGGTGTTGCATGTCTTGGACTGCTCAACCACCAGGATTCCCTCCTTCCCGTGTGTAGGGTCTCCTGGCCTTGCATACTCGTCCTTCGGGGCGGGGGTCCAGTGTGCTTCGGCCACTGGATCAGGGTAAAGTACAAATAATAGCGTCGATCCCAGGAGGCTATCCCCCCAGGCTATAACTGCCCCCTTGATTTAAAGGGGCAGGGCTGGGTTTATTGCTTAGTGCCTGAGGCGCCTCCCTTGAGGGGGGGAATGCCGAGGGGATCGACGCAATTTTTGTTCTTTCCCACCCATGAGCTTCGGCTTGTGGGTGGGCCCACATTAAAACGAGGCCTTGTGCCCAGTCCATACAAGTGGGGTATGAGACAAATACTACCAGGATTCCCTCCTTAAGCATCACAGCATATATACATAGGTATGGCAGGAATTTCACGTGTTCTTTAACACCTATAAAATAAGATTCAACAAAACTCGAAAAGATGAATTAAATTTAGTGTATTTTTAGCTGTATCATAAAATCATACACACACACATGTGAAATTGCTTGCTTTACTGTCTTTAAAAAAAAGTAAAGTCGTCGGGGTGGCCCAAAGTCGGTATCAGCCAATCAGCGAGGGAGTCTATCCCCTTTTCACTAGCGCTAGACCCAGGAGATTATTTTAGCGTGTGAGGTGGAGCGCAACACCTATCATCAGCTCCTAACTTTACCGCACATATCAATGTGCTACTCATACACTGAGTTGGCGAGGGTTGGTATCGAACTAGGAACCTTGTGGTTTCAAGCCAAACGCTCTACCGACCAACCAACCAACCTAACCCTGCCCTTACTCTCTTTAAGATGGGAGAATTTTGTAAATTAAAATCTGCATCCCCCAAAATAACGCATTTTTGCCGTTTTCTTTCTATATAGGACTTCCTATTTTTAACGTTATTCATTTCATTGCTATAATTGAGAAATTCATAGAAAAGTATAGTCATATATAATTTTAGGCTCTGTCATTGGGAGGAAAAAAGTGACAATGTACAATTTCAAATTTATCATAAAAATTTAAAATGTGGGGAGGAGCTGTTGTACCGAAATTTTGTTATCTCTAGATGTACAGCAATGTTGAAAATAACAAATCATATTGGCTGAAATAATCAGTAGATATCGTTCTGCAGGAATCAGAAGATTGGTGTGAAGGCACGTCAACCTGCCTCAAGCTATTTCATGCCTAGAGGTTAATTAATTGAGTTTATTGTAAGATCATTTTATAAAGGAAAATTGGTGGAAATCAGCAAAGACAAAAGTTCAATAAAATACACACTCTATTTTCGTCCGGGTGAGGATCAAACAATTTTTACCCCCCCCCATTTTCCATGATAAAAGCTAAAGAGAAATATTGGTGACATTATAGTATGTGGCCTACCTTTTAGATTATAGTGTGTGGCACCTACCTTTTAGATTATGTTTATAGTAGGGCCTACCTTTTAGATTCTGTTTAGTATGTGGCCTACCTTTTAGATTCTGTTATAGTATGTGGCCTACCTTTTAGTTTATAGTATGTGGTCTACCTTTTAGATTCTGTTATAGTACGTGGCCTACCTTTTGGATTCTGTTATAGAATGTGGCCTACCTTTTAGATTCTGATATAGTACGTGTCCTACCTTTTAGATTCTGTTATAGTACGTGGCCTACCTTTTGGATTCTGTTATAGAATGTGGCCTACCTTTGTGATTCTGTTATAGTATGTGGCCTACCCAGTTTGAATGTGTCCTGCCTCAGTAAGAGTATATTTATAGATATAAGTAGTAGGCAATTTATTGAAACTAATTATTTTTCACATATATTCAATTTCAAGAAATGCAATTCAGTCATAAGCTGTATATAGTAATTAAGAATAATTAAAAAAGAATTTATCCATAATTTACATGAATCAGAGATCTATTTAATTCTAAAATATTCTAAAATTATGAAATAGGGTTAGGGTTAGGGTTAGCAGTTATTATTATAACCTAATAATATTCCTTTTATCATAGGCCACATACTATAAGAGAGGCATGATTTCGTAAGCCACATTCAAAAGGTAGGCCACATACTATAATGCTACCGAAATATCATAAGGGTGTAAATCAATGATATATTTTTAAAAATTATATAAAAATGATTAAAAAATAAAAATGAAATATGTCATCGGGGTGGCATATTGTCGGTATCAGCCACACAGTGAAGGAGTATATCCTCTTTTCCCTAGCGCTAGAGGAAGGAGATTGTTAGGGCATCTGAGATGGAGCGGCACACCTACCATCAAGTAAATAAAAGAAAAATACAAAGAAGGATAATAATAAAGATAATCAATGTAAAATTATAATATATAAAGAATAAATTATAATTAAAAAATAAACAGGAAAATAATTGTTATTAATCTTAAAAGTAAACGTACTTTTGATTAATTTAGATATGGCCAACATTTTACGTGTTTTTCTCATGAAATAAGATTCAATAAAGGTCGGAAAAAAGAATTAAATTTAGTGTATGATTTTGTATTATGAAGAGGAAGGTTTTAAAAAATCACACGTAAAAATTGTTTGCTTTAAAATTGTCGGGGTGGCCCAAAGTCAGTAATAGCCAATCAGCAAGAAAATCTACACCCTTTTCACTAGGAGATTGTTTTTTCATCAGAGGTGGAGAGCCATACCTCCCATCAGCTCCTTACTTTACCGCAGAAATCCATATGCTGAGTTGGCGAGGGCTGGCATAGAACTAGGAACCTTGTGGTTTCTAGCCGAACGCTCTACCGACTGAGCTAACCCGACCACTTAATTTCTCCTCTGTTTTTAAAACAGAAGAATCTTAGCAGCGTTCTTTGTAATAAAAAAAGGTGACGTGATTCGCATTTGAAAGAATATTTGAAATATCCATAAATATATATATGTCTATATATCTATATCTTTATCTCTTCTCTCTCTCTCTCTCTCTCTCTCTCTCTCTCTCTCTATATATATATATATATATATATATATATTATATATATATATATATATATATATTAGTGTAATGTAGACGCAAAGACAATGGGTATTGGTAACTGTCAGTTTCGAGAAATTGACAGGTAACTGTCAGTACGAGAAATTGACAGTTACCAAGTCCCGTGTCTATGTTATCCAAACTTAGATATATATGCTATATCACTGATATTGAGAAATATCAATATCAATATCAATATATATATATATATATATATATATATATATATATATATATATATATATAATTCAATATACCAAACTTGTTGGTAAACCCTTGCGGTAAGATTAAACCAGTCAAATAGTTTGATTGTAAAAATATACTACCAAACATCACCTGGGGAAAAAAATTTGAAAAAAAGAAAAGAGCAAGATAGTCGTACCAACTGAAAATAATCGGTTGATACTATGATATTTGTCCAAAAGAAAATTATATAGATATGAAATACATATATATATATATATATATATATATATATATATATATATATATATATACTAATTTGCTATATATATATGTTTGAAATACGCCAGACTTAGCGCAGGGTGGCGTCGTCAGTTATGTTATAGGCTGACCTCATAGGGGGTTTCGGGTCTTCCAACATAATACCCCCCTCAGCCAGCCAGACCCCGCTGGAGACGATCAAACTCCAACACCCCATCCTTGTGCAACGCTAACAGAAAACTGAAATATACGTCGCGATCCTCGGGCTCTTTATATCCAATTGGCCAATTCCGCAGCCAATCATCAATATATATATATATATATATATATATATATATTTGAAATATATATTATATATATATATATATATATATATATTATATATTATATAAATAGAAATTAGAAGGCAATTGGCAATGTAATGGAATAGGTGTTAAAAATGATGTTTATTTACTGTTTCCTAAATATTTTCGGGATAAATCCCATCTTCAGAGGTTTTAGAACTACTTGTGTTTTTTTAGTACTTATCTTACAGCGCTGGCGTAAACGTTTGTTGTTTATTAAGTTAAATAAAGGAACGCCGTATGTTTGAAAATGTTCGGGTTTTTCCGTGATGAATCGTTATATATATATATATATATATATATATATATATATATATATATATATATATATATATATAATTTTCAAAGAAAGAAAAAACTTAATAAACCGTCATTCCGTAATAAATTTATTTCGGCTAAAAGCTAAAAAGGCTTTTTAAAATTTGTGCAAAATTTGTACAAATTTTTTAAAACGATATATATATATATAATATATATATATATATATGTATTATATGTGTGTGTGTGTGTGTGTGTGTGTGTGTATTTATGTATTATGTATTAGCTCCCCCATTTTGAGCACATTGTGAAATGGCCAATCGCTTAGTTAAAGGTGTTAACCGCTCTACTACTTACAAAGCTGACAACTTCACAATGGTAAAGACTTGTATAGGAACAGCCATTTTATATTTTATTTTGCATGAGGAAAATGTTTGATCTAATGTATCGATTCTTCGTTTGATTGATCTGTGAGTATTAATGTCTGCTAAAATGTTATCGTAAATTTAACTTTGAAATTCCAATATTTAAAAAAAAAAAATCTATTTTCATTTTCGATTCCGAAATGCAGCATTTAGCCATTTAACATGAACAACATACATTTGCGTGCAATTACGCTCGAGTGCGTAATATTGCGTGCTCATGTGTGTATGTCTGTGTGTGAGTGTGCGTGTGTGTGCATGTGCGTGCGTGTATGTGCGTGCGTGTATGTGTTTCTTTCACCGTTCGTATGGGATTTGAATGTGTTTATCCAGGTGTGTGTGTTTACGTAAATACGTGTTTTCTATGTTCATGTCGTTTTGTATATGTTTATACTTCCAAAGCATTTGGCCAGCTGAAGAGGCGAGTCTGGTTCAACAGAAACATCTAAATATAAAACTAAATATGCAGTATACCGTGCCATAGTTCTCTCAACCCCACTGTACGGTGCGGGAGCCTGGACGATATACAAAGCGGATGCCCATAGACTACATGTCTACTAGATGCGTCACTTGCGCAGTATATTAAATGTCAAGTGGTGGCAATATGTTTCAAACAGGACCATCCTGAAGAAAACTGTACTCTCTGGCATGCACGAAATACTTGTCCAACGCAACATGAGATGGATAAGCCACTTAAACAGACTTGGAGATGACAGACTATCAAGGCAGATTTTGTACTCTCAACTGAGTGAGGGATCACGTGGAATCGGTCGAACAAAGCTCGGGTACAAAGACCGCATCAAGAGAAACCTGAAGGACTTTAACATCCCCATTGGTAGTTGGCAAGATGCAACCAGAGACCGAATAAATTGGAGGAAAATGATTCGCGAGATGTCATCATCGGATACGATAGACAACAAATAATACTCGTGAATGTTTGTATATGTGTGTGTTTACTATATAAGTATAAATTTTTCAAGCCTTTATGCTCGTATCTTTTTCATGTGCTGGTGCGAATATTTTAAAACCTTTTTGCGTGCTTATATACATGCGTTACATAATTTGTGGGTTAACTACGAATTATGTACTGTAATGTAGTTAAATTTAGATAACGGTATTTGTAAAAGAAAAAGTTACCTTCGAATCATAGAATGGCCGTTATAGATGTGATTGACAGCTGTTCACCTTTCACTGACCTAGTCGGTGATTTCTCATTGACTAAAGGCAAACTGTGTGAAGGGAACATTTAGAGTAGGTAGAATTTGGCGTTTTGTCGATGGGAGTAGACGCAATGGTCGTCTGTCGCCAAATAAACAATTTCTCACTGCGCCGGTTGTACTCTTTTGTTTTGTTTGTTTGTTTGTTTGTTTATTGATTTTAACGGCATATCAACTAGTCTGGCGTTATGTCATGACTAACGGTTTGGAAGTTATATATATCGTGTATTTATATTTATACTTTTTAGTAATTGGTTTTAACAATGTGTTAGCATTATTGAGGATTATGTTGTATGGTATTGATTTGTTTCATGTCTATATTCTATGGTATATTTTTATTTCCCTCAAAAAAGAGAGAATATCCTCCATGTTGACGTTTTCAAACTCTTTTGGGGTTTCGGGTTTAATAAAAACGTATAAGAAAAAAAGTATTGCGTTTATTATTAAAAACAAAAGTAATGAGCTCATTACATACCACATAGCACAACCAGAGCCAGTACAAAAGCAGCCTGAATCAACCAGAGGAAGAGACCAGGGAAATTAACCAAAAAGAAGATGACCAGTCGGTGAAATAGAAACCACTTACAACCAGTTAAGGCCTCAAGTTAGAGAAGGGGTATATAACACATATATACGTACATAGTGGAAGCGTGTGGTGCAATGGTTAAAGTCATGGGAAATGGACTCGTCGCCCCGAGTTCAAATCCTGGACGTGGTAATTGCATTTCACTTAGCGCTAATATCATTGGGAAAGGTATGAATCCTACTCTCCTTCCAGCTATAGGTAAATAGTAGGGCAGTCTGGGCTCTTTAACCTTGGTTAGGCAACCGGTCTAGGAGAAGGAAAACTCTGAATTCAAACCTGTTAAACTCTGCTTAAGAAATTGACCTTGTGTCGCATCCTGCTCGTGCGGAGGGGTTGGTAAATATATATACGTACATAGTGGTGTAATTGTTTGCGGACTTGTCTAAATCCGTTACTACTGAATAACGATTCTGATCTTCGCTGGTAGGCTCTTACTTGCGACCTTGTCACACATCCTACCCATGGCGAACGAGTCAGGGAAATACTTACACGTGTGCGTAAAGCACAGTCGGAAGAGCGTCCGACTAGGAACCGTAATGTTCGGGGTTCGGTACTGGCCCTTGCCAACTCAGTGTATGAGTAGCACAGGGATCTGAGTGGTAAAGTGAGACCTGATGGTAGGTGTGGTGCCCCGTTTCAGACGGCAAAACAATCACCTTGGTCTAGCGCTAGTGAAATTGGGATAGACTCTGATAGACGGCTGATACCGACTTTAGGTCACCCCGACGATTATACTTTACTTTTATGGGTAGGGGCCGGGTTAGCTCAGTCGGTAGAGCGTTCGGCTAGAAACCAAAAGGTTCCTAGTTCGATACCGGTCCCCGCCAAATCAGCGTATGAGTAGCACAGGGATCTGTGCGGTAAAGTAAGGAGCTGATGGTAGGTGTGGCGCTCCACCTCAGATGCTAAAACAATCTCCTTGGTCTAGCGCTATTGAAAAGGGGATAGACTCCCTCGCTGACTGGCTGATACCGACTTTAGGCCGCCCTGACGACTTTACTTTTTACTTATATATATATATATATATAATATATAGGTATGCATATATGTTCGTATGTGTGTGTGTGTGTGTATGTGTGTCTGTGTCTGTGTCTGTGTGTGTGTCTTTGTCTGTGTGTGTGTCTGTGTTTCTTTGTTTCTATGTGTTTTGAATGCGTTTAAGGCAGTGTATGTGCTTTATATGTGGGCTTGTTTTCAGATGTTCACCTGGTTTTAGAGAGACTAAAGGAGACCAGGGAGTGTTTTGACTGAGGCTGAGCGCCACACCTACCGTCAGCTACCCACTTTATCGCTCATATCAGATAATCCAGTCTGTGCTACTCATTCGCTGAGTTGGTGGGGACCGGTATCGAACCAGGAACCTTGTGGGTCCCAAGCGGACGCTTTACTGAGTGAGCTAAAATCACTTTTCTATAAGTGTTCATATTGGTCTTGAACAGGTTAATTCTTGTGTATGTGTCTGTCTCTTTGTATGTTTATGTCTATTTCAGTGTTTCTTTGACAGTTCGTATAAATTTTGAATACGTTTATACAGCTGTGTGTTTTTATGTGTGGGTGTATTTTCTATGGTAATCTGAACATTAGCTACATAAAGGAGAATAATCCCCCCTTGTTTATTTCACTTTGAGGAAATCTTATGTTTTGGTCGGCTATTTTATAAAATCTTCACTGAAAATACGAATTTGTTCGAATCAATACAACTGCATGTTTTAACAGGAAATAATCTTAACACGTGTTCTTAATTGTGCTTGCGCATTATTTGAAATGAATTTAATTGTTATTAAGAACAGATTTTATGATATTTTCGTGTTAAAACATGCAGTTGTATTGATTCGAACAAATTCGTATTTTCAGTGTAGATTTACGGTGAAATTAAAATGGCTGACCAAAACATAAGACTTCCTCAAAGTGAAAGAAATAAGTGGAGGTTACTCTCATTTATGTAGCTAATGTTCAGATTACCTTTGCATGTGTGCGTGTATACATTTATACGTTTGTATGTATATGTGTGTCTTTTCAATAAATGTTTGGTCTCGTGTACATAATTTTTTCTGTATACGTGTGCGTATGTGTACATGTGTGTTTATTATGCTCATATTGGTTTTGCATGTCATTATAGACGTAATTATTGTATATGTGTATGCGTGTGTCTGTATATGTCTGTGTGTTTTTATGTGTCTGTGTGTTTTCTATGTTCATGTGATTTTTTGTATGTGTGTGTACGTGGGTGTATGTGTAAATTTGTTTACTATATTCATATAGATGCTGAATGTCTTTATACACATATCCTATGTGTATGCGTATGTGTGTGTGAGCATGTGTTTGTATGTGTATGTGTCTATGTGGGTTTTTTTTGTATGTATCTGTAACCCGGTGTACGCGCGTATTTTCTATCTTTATGTGGTCTTAAGTTCGCAGATTCTTGTGTATGTATGTGTATGTATGTGTGTGTGTGTGTGTGTGTGTGTGTTTTACTGTGCTTACATGGATTTTGAATGTCTTAATACACGTATCTTTTGTATGTGTGTGCGTACGTACGGAAGGTTTTCTGTGCTGTTATACATGTATGCGTACATGTATGTATGTATGCATGTATATATGTATGTATGTATGACTGTCTGTCTGTCTGTCTACTAGTCTGCGTGCGCGCCCCTATGTGCATGCGGGAGTGCACTTTATTTGGTGAGGCCATTTTAAGCACCATGGGTCCATTTTTAATCACCGTGGAGGGTCTAATTCTTCCTGTAAAGCTCTGTCATTTTTTAAATATTTATTTGCTCTTCTAAAAGTGAAAAAAATTGATTTTTTTTTACTTAAGCAGGTTTAACTTAATGTCACCTTGGTGTCTTTTCTATGCAAATGTAAAAAGACACGCTGATACGGCCTAGAGCCATTATATTTTTTTAAAATCTTCAATTATATTAAAAAAGTATTTCTAAATATTTCTAAAATATTTCTTTAAATTTTAGGAAGTGCCAGAACGAATCTATTGCTCATAATTTCGACACGAAGAGTCAAAAATATTTTAAAACGATAAAATCCGGTTTAATGTAAAGCGAAAATAAAATGCGAAATGGTATCCGAACATGTATTCTTGAGTTTATATTGTTAGCGTATGTAGTTTTAAATTCAGTAGAATTGCTCGTGTGTGATCATATATGCATTAATCGTTTTTTGCTTGTTTGTTTGTTTTTTTATGCTGTTTTTGTTTTTTGTTTTTGTTTTTTCAATTTTGAGAGTTTTTTGTTTTGTTTGTGTTGTATCTGGGTACGTGAAAGCCTTACTCAACGCATCTGCTATCGTATGAGTTACACTAGCGTGTGTGTACGCAGGGCTAAAAATCGGGTAATCAGGTGCGTTTTTAACCAGGTGCCTTTAAAAGTGTTGTACTAACAAGGAAGCTTAAAGAGAGAGAGAGACAGACAGACAGACAGACAGGCAGGCAGACAGACAGAGAAAGTGAGAAGGAGATAGATAGATAGATTGAGAAAGAGAGAGTAAACGAGTGAGAGAAGGAGAGAGAGGGGAAAGAGAAGATAGGGATAAGGAAAGGGGGGAGCAATCAAGAAAGAAGTAAACTTGCAAGAAAGAGGAATCGATCAAGGTAATATATATATATATAATATATATATATATATAATATATATATACCTTGATCGATTCCTCTTTCTTGCAAGTTTACTTCTTCTTGATTGCCCCCCCTTTCCATATCCCTATCTTTCTCTTTCCCCTCTCTCTCTCCTTCTCTCACTCTCAGAGAGAAGGGAGAGGGGGAGGGGGAGAGAGAAACTACGTAGCAGAGAGACGCAAGAGAAAGAGATAGAGAGAGATAGAGATAGATAGATAGAGAGATAGAGAGAGAGAGAGAGAGAGAGAGAGAGAGAGAGAGGGGGGAGGGAGAGAGGGCGATAGATATGGGTTAGAGAGATAAAGAGTGAAAGAGAGAAATAGAGAGAGACCAAGAGCGAGAGAGAGGAGAGAGAGAGCATAAGAGAGAAAAGAGAGAGAACGCATTAGAGAGAGAGAAGAGAGAGAAAGAGAGAGAGAGAAAGAGAGGGGGAGGGAGAGAGTGCGATAGAGATTGGGTTAGAGAGAAAATAGAATGAAAGAGGGAGATAGAGAGAGACCAAGAGAGGGAGAGAGAGCTCGCATAAGAGAGAGAAAGAGAGAAGAGACCAAGAAGGAGAGAGAGAGAGAAGAACGCAGAG
>CM042146.1:58195633-58200633 GCA_023376005.1 Doryteuthis pealeii | reverse complement strand
CAGGTCCTAAGTCACGCTATATGAGTAGCGACCCACGATCAAACCAGATTAGGGTACGACTGATAATGAGTTAGCTGACATGTTCTTGATCTGAATAGGAGACCGATCCTTACGTTTTCTTTCGGGGCTGGTGCTCTTTTTTAGAGGACCCCCTTCAGCATCTGCCCCTCTCGTTTAATAGGGACAAGGTAATAGTTAATTAAAAGAAAATAATTAGGTATTATGATTTTCCCAACCCTATTGCCCTTATGGCAATCCCCAACCCCTTATCACATGGGTGCTAGAAGGCGGTGGCTGCGGGTCTACATGTCCGGAATGACGTTAACTCTATCTGATGGTGAGGTTCCAGTTTTGGAGGTTTGGGGAATGTGGAGCACCCCATTCATCACCATTGCTCCCGGTCCACTCTGACCCAGAGTGGTAGTACCGTGTTAAGGGTCCATCGGTTAAATAGAAAAATGTATTTTTAAAAAATTGTATTATCATTAAGAATGATTTATTTCAAAACTTTATCGGCATTAAATGACCCACTGAGGTTGATATGCCGTAAAACAAAACAAACAAACCAAACAAATTAGGTAGTATTATTTTTGTAATGACTCCGGGAGAGTTTCGATTTGCGTCTGGTCCCCAACGACAAAGTGTATATTCTATTTTATTGGGAAGACGGAAAAATCTGTCTAAAACGACCATCCTAAAGTAGCTTTGGGGAACATTTATACAAGGGTAATCCCAAAATTAAGCTCCCCATACGCTGGAGACACAGGTAAAATATTCGTGTAGCTATTGGTAACACTGCTGTATTTGTTGTACATGCTCCTGTGTCTTGCCCCAGCGACTCAGCCTCATGGAATTCCCGATTGACACTACTCCAATGTATGACGTTCACGCAGTGATTCTGTTTTTAAGAATACAAATACATTAAACCGATTGAATTCATCGCCAATTACCGGAAGTGTATGGCGATTGAAAAAGCCCGCAAATGGTCTAGGAGGGCTGCAACGACAACTAGGTTCACAGTTCCTCAACGACATAACTGCCACAGCACCACAAAAGTGCATCGACGAAATGGCGAATTAAGTTGAAATATATGTACATGTTGAAACTTGAAAGTTTTTAATATCATTGACAATAAATAAAAACATTTTTGTTATTTCTAAATATTTTTGAGACCTTACCTTTGGGATTACTCTTTTTCTATGTTTAAAGAACACATTGATTGCTGTTTGCATTTCACATGGCGCTAATACCCTTGGGAAAGGTATAAATCCTATTCTTCTTCAAGCTACCGGTAAAAAGCAGGGCAGACTGGGCTTTGTAGATATGGCTAGGCAACCAGTCTAGGAGAAGGAAAACTCTGAATGCAAACACCGCCTAAGAAATTGACCATGTGTCACATCCTGCTAGAGTGGAGGGGTTAGTAAATATATATTATCTATTAAAGACAGCATTCAATAATATTTAATTTTACCTCAGTCGATAGAGTGTCGGAATAGGAACAACAAATTTTCGAGTTCGATACCGGCCTTCGACAACTCAGCGTATGAGTAGCACGGGGATCTTTGCGGTAAAGTAAGGAGCTGATGGTAGGTGTGGCGCTCCAGCCCATATGCTAAAACAATCTCTTTGGTTTAGGACTAGTGAAAAGGAGATAGACACCCTCGCTGATTGGCTGATACTGACTTTAGGCCACCCCGATGATTTACTTACTACATTCTACTTGAAGAAAATGAACATTTTTACTAAATTCTAACAATATTTTTAGATTACATATTTTTTTACGAAATAAAAGAGTTATCAGTTTCCAAAGTGGATATTTGCAATTTTATTTGGTCTTTCGATAAAGCCGGGCAAAACCTTACTTGAAGTGTTACATAATCATTAGATACCTAATGATTATGACAATAGTGTAGAAATCATATTAGTGCAGCTGATGGCCTTGAGAGTGAGTGACAGCGTTTGACCTCACTCTGACCTTGTGTTCTGGGGATGATCGTGAGAATTGGAAGGCAATAGAAGCCCCTTCTGGTTTAAGGGGTAAGCAACTCAGTTAGTTAGAGTTAGAACTTAGAAGCGAAGCTAGCAAGATGTAAGGATCCGCGCGCATTGTCTGGTCTGGGGGTTTATGGAATAAAGTAACATCATCGTAAATCGAAGTCTTGTTGTTATTACTAAAAGCTAACAATAGCACAGGGCTTCTGATAAGCAGTGATCCCCAACAGAAACCAGACCCGGAATCCTCAACCAGACGAGACCTTAGAAGATATACCAGACCAAGATAGATGATTGACGGCCGGCCAGAAGAATAGACGACCAGAGTAAGAAGAAGAGAAGTATATAACATATAGATATTTGGTACCGTCAAAGAAAAGGCACTACATAACAGAAGGTCGAGCACAATCTTCAGACGGAATGCTCGTCACCCTGAAAAATGCATGTTATTTTATATATTAACAACTCAGATGGCACATTTTTCATAATTTTTTTTAAACCTACAAAAACTTTCAATAAGAATTTAAAAGTAAAATCTCTCCAATCTTGGTTGTACCGCGAATCTTTCAGCTCAATCTCAAGCATAAAAAACCTTTCTTTACATAAATTATTTTTCTCTTGATGATAAGTTCAAGTCGAGACTAGTTAAGTATTCCTATTTGTCTGCTCACTTTTGGTCCCCTTTTATATATTATACATAGAGAAATGAACAAATGTGGTGTGGAACACACCAATATTCATTTTGTTATTTATTTTTATCACTCTAACTTATATCGACGAGTTTAGAATACCACACACACACACACACACACACACACACACACACACACACATATATATATATATAATATATATATATGAATCCAAAAATCCAGAGAAGAAATCTTCCTTACGACATAGGAGATTTTTTAAAACGTTCGCAGTTCCAGAATCCATTTGTGCTCTTATTGTTAAGAGTCACAGAGCAAATTTTATAAGTTAACATATAAACAAAAGACCTGATTTTTATTATAGTCTATTTCAGGAAGCTTAGACAAAATGTCTAACACCCCTAAATCATCAGATACGAATGATTCGCATCTGACAATTTGGAGGTGTTAGATTTGTCTAAGCTTCCTGAAATAGGTTATAACGCAAAATCTCTAAGTCTTCTGTTATATTTTACCCATATATATAATATATATAATATATATAATTATATATATATATATTATATATATATATATGAAAGAAATGGATATAAATCCGACACTGTATATGTATTAAAGGTTTGTGAAAAAACAGGAAAATACGTTGAAAATTGACATTTTTGAAGCCGACACTCGGGATTTCTATAAATCCCATGCTCGCGTAGACCATCTGGTTTATAGAAATTGCGAGTTTGAACTGCCATGTTTAACAAACGTGGAATTTGAAAAATAGTGAAAAAGATAAAAAGAATCACACCATTGAGAGGTCTTCAAATCTTCAAGAAAGATCAGACTAGCAAGACAGAGAAAATGTCAAAAAGATTTAAATTATATCCAAATCAAGGTATCAATTCACACATACACACACACACATACACACAACACATATATTTATACACGATTGATAACACACACACACACACACACACACACACACACACACACACACACACACAGACATATATATATATATATATGTGTGTGTGTGTGTGTGTGTGTGTGTGTGTGTGTGTGTATATATTTACGTGTTTGTGTGTATAAAAGGAATGACTTACCGGCATAAATATTGGGTTGGTCTCAGTATGTGGTTGGTATAAGTGTTACTCAGATAAGTCAGCGTTATAACAAATATAAAGTGCTCAATACGGAAGTAGAGCTGATTTATTATGATACTGTGTACAGAAAAAACCTACTCGAGTTCATGTACACTAACAAATTAAATATTTTAGTAGTTTGCGTCATTGTTTATGTTTATATTACTGGGTTTATTAAGCTTATTTTTATTGTAAGGCTATAGGCCATTTAAGTTCCTCTGTTCCCTGGCGATATATATATATATATGTATATATATATATATATATATATATATATGTGTGGTGTGTGTGTGTGTGTGTGTGCGTGTGTGTTTGTGTGTGTAAAGATAAAAGAGTATGAAAAAAACACACTTTGTTGCCAAAATGAATATATTTTTATATCATTTCCTTTTCTGATATTGGCATTATTTCGATTTATAAAAAAAATCATCAGAGTATAATGATAATTAGGTCCGTTTTTAGATGTAAATGTTTTTCATCCGGACTCATCAAGAGAGAAGCAGAAAATAATTTAAATTCAAACCAAAAGCATTGTTTTTCCTAAAAAGCTAGTATCTCATGCGATCGCTTCATCTTGTTCATTTCGCTACGTCATGTTCTTTCGCTACATCGTGTCTCTTCGGTGTAACAGTTTTTAAAAAGAAAAAGAAATACTTCCAATTCAAAAATTAAAAAAAATCTCTTTTTCAAAAGGTGAGATTTAGCTCGTTCATGGTCGGTTAAAAATTATATATATATATATATATATATGACGTCACCATAACTGTTTTCTTCATCGCGTTAGAGCACTTTCTTCAAGCGATTTCAAAAAAGTTCTTTTCTCGGAGATCTCGGAAATTCTCCGTATTTCAACCGTTTTTATTTAAAACAATAAGGATTTACTCTGACGAGGGTCGCTATTTCTTTGTATACTAAACATTTCTGTAGTTTGTTCTATTACGGTTATTTTATTTTATAATAATGCTCTTCAGGGCTGAGATAAAAAAAAAGTCAGATCTCAGCCCTGAAGAGCATTAAGCGAAACTTTTAATGGGTTCGTCTGACTCATTAGATTTATCTTTATTATTTTCTCTACTTAGGTATTGAGTACTTTTTACTTATTGGCTTTAGTCTCCTGGCGGTTTTATATGAATATATATATCTTATATATATATATGCATATACATTTTTTTCTTTTGGCTAAAATATTGTACCAATAGATTGTTTTTTGTTGGTACGATTATCT
>CM042146.1:58190633-58193133 GCA_023376005.1 Doryteuthis pealeii | reverse complement strand
CAGGTGGTGGTTATCATAGTATCGCATGTATGTGTTCGCACACACCTGGACCCTAACAAGCCGCCTCCTTCGCACGCACTAAGCTAGATGGGACTGCACAAGAACTCTCTCGCGTGCGTCCTGAACACTCGTGGAGCAGCACCCCCCCCCACACCCCGGCAAGCAACCTATCACTGCGTCACACCGCGATGCCCAATTTCTCACAAGATCTCGCACCCTCGTGAATGACGCACGACCGGCCACCCCCCACCGGCGATCCCGCACCGACTCCGCCTGATTGAAAGCGGGGACAGCCATAGCGACGTTCTTCCCCCCCGCCTGTGGAAGCCACACCACGGACATGTCAATCGAGCGACGCTCCACATCTAACAGGCTCCTACCCATTGACCAATCTATTGCGCAAAGACCTCTCGACCCCGCACCACCATGAGAATCAGAGAACTCCAGGGCATGATGATCTTGATTAGGCACACGGTGGCGTTGCAGAGATTGTCATGGATATCCTGCTGGCTTGCGCGACATGATGATGATGATGATTTATTTTATTTCACGCCCCTACCACCCCTCCTCTTTACTCATTTTTCTTATAAAAGATATTTCTATCTGTTACTGATTGATCTTTCAACTAATATATAATTAATTATATAATATTACTAACTAATACCATATATTTATATATTTCTTCTTCCTGTTTGTTGTTTCTTTGTATAATTATAATTTCCCAGTAAATCATTTTTTCTTTCTTTGATAAATTATTTTCTGTTCAGTTCTCTTCTTCTTTTTTCTTTCTTCATTTTTTGGGGGGTGGGGTTCGTTCTTTCTATTCATTAGTACTTGCTTCTTTTCATTTTTACTTTCTATTTTTCAATTTCTCTTTGGCTTTTCTTTCTTCTTTTTTAATATTCCTGTCTTTCTTTCTTGCTTTCAACTTTTCATTTGTTCTTCTCTTTCATTCCTAATTATTTTATTTACTGTATTAGATTCTTTCTTTTTATTTTTCTTCTTTCTCTGTGATTTTTTCTCTTTCTCTTCTTGTTTTTTTCTTTCATTGTTTCCATCTTTAAATCTCTCCCTTTAAATTATATCTCCTCCTCTGTTCTACCTCTTGCTGTCTGTTGCTGCTGTCGTCTCTCTCGCTCTGTTTCTCTTTCTTCTTCTTTCTTCTTTCTTTCGTCTTTCTTTTCTGTATTCTCTTCCATTCTTCTTATTTTCATCTGACTTTTGATTTTTCTTCTTATGCTTTTCTCTTCTTCTTTCTTTCTTTCTTTTTTGAAAATTTGTTCTCATTTCTTCAACCTTTCTTTCTTTTCCTCGTATTCTTTGGCTTTATTACTCTCTCTCTCCCTCTCTCTCTCCTCTCGTCTCTCTCTCTCTCTTTCTCTCTCCGTCTCTCTCCTCTTTCCTTCCTTCTTCTTTCTTCTTCTTTCTTCTTCTTCTCTTCTGCAGTCCTTTCTCCCTCTGTTAATTCTTTCTCTCTACAGCGTGCGGTTTTCTGAGATTTCAGCGTAAAGGCCAAACAAAGCAAGGGTTTTTCATGGGTGTGGGGTGGGGAGAGAGGGGGTGGGGGTGTGTTCGGGTTCAATATAACCACACCCACCCTCCATCACTCTACTTATTTACAGGGCTGTAGTGATCGGTCCTGGTGCTGGGAGGGCAAACACAATTATGATCTTGCAATACGGATATTGAAATAATTTCTTAACTCAATTGGGTGAAGATGTCGCTTTAAAAAAAAAAAATAATAATATAGTACAGAAAACATGTTCGAAATGGTCAAGAGAATGAAAGTTTTGGCACATAGTTCAGGATTTCGCCGTCTTATTTCTTCATTTTGTTACCAGTGAACATAACTACGGTAGCTGGAGTTCTATTCATTTCGCTAAAGGACTATGGGAGGGCGGGTTGAACCTAAAAGAAAATCTTTCTTTTTTTTCTTACAGGTATCGATTATAATTGATGTAATTGAGTCGAAGGAAATCTAGGATTAAATAAAAAAATGGGCGTTGAAAATTTAAATGTCGACCTGTGTTAAAGTTAAGGAGTTTTTTAAAAAAAAAGCTGTTGGGGAAGGGCGACAAAAATTTATTAGTTATGAAGATTCATGTATACAAAACTCATAGAGAATAAAGGCCGCGTGTAAATAATTTAAGAACAACCTCTATTTCTCTCTATCTCTCTCTTCCCTCTTTACATATATATATATATATATAAATAATATAATATTATATAATATATCAACTATGGTATCCTCGTGATAAAAAACAGCAAATAGTTTGATGTAAAAATATACTACCAACATAAACCGGGGAGAAAATTTTTTTTGAAAAAACGAGCAAGTAATCGTACCAACAAAAACAATCTATTGGTACAATATTTAGACCAAAAGAAAAATGTTATGCAATATAAAGATTATACATTCATTAAACCGCAGGAGACTAAAGAATAAGTAAAATACAACTACTAAAGAAAAATAACTTAAAGATAAACGAATGAGTCAGAT
>CM042146.1:58176718-58190533 GCA_023376005.1 Doryteuthis pealeii | reverse complement strand
AGGTTCCGCAAAAGATCCCTAAGGGTTCCACGAGAACAAGTGAGATATGCCCTTTTGGCTTTTTATTTAATTTCATATACGTAATATTACGAAATACGCATAACATATTCTTGGTTATTGAATATTGTATTATAGACATCATCCTATCTAACCTATTATTTCAACAAAAATATACGAATCATTGAGAATATATCATACCTAATGAAATATTAAAACGAACAGTATGAACTTTATTTAGCATTACCGAAAAAGTTGACAAAAAAGTATTGATTTTCTGAAACAAGTTATTCAAAAGTATTATACTATGATATTTACCACGTGAACTACGATGGAAATTAAATGAGAAATATATTTATAGATCTATATATAATGGAGATTCACTCTTTATTTGTCTATAAACGAAAAGACGTCACTGCTTACGTCACAGCAATTTCAGAATTAAAGTTATTTTATTAACAAGTAGTTAATCATGTTCAAACATTATTACATAAAATAATAAAAGCTGTATATTTATATATGTTCTAAATGTAGTACGATAGAACGGATGTTCAATGTTTTTATAAAAACATGTTTTAAATAAATAATGAGCGGTTTTATGATTTATATACAGTTTGTTTTATTTTTAATATATGTTTATAGTTTCCTAACGTATAGACTTTTACGAAAAATTATTTAAAACAAATTATCATCATATAAACTGTTTTATCATAAAATTTAATAATGGTAATTTAAACCCGTAAGATTCAAATAGAAGTGGTTTGTTTAAATATTTGGAAAGTGACAAAATACGGCTTTTTTTATTCGATTTACATTACTTAAATAGCTTTTAATTTTAATTTATATAATATTAATTTATTAGAAATTAAAAAGTTATTCAATTAATTCAATGCTTGTTTTGAACCGGAAAATACTAAACCGGATGTAGTTAGTTTAGATTTATTTTTTAAACATGCAAAAAAAAAACAACGGGTTGTATTATGTTCGGTCTATTAGATTATCTAAATAACTTTAAAATTTTAATTTATATAAATTATATTTTGCCATTTAAAAATTAATAAAGTTATTCAATTAATTTAATATTCATTTGATAAATAAATGCTTACTTTAATAAATATGAAATTTATTAAATCTCTAAGAAAATGAATTAACAGCGTAAGAACATGTATTATTATTTATTATTTATTATTTATTATATCTATTTTTAATGTTAAAAATGCATAAGGTTTGTTATTCTTTATTACTGATGTTATTTTTCATCTGCAATATATTTATTCAAATTAATTTTGGCGAAGTAATTAATAGAGTGGTATTTTTTTTATCGTTTAAACAACACACATTCAAGTTTAATTCTATTCCGTAATAGATTATTAAAATAGCTTCTTTAATTTTTGTTTATATAAATTTTATTCTGTTCTTTGAAAATTAAATAAAATTATTTAATTATTGTAATTCTTACATCAATAAATAAATGCTTACATTAATAAACATGAAATTTATCAAATCTCTATTTTCTTAGAGTCTAAGACAATGGAATAAGTGTGTAACATTCATTGATTGAGTGTACAAACATTTTTAAATACATTTTATTTATCGAAATCTTTAAATAATTCATTTTTCTATAAGATTAAACTGTATTTAATTTAATGTAAATTTGGTTTATTGAAATTGAATTTTTAACTCCCACCTAACTCAGGCAAACTTTTTCAAAAATTTATTTTTACATCGCCTAGAGGGCGGTTTTTATTTTGCTAGTATTAATAATGTAGATTCAGTCTCAATTTGTCTGTAACCGAAACTACATCACTGCTTACGTCACAATTGGTGAATTAATGTTATTTCCTTTATTCTTCAATTCATGCATTTATTTTCGATATGTTAAATGTTTTATCTCATTTAATTTTTGTCTTTTAATCTTATTTAAATATTCAATATTAATAATACTTAAATAAATAGAAGCTGTTCTTTTAATAAAACATTTGATTGCTTTCCATTGTCATAATGATAATTCAAATAAAAAAAAAACTATGAAATTAATTGTATTACTACTTTAGATGGAAAAATTATTTGTGAAATTTGTAATCAATTTTAAAAATTATTTTTTTTTTACTCTCGCCTTTTATTTTCAGTAACAAGAATGTAATTAAGAAGTTTACAAATAACTAAATACTTACGATTTTGTATAAAATGTACGTGTCAAATATTCACCAGTGTGGGCTGAACAACTAAAACCTTCATCGATCAGCTTTGCGCGGATTATTGATGCTGCACGGAAGGCTTTCCGCGACCGATGACCGATAGGGACGGTTGGTGACAAAGAGTCATGGGAATACGTGCTGACAGTGCGACACAATGATGATCATGATTACGATGATGAGGTCAAATTAATTGGAAAGTCGAGGTTACATTCTACAAACCACTATTTTTAACTAGTGGATTACTAGTTAAAAATAGTGGTTTGTAGAATGTAACCTCGACTTTCCAATTAATTTGACCTCATCACCTTATACACAAAAATAAAAAGTCAGTGGAGTGGTCTATTGTCGATATCAGCCGGACAGAGAGGGAGTCTATCCTGTTTTCACTAGCGCTAGACCAGGGAGATTGTTTTGCATTACCACGCAGATACAAGCTGTGCTACTCCTACCCTGAGATGACGAGGGCCGGTATTAAACTCGAAACCTAGGCGGATGCCCTTCCGACTGAACTAAACCGACTCTTATATGTCAGGGTAGCCTAAAGTCGGTATTAGCCAGACCGTGAAGGAGTCTATCCCCTTTTCACTAGCGCTATACCAAGGAGACGGAGCGCCACACCTACCATCAGCTCCTCCCTTTACCGCACAGATCCCAGTGCTGAGTTGGCGAGAGTCGGTATCGAACTAGGAACCTTGAAGTTCACAGCCTGTGATACTCTACAAATACCATTGAAACGGAAATTATTGTTTGTTTGTTTAGATTCTTTTTGTTTTTATGGGGTTTTTTGTTGTTTGTTTTTTTTTTTCAAAATTTTACAGCATGGAAAGTAGTTAACAGGATGCCTATGCTGATTATGTTTTGTTTTGTTTTACGGCATATCAACCACGGTGGGTCATTTAATGCCGGCAAAATTTTGAAACATTCGTAAGAATTCGGTGGAAGATTTTTTTTAGTTCAATTTTTTTTTGTAGATAAATTTTCTATTTAACCCATAGATGGGACCCTAAGAGGTACTACCCCTCCGTGAACCTGAGAGCAATGGTTATTAAGGGGTGCTCCATATTCACTAGACCTCCAGAACTGGAACCTCACCGTCAGATTTTAATGACATAACCAGGACATCGATACCCTCAGCCACCGCCTTGTAACACCCATATTATAAAAAGGGTTGGAGCTTGCAGTAGTTTAGCAGTAGAGTTGGGACAATTTAATATAGGTGCAAGGGCTTGACGTGACCTGCCGATTGATCGGAGGGGTCTCTCCGACTCTAGCCTCAGTAAGGGCAAAAGTGGGGTGTTGCATGTCTTGGACTGCTCAACCACCAAGATTCCCTCCTTCCCTTGTGTAGGGTCTCTTGGCCTTGCATACTCGTCCTTCGGGCGGGGGTCCAGTGTGCTTCGGCTACTGGATCAGGGTAAAGTACAAATAATAGCGTCGATCCTAGGGGACTACCCCCCAGGCAATACCTGCCCCCTTGATTTAAACGGATATGGCTGGGTTTATTGCCCACCGCCGGAGGGGGAATTCCGAGGGGTTCGACGCAATTTTTGTTCCTTCCCACCCATGAGCTTCGGCTTGTGGGTGGGCTCACGTTAAAACGAGGCCTTGGGCCCAGTCCATACAAGTGGGGTATGAGACAAATACTACCAGGATTCCCTCCTTAAGCATCACAGCATATATACATAGGTATGGCAGGAATTTCACGTGTTCTTTAACACCCATGAAATAAGATTCAACAAAACTCGGAAAAATGAATGAAATTTAGTATATTTTTAGCTGTATTATAAAAAAGAAGGCTGAAAAAACATACACCCATGTGAAAATTGTTTGCTTTACTGTCTTAAAAAAAAGTAAAGTCGTCGGGGTGGCCCAAAGTCGGTATCAGCCAATCAGCGAGGGAGTCTATCCCCCTTTCACTAGCGCTAGATCCAGGAGATAATTTTAGCGTGTGAGGTGGAGCGCAACACCTACCATCAGCTCCTTACTTTACCGCACATATCAATGTGCTACTCATACACTGAGTTGGCGAGGGTTGGTATCGAACTAGGAACCTTGTGGTTTCAATCCGAACGCTCTACCGACCAACCTAACCCGGCCCTTATTCTCTTTAAGATGGGAGAATTTCGTAAATTAAAATCTGAATCCCCCAAAATAACGCATTTTTGCCGTTTTCTTTCTATATAGGACTTCCTATTTTTAACGTTATTTATTTCATTGCTATAATTGAGAAATTCATAGAAAAGTATATTCATATATAATTTTAGGCTCTGTCATTGGGAGGAAAAGGTGACAATTCACAGTTTCAAATTCATCATAAAAGTTTAAAATATGGGGAGGGGGTGTTGTACCGAAATTTTGTTATCCCTAGATGTACAGCAATGTTGAAAATAACAAATCATATTGGCTGAAATAATCAGTAGATATCGTTCTGCAGAAATCAAAAGATTGGTGTGAAGGCACGTCAACCTGCCTCAAGCTATTTCATGCCTAGAGGTTAATTAATTGAGTTTATTGTAAGATCATTTTATAAAGGAAAATTGGTGGAAATCAGCAAAAACAAAAGTTCAATAAAATACACACTCTATTTTCGTCCGGGTGAGGATCAAACAATTTTTACCCCCCCCCACCACCACCATTTACATGATAAAAGCTAAAGAGAAATATTGGTGACATTATAGTATGTGGCCTACTTTTTAGATTCTGTTATAGTACGTATATATATATATATATATATATATATATATTAGTGAAATGTAGACGCAAATGGGTATTGGTAACAGTCAGTTTCTCGCCTGTACATTTATCAAATCATATACACTTGGTTTAATAAACGCATATACGAGAAATTGACAGTTACCAAGCCCCCTGGACTTTATGTCTATGCTATCCAAACTTAGATATATATATATATATGCTATATCACTGATATTGAGAAATATCAATATCAATATCAATATCAATATATATATATATATATATATATATATATATAATTTGATATACCACACTTGTTGGTAAACCCTTACGGTAAGAAAACAAAACCGACAAATAGTTTGATTGTAAAGATATACTACCAACCATCACCTGGGGAAAAAAATTTGAAAAAAAAGAAAAGACCAAGTTAGTCGTACCAACTGAAAATAATCGGTTGATACTATAATACTTGGCCAAAAGAAAAATTATATAGATAGGATATATATATATAATATATATAATATATATATATTATATATATTAAAATCACCAGGATTTTCTAAACCTAAAAAGTAAAGAGTGTTCAATACCTAAGTAGAGCAAATAATAAAGTATTTGCTAATAAAGTTAAGACCAATAAGTCATATATACGTACTAACAGTTTTGAATAGTAGCTCTTCAGTGCAAAGATATATATATATATATATATATATATATATATATATGTGTGTGTGTGTGTGTGTGTGTGTGTGTGTGTGTGAGTAAGTAAATAAACAATGTGTTTATTTGATATGTATTTTAGCCGACAATTCTTGGAGGATATGTGCTTAATTGAAGTCATACCTAATTTTGAAAATTAATTAGTTAATAATTAATGAATTTAGGCGGGCATATATGTTCAAGTGTAAGGCTAAACAAATCGAGAAAATGTCAATCCCTGAATGTACATTTCGTCCTATTAGGTCTCATCAGCAAGGTTATAGACATGGGAGACTGCTCCGTGTGTGACTCGAAACCTCGACTGCCAAGCTGACAGGCGGAGATTATATATTAGTCCTCACCCCACACCAGCACAATATAAAATGCTCCTTTAATACGTCTTATTCTTGTGTATTTTTGTGAATGTGTGTGCTTCTTATAGGGAAGTTAAAGATGTTAACCCTTCGACTACTTATATAGCTGTAAACTTCATTATGATGAAGCCAAAGTGGGCATAGACATAAATTCAACTGCGCTTGGTAATTGTCAATTCCTCGCATTTACGTTTATGAAACGAAGTGCATTTCGTTTGATAAGCGCATAGGCGACTTTATGTCTACGATGAACTTACATATACATGCTCCATCACTGATATTGAGCTCTCTTTAGTTGTGAACTAGAAGTGGCTACCCGGCGTCGACTGGGTAGAGGGGAGATTTTTAAAAAGTTAGCCTCGCAGATCTATTCTTGCTTATCTCGAGTGTGATCCTCGCTGGTTGCCTCATAAAAATCCCCAAGGAAATATATAACTATAGAGAAAGAAATTTCCATTCAATGATTTTCAGTTTCTTAAAGAAAATAAGATATAAATGATGCAATTAATTCAATCAATCAATATTATATTTCAAAGCAAAAAAAACAAAAACAAAAAAAAACATACAAAAAGAAGGAAACAAAATGACCTGCAAATGACTTTCCCTTCTGTTATTTTTCATTTGTATAATTTGAATTTTTAAATAGCTTCCCAAATATAACTCAAATCTCCATTATTTTTACTCAAAAACCAAGCCCTGGTGATATTTAATGTGTGTATATATATTTACTCTGCCGTTAATTGTTTTATTTTTGAAGTTTCTTTCGGACATACATATACACACAACTGTCCTTTATATATGTATAGATATAGCAAATTACAACATATATATATATATATATATATATATATATATGTGTGTGTGTGTGTGTGTGTGTGTGTGTGTGTGTGTAATACAACTGATAGACTGAAATAATACAAATAGACTGAAATAGTAACAACAGACGATCAACCACCTTAAAAGGAAAATCTTTACGAACATTATGCTAACATCACGAACGCACCAGAAATGCACGCGGTAAAAAAAGCAAGAGCGCGGTTTATAATGGATATTTATTTAGATGTGACTTCCAAGTTAATTTATCTGACGAAAGGCATATGATGCCTTGAAACCGACGGTAATAATCTGCCAGTTATGTATAGAATATATATATTATATATATATATATATATATATATATAACATAGAAATTAGAAGGCAATTGACAATGCAATGGAATAGGTGTTGAAAATGATGTTTATTTACCTGTTTCCTAAATATTTTCGGGATAAATCCCATCTTCAGGTTTTAGAAGTGCTTCTGTTTTTTTTTTAGTACTAAACGTTTGTTATTTATTAAGATAAATAAAGGAACGCCGGATGTTTGAAAATGTTCGTGTTTTTCCGTGGTGAATTGTTATATATATATATATATATATATATATATATATATATATATATATATTATATAATTTTCAAAGAAAGAAAAAACTTAATAAAACCGTCATTCCGTAATAAATTTATTTCGACCAAAAGCTCAAAAGGCTTTTTTAAATTTGTACAAAATTTGTAAAAAGATATATATATATATATATATATATATATGTGTGTGTGTGTGTGTGTGTGTGTGTGTATTTATGTATTATGTATTAGCTCCCCCATTTTGAGCACATTGTGAAATGGCCAATCGCTTAGTTAAAGGTGTTAACCGCTCGACTACTTACAAAGCTGACAACTTCACAATGGTAAAGACTTGTATAGGAACAGCCATTTTTATTTTATTTTGCATGAGGAAAATGTTTGATCTAATGTATCGATTCTTCGTTTGATTGATCTGTGAGTATTAATGTCTGCTAAAATGTTATCGTAAATTTAACTTTGGAATTCCAATATTTAAAAAAAAAAGATCTATTTTCATTTTCGATTCCGAAATGCAGCATTTAGCCATTTAACATGAAGAACATACATTTGCGTGCAATTACGCTCGAGTGCGTAATATTGCGTGCTCGTGTGTGTATTACTGTGTGTGAGTGTGCGTGTGTGTGCATATGCGTGCGTGTATGTGCGTGCGTGTATGTGTTTCTTTCACCGTTCGTATGGGATTTGAATGTGTTTATCCAGGTGTGTGTGTTTACGTAAATATGTCGTTTTGTATATGTTTATACTTCCAAAGCATTTGGCCAGCTGAAGAGGCGAGTCTGGTTCAACAGAAACATCTAAATATAAAACTAAATATGCAGTATACCGTGCCATAGTTCTCTCAACCCCACTGTACGGTGCGGGAGCCTGGACGATATACAAAGCGGATGCCCATAGACTACATGTCTACTACATGCGTCACTTGCGCAGTATATTAAATGTCAAGTGGTGGCAATATCTTTCAAACAGGACCATCCTGAAGAGAACTGGTCTCCCTGGCATGCACGAAATACTTGTCCAGCGCAACATGAGATGGGTAAGCCACTTAAACAGACTTGGGGATGACAGACTACCAGGGCAGATTTTGTACTCTCAACTGAGGGAGGGATCACGTGGAATCGGTCGAACAAAGCTCGGGTACAAAGACCGCATCAAGAGAAACCTGAAGGACTTTAACATCCTTATAGGTAGTTGGCAAGATGCAACCAGAGACCGAATAAATTGGAGGAAAATGATTCGCGAGATGTCATCATCGGATACGATGGACAACAAATAATACTCGTGTATGTTTGCGTTTACTATATAAGTATAATTTTTTCAAGCCTTTATGCTCGTATCTTTTTCATGTGCTGGTGCGAATATTTTAAAACCTTTTTGCGTGCTTATATACATGCGTTACATAATTTGTGGGTTAACTACGAATTATGTACTCTAATGTAGTTAAATTTAGATAATGGTATTTGTAAAGGGAAAGTTACCATTGAATCATAGAATGGCCGTTATAGATGTGATTGACAGCAGTTCACCTTTCACTGACCTAGTCGGTGATTTCTCATTGACTAAAGGCAAACTGTGTGAAGGGAACATTTAGAGTAGGTAGAATTTGGCGTTTTGTCGATGGGAGTAGACGCAATGGTCGTCTGTCGCCAAATAAACCATTTCTCACTGCGCCGGATGTACTCTTTTGGTTTGTTTGTTTGATTTTAACGGCATATCAACTCGTCTGGGGTTATGTCATGCCTAACGGTTAGGAAGTTACAATTATCGTGTATTTATATTTTAGTAATTGGTTTTAACAATGTGTTAGCATTATTGGGGATTATGTTTTATGGTATTGATTAGTTTCATGTCTATATTCTATGGTATAATTTTATTTAGAATATCCTCTATGTTGACATTTTCAAACTTTTTGGGGATTTCGGGTTTAATAAAAACGTCTAAGAAAAAAAGTATTGCGTTTATTATTGAAAACAAAAGTAATGAGCTCATTACATACCACATAGCACAACGGGAGCCAGTACAAAAGCAGCCCAAATCAACCAGAGGTAGAGACCAGGGAAATCAACCCAAAAGAAGATGACCAGTCGGTGAAATAGAAACCACTTACAACCAGTTAAGGCCTCAAGTTAGAGAAGGGGTATATAACACATATATACGTACATAGTGGAAGCGCGTGGTGCAATGGTTAAAGTCATGGGAAATGGACTCGTCGCCTCGAGTTCAAATCCTGGACGTGGTAATTGCATTTCACTTAGCGCTAATACCCTTGGGAAAGGTATGAATCATACTCTCCCTCCAGCTAGAGGTAAATAGTAGGGCAGTCTGGGCTCTTTAACCTTGGAAAACTCTGAATTCAAACCTGTAAAACTCCGCTTAAGAAATTGACCTTGTGTCGCATCCTGTAAATCCGTTACTACTGAATAACGATTCTGATCTTCGCTGGTAGGCTCTTACTTGCGACCTTGTCACACATCCTACCCATGGAGAACGAGTTAGGGAAAGACTTACACGGGTGCGTAAAGCACAGTCGGAAGAGCGTCCGACTAGGAACCGTAATGTTCGGGGGTTCGGTACTGGCCCTTGCCAACTCAGTGTATGAGTAGCACAGGGATCTGAGTGGTAAAGTGAGACCTGATGGTAGGTGTGGTGCCCCGTTTCAGACGCCAAAACAATCTCCTTGTTCTAGCGCTAGTGAAATTGGGATAGACTCTGATAGACGGCTGATACCGACTTTAGGTCACCCTGACGATTATACTTTACTTTTATGGGTAGGGGCCGGGTTAGCTCAGTCGGTAGAGCGTTCGGCTAGAAACCAAAAGGTTCCTAGTTCGATACCGGTCCCCGCCAACTCAGCGTATGAGTAGCACAGGGATCTGTGCGGTAAAGTAAGGAGCTGATGGTAGGTGTGGCGCTCCACCTCAGATGCTAAAACAATCTCCTTGGTCTAGCGCTATTGAAAAGGGATAGGCTGACTGGCTGATACCGACTTTAGGCCGCCTCGACGACTTTACTTTTTACTTATATATATATATATATATTATATATATATATATATATGGGTATGCATATATGTTCGTATGGTGTGTGTCTGTGTATGTGTCTGTGTATGTGTGTGTGTCTGTGTCTGTGTCTGTGTTTCTTTGTTTCTATGTTTTTTGAATGCGTTTAAGGCAGTGTATGTGTTTTATATGTGAGCTTTTATTCCGATGTTCCCCTGGTTTTAGAGAGACTAAAGGAGACCAGGGAGTGTTTTGACTGAGGCTGAGCGCCACACCTACTGTCAGATACCCACTTTATCGCTCAGATCAGATAATCCAGTCTGTGCTACTCATTCGCTGAGTTGGCGGGGACCGGTATCGAACCAGGAACCTTGTGGCTCCCAAGCGGACGCTTTACTGAGTGAGCTAAAATCACTTTTCTATAAGTGTTCATATTGGTCTTGAACAGGTTAATTCTTGTGTATGTGTCTGTCTCTTAATATGTTTATGTCTATTTCAGTGTTTCTTTGACAATTCTTATAGATTTTGAATACGTTTATACAACTGTGTGTTTTTATGTGTGTGAGCGTATTTTCTATGGTAATCTGAACATTAACTACATAAATGAGAATAACCTCCCCTTGTTTATTTCACTTTAAGGAAGTCTTATGTTTTGGTCGGCTATTTCATAAAATCTACACTGAAAATACTAATGTGTTCGAGTCAATACAACCGCATGTTTTAACACGAAATAATCTTAAAACGTGTTCTTAATTGTGCTTGCACATTATTTGAAATCTTATTATAATGGAGATTGTGTATTGTTTTGTCTGTAACCGAAACTATATTACTACTCAAGTCACAATTCCCTTAGTTATTGACATCACATTCTCCATGATTTTATTTTAACCTTTTTAATAATTAATAAAATTGTCTTACATTATTAATACTGTTAACCATGTCTACATACTGACAACATGCAATTATATTTATATATACAAAAAAATAGCGGTTTACAGTGTGAACGGGAAGGATAATTTGCATATTGATATTAAAAAATCGAATTTAATAAATATGTGCTTAGTATTATTGATTTCTAACTGTTTGGTTTTATTTTAATGAATATAAGCAAAAATCTCTTCAATAATCTTAAATGAAATCCATTAACAAGAAAAAATAACTGTAAGTTTATTCTTACTTCCTATTTTAACTAAATACTTAAATTAGAAAAAATAGCAATGAAAGACGAGAGTGATGGAAGAGTAAGTTTCAGTTGTTTTATGTTTCAAATCTTTTGATCTGCATTCTTATTTAGTTTCATTAGCCTTTCTAATTTTATATAATATCTTATAACATTCAAACTTAAATACTGGCACCCGGAGGGTGCATATATTTGCTAGTAAATTTAATTGTTATTAAGAACAGATTTTATGATATTTTCATGTTAAAACATGCAGTTGTATTGATTCGAACAAATTCGTATTTTCAGTGTAGATTTGCGGTGAAATTAAAATGGCTGACCAAAACATAAGACTTCCTCAAAGTGAAAGAAATAAGTGGAGGTTACTCTCATTTATGTAGCTAGTGTTCAGATTACCTTTTCCATGTGCATGTGTGCGTTTATACATTTATACGTTTGTATGTATACGTGTGTCTTTTCAATAAATGTTTATATTGGTCTCGTGTACATAATTTTTTTCTGTATACGTGTGTATATGTGTACATGTGTGTTTATTATGCTCATATTGGTTTTGCATGTCATTATAGACGTAATTATTGTATATGTGTATGCGTGTGTCTGTATATGTCTGTGTGTTTTTATGTGTCTGAGAGTTTTCTATGTTCATGTGATTTTTTGTATGTGTGTGTACGTGGGTGTATGTGTAAATTTGTTTACTATATTCATATATATGCTGAATGTCTTTATATACATATCCTTTGTGTATGCGTATGTGTGTGTGAGCATGTGTTTGTATGTGTATGTGTCAATGTCGTTTTTTTTGTATGTATCTGTAACCCGGTGTACGCGCGTATTTTCTATCTTTATGTGGTCTTAAGTTCGCAGATTCTTGTGTATGTATGTGTATGTATGTGTGTTTCTATGTGTGTGTTTTACTGTGCTTACATGGATTTTGAATGTCTTAATACACGTATCTTTTGTATGTGGGTGCGTACGTATATTTTCGAAGGGTTTTCTGTGCTGTTATACATGTATGCGTACATGTATGTATGTATGCATGTATATATGTATGTATGTATGACTGTCTGTCTGTCTGTCTACTAGTCTGCGTGCGCGCCCCTATGTGCATGCGGGAGTGCACTTTATTTGGTGAGGCCATTTTTAAGCACCATGGGTCCATTTTTAATCACCGTGGAGGGTCTAATTCTTCCTGTAAAGCTCTGTCATTTTTTAAAATATTTATTTGCTCTTCTAAAAGTGAAAAAAATTGATTTTTTTTTTACTTAAGCAGGTTTAACTTAATGTCACCCTTGGTGTCTTTTCTATGCAAATGTAAAAAGACACGCTGATACGGCCTAGAGCCATTATATTTTTTTAAAATCTTCAATTATATTAAAAAAAGTATTTCTAAATATTTCTAAAATATTTCTTTAAATTTTAGGAAGTGCCAGAACGAATCTATTGCTCATAATTTCGACACGAAGAGTCAAAAATATTTTAAAACGATAAAATCCGGTTTAATGTAAAGCGAAAATAAAAATGCGAAATGGTATCCGAACATGTATTCTTGAGTTTATATTGTTAGCGTATGTAGTTTTAAATTCAGTAGAATTGCTCGTGTGTGATCATATATGCATTAATCGTTTTTTGCTTGTTTGGGTTTTTTTTTATGCTGTTTTTGTGTTTTGTGTTTTGTTTTTGTTTTTTCAATTTTGAGATTTTTTGTTGTTGTTTGTGTTGTATCTGGGTACGTGAAAGCCTTACTCAACGCATCTGCTATCGTATGAGTTACACTAGCGTGTGTGTACGCAGGGCTAAAAATCGGGTAATCAGGTGCGTTTTTAACCAGGTGCCTTTAAAAGTGTTGTACTAACAAGGAAGCTTAAAGAGAGAGAGAGACAGACAGACAGACAGACAGACAGACAGGCAGGCAGACAGACAGAGAAAGTGAGAAGGAGATAGATAGATAGATTGAGAAAGAGAGAGAGTAAACGAGTGAGAGAAGGAGAGAGAGGGGGAAAGAGAAAGATAGGGATAAGGAAAGGGGGAGCAATCAAGAAAGAAGTAAACTTGCAAGAAAGAGGAATCGATCAAGGTATATATATATATATATATATATATATATATATATATATATACCTTGATCGATTCCTCTTTCTTGCAAGTTTACTTCTTTCTTGATTGCCCCCCCCCCTTTCCTTATCCCTATCTTTCTCTTTCCCCCCCTCTCTCTCCTTCTCTCACTCTCAGAGAGGAGAGAGAGGGGGGGGGAGAGAGAAACTACGTAGCAGAGAGACG
>CM042146.1:58164218-58174218 GCA_023376005.1 Doryteuthis pealeii | reverse complement strand
CCCTTCAGCATCTGCCCCCTCGTTTAATAGGGACAAGGTAATAGTTAATTAAAAGGAAATGATAAGTTAGTATTTTTTTTTGTAATGGCTCCGAGAGGGTTTCGATTTGCGCCCGGTCCCCAACGACAAAGTGTATATTCTATTTTATTGGGAAGACGGAAAAATCTGTCTAAAACGACCATCCTAAAGTAGCTTTGGGGAACATTTATACGAAGGTAATCCCAAAATTAAACTCCCTGTAAGGGCAGTCTCCCTTGTCTGAGGGTTTTGGTAAATCTCCTGTGTCTGGAGACCCTATTTTGGTCACGTAACACAGGAACCCAAGGAGGGAATCCTCTTCTTCTGATGCCACTGAACAAGCCTGGACGTGCTTGTCACCTGTCTCCAGCAGACACCTATGGTGCATGCCAGACGCCACAGACACGACACTGCTCACAGTAAGTGGTTTCCACCTATTTTGTCTATGAATACTACTGTGTATGTTTGGACACTTCGTTCCCCTATACATGTAATAAAGTCTTATAAACGTAACTAACGTGTTTGTCGTTTTCCTAACTGAAATGTTCCGCATTGGGTACTTATCCTTTAAGTAACCCAATGTTTTATAAGAACCAGAGTTAATACTCTGTGAACCTCTTATATCCTCATACGCTGGGAACACAGGTAAAATATTCGTGTAGCTATTGGCAACACTGTTGTATTTGTTGTGCATGTTCCTGTGTCTTGCCCCAGCGACTCAGCCTCATGGAATTCCCGATTGACACTACTCCAATGTATGACGTTCACGCAGTGATTCGGTTTTAGAATACAAAATACATTAAACCGATTGAAATTCATCGCCAATTACCGGAAGTGTATGGCGATTGGAAAAATACCTGCAAATGGTGTAGGAGGGCTGCAACGACAACTAGGTTCCACAGTTCCTCAACGACATAACTGCCACAGCACCCACAAATTTGCATCGACCGAAATGGCGATTAAGTTGAAAATATATGTACATGTTGAAACCTGAAAATTATTTAAATATCATTGACAATAAACAAAAAAAACATTTTTGTGATTTCTAAATATTTTTGAGACCTTACCTTTGGGATTACTCTTTTTCTATGTTTAAAGAACACATTGATTGCTGTTTGCATTTCCCATGGCGCTAATACTCTTGGGAAAGGTATAAATCCAGTTCTTCCTCAAGCTACCGGTAAAAAGCAGGGCAGACTGGGCTTTTTAGATATGGCTAGGCAACCAGTCTGCGAATCATTCGCATCTGATGATTTGGAGGTGTTAGAAACATTGTGTAAGCTTCCTGAAATAAGCTATAACGCAAGATTTCTAAGTCTTCTGTTATATTTTTACCCATATATATATATATATATATATATATATATATATATGAAGAAAGAAATGGATATAAATCCGACAGTGGAAATATATAAAAGGTTTGTGAAAAAACATGAAAATACGTTGAAAATTGACATTTTTGAAGCCGACATTCGCGATTTCTATAAATCCCATGCTCGCGCAGATCATCTGGTTTATAGATATCGCGAGTTTGAACTGCCATGTTTAACAATCGTAGAATTTGAAAAATAGTGAAAAAGACAATAAGAATCGCACCATTGAGACCGGATGAGAGGTCTTCAAATCTTCAAGAAAGATCAGACTGGCAAGACAGAGAGAATGTCAAAATAGATTTAAATTATATCCAAATCAAGGTATCTATTCACACATACACACACATACACATACACACACACACACATATATTTATACACGATTGATAACACATACACACACACACATATATATGTATATATGTATATATATATATATATATACATATATACATATATATATGTGTGTGTGTGTGTGTGTGTGTGTGTGTGTGTGTGTGTGTGTGTTGTGAGAGAGAGTGTGTGTAAAAGGAATGACTTACAGGCATGAATATTGGGTTGGTCTCAATATTTGGTTGGTATAAATGTTACTCAGATAAGTCAGCGTTATAACAAATATGAAGTGCTCAATACGTAAGTAGAGCTGATTTATTATGATAGTGTGTACAGAAAAAACCTACTCGAGGTCACGAGCGTTCATTAACTGCGAAACTGTTTTAAACGATCATAATTACAATATGAACTCCCACAATTAACTGTAACTAATCAATATCTTGATTAATTCAGTGGATTTAACCCTAAAGATCCTCATGGTGAAACCCAAGCAGGTTATTTCAATACACACTATAATAATAATAATAATAATAATATTATATATATATATATATATATATGTGTGTGTGTATGTGTGTGTGCGTGTGTGTGTGTGTGTGTGTGTGTGTGTGTGTGTATTTGGACAGCATTCTTTCATTCATACATTGAAAAAACTGGACATAAACACGATTCCTGATGATGGCACTTCGAAGTACCGAAAGTACTTGGGATATGAACTTAGGTGGACTAATCTATGGATTCCATCCAAATCTAAAAAGGGTGGCCAGAAAGCTTGAAAAGATCGTTAATAAAATTGTTAAACAGGAGACGTGCCTTTTGTTTAATTCTATACTTACACACACACACACACACACACAACACACACACACACAACACACATATATATATATATATATATATATATATATATATATATATATATATATATATATAATATTATATATGTATATATGTAAGCACGTGGGCTAGTGGTTAGAGTCGTGGAAAATGGACTCGTTGATTCGACTTCAATTCCTAGACGAAGCTGTTGGCATTTCACATAGCGCTAATACCCTTGGGAAAGGTATGAATCCATATATTCTCCCTCTAGCTATGGGTTAAATAGTAGGGCAGACTGGGCCTTTCAGCCTTGGGTAGGTAACCAATCTAGGAGAGGGATAACTCTGAATTCAAAATTCCTGTGGTCGGTCGTTGATTGGGTTTGTGGCAACCCTTGATGCACCAATTCTTTCCTATCGACTGTGCCAAAAAGTGTGGATGGTCCAACACAAGCCTTCACCACTATAAACAAATCCCTGCGTGGGAGTTCATTGTGTGTATGAACCCTCATACGTCGAAAATTGACGGGAGAGTCCATTTTATATGTAATATATATATATATATATAATATATATATATATATATATATATATATATATGACGTCACCATAACTGTTTTCTTCATCGCGTTAGAACACTTTCTTCAAGCAATTACAAAAAAGTTATTTTTTCGGACATCTCGGAAATTCTCCGTATTTCAACCGTTTTCATTTAAAACAAGAAGGATTTACTCTGACGAAGGTCGCTATTTCTTTTTATACTAAACATTTCTGTAGTTTTTTTCCATTACGGTCATTTTATTTTGTATTAAAAATAATGATAGATAGAATACATGTATACATAGATAAACTCCTGGCCGAAACACGTGTCAGTAAAATATAATAAAATAAATCATATTTTATCTATTCAACATTTTCTTTCCTTTATTTTTCATTTCAACACACACACACACACATATATATATATGTGTATATCAGTGGGCGTGGGGATAAGATATCGGACTACCCTGCGGTCAGTCTGAGTTCGAACCCTACCCAAGGATAGTTGTGTCTAGCCACACTGAAGAGGCGTGATATGCCGAAACACGTGTCTGTGTATGACTTATTAATATATATATATATATATATATATATATATATTGTCGGCTATCGCCATCTCAAACACGTCATATATATATATATATATATATATATATATATTGCAGATTTTGCGTCTCCGTATGCTTCTAGTGCGTATATATATTTGAGATGTATTTTTGTATCTGTATCCGTTGTTGGGAATACATATACCAGGTTTGGGCATTGGTGTGAAGCATTAACGTACTATATTATGCTAATGTTGTTACCATAATATGTTAGTCAAGGAATACATATCAGAAAACTTTCCTTGACTAAGATATTATGGTAACAACATTAGCATAATAGAGTACGTTAATGCTTCACACCTATGCCCAAACCTGGTATATGTATTTCCAACAACGGATACAGATACAAAAATACATCTCAATATATATATATATATATATATATATATATATAAGTAGTCGATGGGCGGCCTAAAGTCGGTATCAGCCGAATATATATATATATATATATATATTATATATATAATAAGAGAAAGAAAGAGAGAGACGGGAGAGAGAGAGAGATAGAGAGAAATAGAGAGATTGTGTCTTAAATATTATAACGCGCCTTTTATTCTTATGAGTATTTTGTATACATGATTCATTCATAACTATAAATTTTGTCGCCCTTCCCCACAGCTTTTTTAAAAAAAACATCCTTAAACTTTTAACACAGGTCAACATTTAAATTTCAACCCACATATTTTTTTATTTAAATCCTAGATTTCCTTGACTCAAATTACAATTCAATTATTATCATACTTTGAAAAAAAAAAAAAAAATTTTCTTTTATGTTCAACCCGGCCCTCCCCATGTCCTTACGTGAATGAATAGAACTCACCAAGCGGTACCGTAGTTATGTTTCACTGGTAAACAAATGAAGAAATAAATACGCGCGAAATCCCCTGAAACTATCAAAAACTTTCATTCTCTTTGACACATTTTCGAACATGTTTTTCTTATTTTTATTTTTATTTTTTTTTTTTTTTTAAAGCGACATCTGGTGACGACCAATTGATAAGAAACTTACTTTTCAATATCACGTATTGCAAGAGTCATAATGTGTTTGCCCTCGCCAGCACCCGGAACCGATTCACTACAGCCCTGTTTAATAATTTAAAAGTTGAGGGTGATGGAGGGTTGAGGGTGGGGGTTATATATGAACCACGGAACCACCCCCACCCCCTCTCTCCCCACCCCCACCCCATGAAAAAACCCTTGCTTCTGTTTGGCTCTTTACCTGAATCTCAGAAACGCACGCGATAGAAGAGAAAGGAATAAAGAGGGAGAAAAAAGAGACTAGGTAGTGAAGAAGAAGAAGAAGAAGAAGAAGAAGAAGAAGAAGAAGAAGAAGAAGAAGAAGGAGAGAGAGAGAGACAGAGAAAGAGAGAGAGAGAGAGAGAGAGAGAGAGAGAGAGAGCGTAATAAAGCCAAAAGGAAATAATACGAGGAAAAGAAAGAAAGGTTGAAAGAAATGAGAAAATGTTTCAAAGAAAAAAAGAAAGAAAGAAAGAAAGAAAGCAATAAGAAAAAAATCAAAAGTACAATGAAAAATAAAGAAAGAATGAAGAGAATAGCAAGAAAGATAGACAGAAAGAAAAAAAGAAAGAAAGAAAGAAGGAAAGAGAGAGTGAGAGACAGACAGACAGAGAGACAGAGAGACAGAGAGATTTAAAGAATGAGAAACAAATGAGAGAAGAAAGAAAGAAGAGAAAGAAGAAACAATCGAAGTAGAAAGAAGAAAAAGAAATAAAGAAAGAATGCAACACAAATAAATAAAGAAATAAATAAAGAATTAATGAATGAAAGAAAGAAGAACAAATGAAAAGTTGAAAGAAGAAATAAAGGACGAATGGAATATTAAAAAAGAAAGAAAAGCAAAGAGAATATATTGACAAATAGAAAGTGAAAAATGAAAAGAAAGCAAGTACTAATGAAATAGAAAGAACAAACGACCCCCCCCCACAAAAAAAGAAAGAAAGAAAGAAAAGAGAGAAAGAAAGAAAGAAACTGAACAAGAAAATAATTATCAAAGGAAAGAAATGATGATATACTGGATATATAATTAACAGAATGAACAACAGAACATGAAGAAGAAAAATATTTATAAAGATATAAATATTAGTTTGAGAAGATCAAATCAGTATGTAAAGATATAAGTACTTTTATTAAAAATAAGTGAAATAATGAATAAATCATCATCATCATCATCATCGTGATGCGCAAGCAGCATGGATATCCATGACAATCTCTCGCCAACCTTTCCTATCACTCATTGCCCCTGGTAGGTCCTCTGCTCAGCATCCAGAATCCTCGCATAGTTGGTCAATGTAGGACCTTAGGGAGTCCTACGTTAGCATGTCCATGTGTTGGCTTCCAGAGGAGAACGTCGCTTATGAGCTCGTCCCCGCTTCTCCAGCAGTGTCCTGCATGCCTAGTCTGTCTCACCCGGGTGGTTTGTGAGATTGGGGGCATGTGACCATATAGTTGCTTCCTTGTGGGGTGCTGCTTCCACGACTTGTTCAGGACTGCACGCAACATTCTTGTGCAGGTCCCATCTAGCTTATTCTCAAGGCGCTTTGTTAGGGCCCAGGTGGTGCAGCCGTACAGCAGTACTGATATAACCACAGCCTGGAAGAATTGTCGCTTTAGCTTGTCAGTGAGATCGGATTTGGAAATCCGATCTCAGTGACAAGCTTAAGCGACAATGACTAAATAAATAAATACAAAAATAGAAAAGACAGAAGGTTCAATAAGATAAAATGAAAGATTAAATTATAAATAAAGGAAAACAATATATTAAATAATCTTAAGAATAAAAAACTAAGCAAAAGAGTAAATCTCAGTGAGATGGACTGAAAGAAGAAAAAGAAAGAAAGAAAGGAAGAACGAGCAGAAGGAAGAAAGGAAAGAATGAAAAAGACATAAAGAAATAAAGCGGGTACAGAGAAATTAAGAAAGGAAAAACATTGCTGGTAAAAAAAAAAGCAATAAAAATAAAATAACATTAGAAGAGAATGTGAATTAAAGGAAAATGATAAAAAACGAAGGAGAAAGGTAGGGAATGAAAAAAAACGAAGAAAAACAAAAGAATAAGAAAATAAAGGAAGAAAAACAGTAAGCTTAAAAAGAAGGGAAAGACAAAGATTGGTAAAAAAAAAAGAACGAGAAAATACGGAAAGAGAGAAGAAAGGTAAGGAATGATGGGCAGAGAAAAAATGGTAAAAAGAAGAAAGGAGAAAAGAGAGAAGGGGAAAGAATACAAAAAGAAAGAAAGAAAAAAGAAAAAGGAAATAAAAGAAGAAAGTAGAAAAGAACGTAAGAAAATAAAAAAAAGGAAAGAAAAAAGGAAAAAGACATGAAAAGAAAGAGGTTAAGAAAAAAATCTAAGAAGAAAATAAACTAAGAAAAGAAGGGAGGAGTACAGCAAGGAAGAAAAGAAAGAAGGTAAAAATGATGGAAGGAATAAGGAAAGAAAAAAGGAGAGAAAATAAAAGTACGGAAGAAAAAAAAGGAAAGAAGGAGATAAATGGTAAGAAAAGAAAAAACAGAAACAGAAAATGAATGAAGGGGAAAATGAAGGTATGAAAAGAAGAACTGAGATTGGAGAAGAAAAATAAATAAAAACAAGACAAGAAAAGAAGGAAACAAAATAACACAAGAGAACAGAATGTAGGAACTGAAAGAAAGAGAAAAGATTGTTAAACAAACAAACAAACAAAAAAAATGGATAGAAAAAAAAAGAAAGAAAAAAAGAAAGGGTTAAAAAACGAAAGTGATAAGGAAAGAGAAAACAAAATAAAAGAGGGAAAAAGAAGATAATGAAAGAAGAAAGAAAAAAGAAAATGAAAGAAGGAAAAAAGGAAAGAAAGAAGGAGAAAAGATGGTGAGAAAAGAAGGAAGAAGAAAAGAAGGAAAAAGAAAAGAAGGTAAAAATGAAGGAAGAAGAACAAAAGTCAGCACAAATAGGAAGAAGAAAAGAAGATAAGAAAGAAGGAAGAAGAAAAAGGCAAGAAAAGAAGGAAAAAGTCAAGAAGGTAAAAAAGAAGGAAGGAGAAAAGAAGGTAAAAATGAATGAAGAAGAAAAAAAGCAAGAAAAGAAGGAAAAAGAAAAGAAGGTAAAAAAGAAAGGAGAAAAAAGACAAACAAAGAAGGAAAAAGAAAATAAGATAAGAAAGAAGGAAAAGAAAAGAAGGCAAAAAGAAGGAAAGAGAAAAGAAGATAAAAAAGAAGAAAGAAGAAGAAAGTCAAGAAAAGAAGGAAAAAGAAAAGAAAGTAAAAAAGAAGGAAGGCAAAAAGAAGGTAAAAAATAAGAAAGAAGAAGAAAGTCAAGAAAAGAAGGAAAAAGGAAAGAAGGAAAAAGAAAAGAAGTTAAAACAGAATGAAAAGAAAAAAGAAAATAAGAAGAAGGATAAAAGAAGAAATATAAAAGAAAGAGTAAAGACTCAAAGTACATGAAAAAAAAAGAGAAAAAGAGAAATAAATCGTAAGAAAAAAAAGGGAAGAAAAAGAACAAAAAAAAAAAGAAAAATAAAAAAATATGAAAAGAAATAAAGAAAATATGACACATTCAATTCCATTCGTTTTAAAATTCTACCGAATATTTAAATATTCAAATCGAATATGATGAATCGTCGGTTAGGGAATTTTGATGATGGATACGCAAATCAAAACATTCTTGTCTTCCTTGTCTGTTTTGTCGATCACCTAACACGTTGAATTTATGATTAAGACACCGACAAGATTTCAGAAGGAAAAAAAATCAGGGCTTTTACATTGCTTTACTTTGCAAGAATCTATCGAAAAACAAATTGAGAAATAAACAAACCACAATTAAAGGTTATTGAACCACTAGCTTATATATGAACGTTCAAGAAATATTGAGACGAAAGCTCTATTGACCAAGATAGAAATGAACAATTTATATAAAATGGGGATTCTGTGTCTGCGTGTAACCGAAACTACGTCATTATTTATTAAAAAACACAATTGAAGGTTATTGAACCATTAGCTTATATATGAAGGTAAAGTAAGGAAAATTCTATAAACATACGAAATGCGTTCACGAAATATTGCGACGAAAGCTACATTGACCAAGACAGAAATGAACAATTTATATAAAATAGGGATTATGTGTCTGCGTGTAACCGAAACTACGTCATTACTTAAAAAAAACACAATTGAAGGTTATTGAACCACTAGCTTATATATGAACGTAAAGTAAGCAAAATTCTATAAACATACGAGATGCGTTCACGAAATATTGAGACGAAAGCTACATTGACCAAGACAAAAATAAACAATTTATATAAAATGGGGATTCTGTGTCTGCGTGTAACCGAAACTACGTCATTATTTATAAAAAAACACAATTGAAGGTTATTGAACCATTAGCTTATATATGAAGGTAAAGTAAGCAAAATCCTATGAGCATACGAGATGCGTTCAAGAAATATTGAGACGAAAGCTACATTGACCAAGACAGAAATGAACAATTTATATAAAATAGGGATTATGTGTCTGCGTGTAACCGAAACTACGTCATTACTAAAAAAAACACAATTGAAGGTTATTTAACCACTTGCTTATATATGAACGTAAAGTAAGCACAATTCTATGAACATACGAGATGCGTTCACGAAATATTGAGACGAAAGCTACATTGACCAAGACAGAAATGAACAATTTATATAAAATGGGGATTCTGTGTCTGCATGTAACTGAAACTACGTCATTACTTTTTTAAAAACCACAATTGAAGGTTATTGAACCACTAGCTTATATATGAACGTAAAGTAAGCAAAATTCTATGAACATACGAGATGCGTTCACGAAATATTGAGACGAAAGCTACATTGACCATGACAGAAATGAACAATTTATATAAAATAGGGATTATGTGTCTGCGTGTAACCGAAACTACGTCATTATTTAAAAAAAACACAATTGAAGGTTATTGAGCCACTAGCTTATATATGAACGTAAAGTAAGCAAAATTCTATGAACATACGAGATGCGTTCACGAAATATTGAGGGACAGAAAATGACGGAAGAGTTAGATTTAAAGCTGTTCTCTTTTTCGATTATACCCCCTCAGTTTATCATTTTCTAAATACTTTCTAATTTGATACAATATTTGATTACATCAAAACCTAAATACTTGCACCCGAAGGGTGCATATATTTGACAGTTTATATAAAATGGGGATTCTGTGCCTGCGTGTTACCGAAACTACGTCATTACTTAAAAAAAAACACAATTGAAGGTTATTTAACCACCAGCTTATATATGAACGTAAGGTAAGCACAATTCTATAAACATACGAGATGCGTTC
>CM042146.1:58149218-58156718 GCA_023376005.1 Doryteuthis pealeii | reverse complement strand
TGTCAATTCAGAATAATGTTTGCCTCTCAAACTCTCTTTCATGGGACCAAAGAAGGAGAATCTGTAGTGAAGAAGCGAGGAAGTGAAATCTTTAGTGAAGAAGTGGCTCAAAGAACAGTCAACAGCAGTTTACATGGCAGGGATACATACTCTCATTCGACGGTGGAACATTGTTATTGAGAGAAACGGTAACTACGCCAAGAATCAGGGATGTGATCCACAGAGAACCAGCTTCATTTTGATGTACGATACATGTTCCTGTGTTGGTATTTATACCTGTCCTAAACAAAATGACATTACTTTTTGATTCACCCTCGAAAATGAGTGATTATGCTTACATAGGCGAATTCATAATTCATTGCTATCTTAGGGGAATGTATTCGAAATATGAATATATGTAGGCGTTGTGGCACTTAGTGACGAACTCAAAATTACGGGTGAAGCTTTGACAAACACAACGGCTAGTTTTGATATGTGACAGAGCGATGTCAAGATGAAACTGGCCGGCAGTAATCCGCAAAAGTGTTCCCAACGGTCACACATGGTTGCCCTGGCGCCAAATAGCGCCCGTCACACTCCCCCACCCCATTTCTATGTGGCGCTGGGATTAAAAAGGAGGGTAAATACTTTTGTGTTTGATTGTGACTAATGTAGCTTCGCATTGCATGGGGATGGGAAGAAAAACCCAGTAGAGTGGGTAAACAAATGTCGCAAGTAGAATCAAAGTCATATATAAAAATGATCACAATCTGATGAAAGATTACTGAATTATTGCCCAACATTATTTAATTAATAAGTTATACAAGAAAAACCTGTGGAGGCACGTGGTCTAATTGTTAGAGTCATAGGACTCGTCGACCCGAGTTCAATTCCTGGACGAAGCTGTTTGCATTTCACATTACCTTGGGAAAGGTATGAATCCAATTCTCCCTCCAGCTATGAGTAAATAGCATGCAGACTCGTCGACCCGAGTTCAAATCCTGGACGAAGCTGTTTGCATTTCACATTACCTTGGGAAAAGGTATGAATCCAATTCTCTCTCCAGCTATGGGTAAATAGCATACAGACTGGGCTCTTTAACATTGGCTAGGTAACCAGTCTAGGAGAATGAAAACTCTGAATACAAACCTGTTAAACTCCGCTTAATAAATTGAACTTCTGTCGCATCCTGCTCGTGTAGAGGGGTTGGTAAATATATATACAAGAAACGTCTAAGCAATCATCCATGTTTTATTCGCATCTAGGTAGTATTATCTCATCCACAGAAAGCGATGTTAATACACGTATAAGGAAGGCATGGACTGCCATATACATTTTCAGTTATACAGAAATCCGATCTAACCAACAAGTAACAATTCTTCCAAGCCGTAGTTTGTATCAGTGCTACTGTATGGCTGCACCACTTGGACCCTAACGAAGCGACTAGAAAACAAGCTTGATGGGAGTTGCACAAGAATGCTCCGCGTCATCTTAAAGAAATCGTGGAAACAATACTCTACAAGAAAGCAGCAGTACGACCACCTGCCACATATCACAGAAACCATCCGAGTGAGACGAACAAGACATGCTGGACACTGCTGGAGAAGCGATGATGAATCCATAAGTGACGTAATCCTGTGGAAACCAGCACATGGGAACGTCAGAGCGGGCCACCCAGCAAAACCCTACATTGATCAGCCCTGTGCAAATACCGGATGCTGCAGGGAGGACCTGGTATTTACATGTACCCCACTTGTACACGATACGACACAAGGCCTTTTTACGTGGGACCACCCACAAGCCGAGACTCATAGGTGGTAGGTAGAAAAATTGTGTCGATCCCGTCGGCATTCCCCCTCAAGGGGGCGCCTCAGGCGCTGGGCAATAAACCCAGCCCTGCCTTTAAGTCAAGGGGGAGGTGTTGCCTGGGGGGATAGCCCCTTGGGATCGACGCTATTAATTTCACATGACCGGTCCAATGACCGAAGCGCTCTGGACCTCTGTCCCGAAGGATGGGTAGGAAATGCCTGAAAAATTCTGAAAGATGCTGCAGGAAGGACCTGCCGAAAACGATGAATGATAGAGACGGTTGGCGAGAGATTGCCATGGGTATCCATACTCGTGGCGCGACATGATGATGATATGAGGAGTGTTTAAATAAAGTATCGAGGATTATTTCCTATGAGTCCATCATGAACAAAGGGGAACCACTCTTGACTGATGAATTATTTATTTATTTATTGAACTACTAGGAAAAAGAAGACGGGATTAGGGTTAGGGTTAGGGTTTAGGGTTAGGTTTAGGGTTAGGGTTTAGGGTTAGTTTAATGGGGAAAATAAATAATTTATCAGTCAAGAGTGGTTCCCCTTTCTTTGTGTTGGATTATAGGAAATAACCGTATTGAGACTAATACTGCGCTTGCAAAGATAAAAATGGTCAATGTGTGAAAGATTAATTCTAGTCAAAATACGAGATGTGTTCAATAAGTATCTAGAATTGTTATATCAAGCGTATGGTTGCAAACGAAAAGACAAATAAATGACAAAAATATTCTTATTGACAGAATTCTCCATAGAAAAGACATTCCGTGTCGGTCTGTAAAAATTGAGTATCGTGATTGAAGCTGCTTAATATAAAATGATACCCACCGTATAAAAGGAAAATTCTAAATTCAAACCAGCTGTAATCCGTTTAAAATTTACCATGCGTCACACCCTACACGTAGTATAGTATATAGTATATATGTATATGTATAAGTAAAGTAAAGTCGTCGGGGCGGCCTAATGTCGGTATCAGCCCGTCAGCGAGGGAGTCTATCCCCTTTTCAATAGCGCTAGACCAAGGAGATTGTTTTTGGCGTCTGAGGTGGAGCGCCATATCTACCATCAGCTCCTTACTTTACCACACAGATCCCTGTGCTACTCATACGCAGAGTTAGCGAGGACCGGTATCGAACTAGGAACCTTGTGGTATATATATGGCGCTCCACCTCAGACGCCAAAAACAATCTCCTTGGTCTAGCGCTATTGAAAAGGGGATAGACTCCCCCGCTGACGGGCTGATACCGACATTAGGCCGCCCCGACGACTTTACTTTACTTATATATATACATATACATATTAGGAAATTTGAAAAAAAACAGTGTTCCAAAATTAGAATTTATTCATCGACGCTTAAACGTTTCGAGTTTAAACCTTCATCAGGATGTATTAAGAGGTGAAGAAATTGATGGATGTTTTATAGATAACAGGATATTTATATATATATATATATATATATATATTATATATAATATATATATGTGTGTGTGTGTGTGTGTGTGTGTGTGTGTGTGTGTGTATGAAGAGAAAATGGAAGTGAATCCGACAGTATATAATATAGTGAAAAATTGAAGAAACACAAGTTTATAAAACGAGTGGTGTTTATTTCACCAACGCTGCAGTGTTTCGATCTGTTTCAATAGATCTTCATCATGACTTTTGTTAATGTTAGGAAAAATAAATTTATCACAGAGAATAAGAAGACTGTGAGAGTCTTTTGTTTTCTCGGTCAATTTATTTTTGAAAAATGTTGAATTAAAAACTAGCGTTCTTTGGACTTTGTTTGTTCTTTGAAACAGATCGAAACACTGCAGCGTTGTCGAAATAAACATCACTCGTTTTATGAACTTGTGTTTTTTCAATTTTTCATATATATATATATATATATATATATATATATATATATGAAAAATTGAAAAAACACTTGTATATAAGTTTGGTAGTATATTTTTAATATCAAACTATTTGCCGTTTTTTTTTTCCTACTGCAACAGTTTACCAATAAAGGGACCGGGTTAGCTCAGTCGGTAGAGCGTTCGGCTAGAGACCACAAGGTTCCTAGTTCGATACCGGTCCTCGCCAAATCAGCGTATGAGTAGCACAGGGATCTGTGCGGTAAAGTAAGGAGCTGATGGTAGGTGTGGCGCTCCACCTCAGATGCTAAAACAATCTCCTTGGTCTAGCGCTATTGAAAAGGGGATAGACTCCCTCGCTGACTGGCTGATACCGACTTTAGGCCGCCCCGTCGACTTTACTTATATATATATATATATATATATATATATATATATATATATATATATATACAACAAGAGTGATAAAATATAGATATCTTCGGAGCAACCCAATGGTTGACATGCCGTCAATTCTAACCGATCGACCAATCAAGTTCGGCTGGGATGTCAGATTGCCCATGAATCAGGGGGCGATAAAAGTGCACGCTACACCTCCTAGCTGACAATTACAATCGACTTGGATGGTGGAAAACAGGTCTTTTACACCTCCACCAAGGGTACGAAACCATTCAGTTCTGGTGTTTCTTCTCTATTCCTCGGCAAATGCAGCATCTTTACGTGTGGAATCTCTATCGTATAAACAGGCCAACCAGCAAGAACTATTCCGAATAAACCATTTCGCTTACCCGTTCCACGTCCGCCGAAAAAAGGGGGCGGCTATGTCTACAGCCGGATGTATATGTTTTAAGTGAAATGAAATTGAGTAACAAGTATGCAATTTAAAAAAAAAAAAAAAACAAGAGGGGGATAGACTGCTAGAAGCTGTTTCTTTTTTGTTTTTTCGCCACAATATGATTTTAAAGTCATAAGTATTTTTCGACACATCCGATTCGCCTTTTCTCTTAAATCCCTGTAGAAAATAGCACTTAATTTAATAAATAGAAGGCACTTGTAACCAGCAGTTTGAAATGGAGAGAGTTGATTGCCACATTTATTCAGGTATTTCGGCAATATTAAGAACAGATGGTAACGAATTGAGAAAAAGTACCCTATATATATATATATATATATATATATATATATATATTGAAAGGACAAATAAATAAAGGAAAGAAAATGTTGAATGGATAAGATGGATTTAATATGAATTACTAACACGTGTTTCGGTCAGGGTTTTGTTCATGTACACATGTATTCTATTTGTTATTATTTTAAATATAGAATAAAATAATAATAATAGAAAATGATATTTAAGCATACAAAAAATAACGGCCTTCATCAGAGTAAAATATTTGATATTTGAAGTTAAAAGGGTCAAAATACAGAGAATTATGAAGTGTTCGATAAAATTTTTTTTCAATTATTTGAGAGAACGCTCCACAACAAGAGAAAACAGAGATGTTTGTGTGATGGTATATATATATATTATAATATATATATATATATATATATATATATATATATATATATATATTCTTGCAGAAATAACCGACGTTGTCTGGAATTTAAAAAGTTAAAAAGTAAATCTATTAATCTCGTTTTATGAACTTGTGTTTTTTCAATTTTCATATCTATATATATATATATATATATATATATATATTATATATATGACAGAGATTGGTTGGTCATTGACTTAATTGTAAATTACGATAATTAGAAGGAAATGAAGCGGGATTTTTTTCAAACAATGATTCGATTTATTATATGATAATATTCTGAGATAGTTTTTATATCATTAGTATGCATAGAAAAAAAACTTTAGCTGGCAAAGTTGGATTTGCTCAGCTTTAGTAAATAATAATAATAATAATAAAATAATAATAATAATAATAATATAATAATAATAATAATAATAATAATATATATATATATATATTTATATTTATATATATATTATTTGATAATTTGCTTGAAGCACTGTTAAGTATATAATTATTTATTTATATTAAGAAGGCAATTACAATGCGTATAAAAATAAAATAATGTCCAGCGTCTAATCTTAATCTGTTTATGTAGTGTAAGGAGTAAATATAGTAGTGATATCCTCATACAGAACTTGTGTTGGTTGTCCAGCGAGCGTTGAAAGCTTGGTAGTTTGAAGCACGTTGGAAGTTTAATATTTTTGATGGTATTAGGTATGTTCATGGGACATCTTTTAAGTAAATTGAATCGGCAGCCCATTTTAGCCCGCCTTTCCGATAGTTGAAATAGTCTTCTTGTAATCGCAAATTCGGCCTCGCTTAGGCGTAGGGATAATAGTATTTGATAATTTGCTTGAAGCATTATTAAGTATATCATTATTTATTTATATTAAGAAGGCATATATATATATATATATGAATAAGATATAAATGAAAAAACGATGTTTACAAACTGAAATAGGCTCATCAGAAGAGAAAGTGTGCAAACCGTTTCGGGCCCAATTCTCTGACGGTTTAAAAGCAACACTCGGCCCATCCTCAACTATATGAGGACCCTATTGCATTATAATGTATCAACCGCACGTGGGTCGGTCATCAACAAAAATATAAGACGGGAAAAAACCGTTAGTTAAAAACAGAACGCTGCTAGTCAAACGTTGGAATTAATCAAAAAGAAAAAAAAAATTTTGCTGTCTGTATTAAAAATAATATCAATTTTATTTAAAAACAAAATGAATTTTATTTAAAAATAAAATGAATCTCATTTTCAATTTGAAAATAATCAGAAGCATTATAGTATGTCAAGAGAATTGGCCCCGAAACGGTTTGCACACTTTCTCTTCTGATGAGCCTATTTCAGTTGTAAACATCGTTGTTTTTTCATTATATCTTATTCATACTGTCGATTAATTTCCATTTATTTTCACACACACACACACCACACACACACACACACAATATATATATATATATATATATATATATATATATATATATATGAGATTTATCCAAAACTTGGTAGTAAGGGATGATTCTATATGTGATTTCTAAGATCCACTGTACTAATATTGATGATCCAGTATGTATAAATACAGTGAATCATTAATCATAAAGAGAGCTCAATGTAAAATAACCTTTTAGATTATATACAGAGCAATATTTATCAATAAAGGAAGGAAGAACTCAATAACAGTAATCCCATAATAAATTTATTTCGGCGAAAATTGGGGCCCATATAAATCTAAGTTGATTTAAACCGGCTCCCCAAATTTTCGCCTCATCAGATGGGTCTCAATTCACTTATGGACAAGCATATCACATGAGGCGAAAATTTGGGGAGCCGGTTTAAATCAACTTAGATTTATATGGGCCCCAATTTTCGCCGAAATAAATTTATTATGGGATTACTGTATTGAGTTCTTCCTTCCTTTATTGATATATTATATATATATATATATATATATATATATATATATATGAGTAGTGGCTTACCGGTGGGTACGGGTACGATCGTTGGGAGCACACAGTATCCAGGGGTTAAGACTGAGAAAAAACCAAATACAAACGTGCTCAAAATACAATGAGAGCAAAAAGTTATTAAGAATGCGCATATAAAGTAAAAACCTACTCGGAAGATTTCAATCATCTGGAATTCGTGGGGGGGGGTGGGGGGGGGGGAGGGTTAACCCCAATTTCCGCTGGAATTTTAAAACGGGATTTTCGGATTTAATATCAGTGCAACCACCGTATGTCTATTGAAAACGGCGTCTTAGCGGGGGTAACCCTGACGATTCCAGAATGATTGAAAAATCCTACCTCTTC
>CM042146.1:58123837-58149118 GCA_023376005.1 Doryteuthis pealeii | reverse complement strand
AAACGATTGAAGGTAGACTGCCTACGAAGCTGTTCTTTTTTGCTTTTTTTCGCTCACAATCATGATTTTAAAATCATAAGATTTTTCGACAACACCATTCGCTCTTTTCTCTTAAATCCCTGTAGAAAATAGCACTTATTTAAATAAATGAATGGCACTTGTAACCAGTGCAGTTTGAAAAATGGAGAGAAGTTGATTCGCCACATTTGTTCAGGCTATTTCAAGCAGTATTAGAAATGAATGTACACGCCAATGAGAAAAAGTACCCTACCCTATATATACTATATATTATAACGTATATATAGATATATACCGCATTGATATATATATGTGTGTGTTGGTGTGCTGTGTGTCTGCGTGTGAAAAGGACAAATAAATAAGAAGAAAATGTTGAATGGATAGATAGTCTAACTTGAACATTTACTTAAACACACGTGTTAATTGGTTCAGTCTGAGTGTTCAGTACACATTATTTTATTTATTATTATTCTAATAAGAAAACAATCAAATAATAGAATATACCTTTAAGTACGAGGCAATAACGGCCCATTCATCCAGAGGTAAAGTATTTGATTTTGTAAGTCAAAACGGTTCACAATACAGAGAATTATGAAGTGTTCGAAATACTTTTTTCTTTCCAATTGTTTAGAGAGAACGACTCCAAACTAGAGAAAACAGTATGTTTGTGTGATTTATGATTATAGATATATATATAATATATACCTCACTATATATTATTATATCATTCCTTGCAGAAATAGCCCGGCGTTGTCTGAGAATTTGTAAAAGTTAAAAAGAAATCTGTTAACTCATCGTTTCCATGAACTTGCGCATTTCCAACTTTACGGAACTACAAGGCCACCTGCTACAGCCTCGATGCCCGGAGGCGACTCGACAAGCCGTGCACACGCGTCTCGACTACCATCCTTCATTATACTATATTCAGCATTTATATATACTATATATTACTATACTATACCGTCACTATATAATAGCTATTGCAGAGCATGAGCTTTACCTCATGATTCCTTTAATTGTTACCACCTACGTCTTGATGATAATTAGAAAGGCAAATGCGAAGCCGGATTATTTTCAATCAATGCACTTGATTATACATAAAATATTGATAATATTCTGAAAGATGTTAATTTTATCATTAGTATGCAAGAACCAAAAAGCATTCTAAGCTGCAAAGTTGCGACTTTGCTCAGGCTTATAGTTTAATAATAATAATAATAATAATAAGTATCGGTAATGAATAATAAGTAGACTATTTAATATACATATAATAACTAATATATATATATATGTCTATACATCTTATTCATAGCTGTAAATATTATTGATAATTTGCTCTGAAGCTATGTTAAGATACACTATTCATTTATTTGATATCTACAGAAGGCAATAACAATGCGGGTCATATAGAACAATAAAATACAGTCCAGTCGCTTCTCTACATCTTAATTCTGTATTTATGTAGCATTGTCTCAAGGAGTAAACTTCAGTCAGTTACGCCGTATCACTCCATTACAGATATTTTTTGGTCTTTCGTCCAGCGCAGCTGTTTGGACAGTCAGTAGTTGAAGCACGCTTGGAAGTCTTTACATATTTATTTCTGATGGAATATTAGGAGGCGTATAGTATTCCATGGGAACATCTTTTAGTAACTTGAATCGGCACCCTATCTTTAGCCGCCTTATCCGATTAGATCTGAAATGTCTTCTTGTAATCGCAACAATTCGGCCTCGCTCTCTATGCCGTGCGGATAATTAGTATTTGATATTTGCTGACTCAGCCATTTATATAAAGTTATATCCACTTAATTTATTTTATTAAGAAGGATACTTATATATATCATATATACTCCTATCTATATATATAATATTGTATATTAGTATAATATTATACTTATATATATATATTATGATTTATCCAAAACTTGGTAGTAAGGTGATGATCTATGTGATTTCAAATCCTCACTGTACCTGATATTGATGATCGGAGTATGCGCTAATACATTGATGCATTCTAAAATCACTAAAGAGAGCTCAATGTTAAACTAACCTTTTAGATTAGTATACCAGAGCAATATTTATCAATAAATGAAGGAAGAATCAACAGTAATCCAATAATAATTATTTCGGCGAAATTGGGGCCCATTTAAAATCTAAGCTGATTTAAACGGCTCCCAAATTTTCGCCCCTCCATCAGGGATGGTCTTCAATTCACTTATGGACAAGCATATCACATGAGGCGAAATATTTGGGGAGCCGGTTTAAATCACTATCAGATTCATATGGGCCACCCATTTTCGCCGGAAATTATCAATTATATTATTGGGTCATCTTACTGTACTTGATGTTACTTCCTCGTCCTTCAATTGAAGCTCCTAATATATTATATCTATATACTATATATATATAGATATTTATATTAATATGATATCATATGAGTAGTGGCTCTACCGGTGCGTACGGTACGATCGTTATACGGGAGCACACAGTATCCCAGGGGTTCAGATGACGAACACAAAAATGCACAGAAGTGACCCCACAATGTGAGCAAACATTTATTTAAGACAATGGATAGTAAAGTAACCTACTCGAGATTTCACCTCTGATATCGCTGAGGGTTACATGCCGATCTGACTTACAAATCTGATGCTTGATTAACGTTGCTACCATCGCGGTGTCTGTATTGAAATGGGTTTTAGCGGGTTATTAACCCCTGACGCATGCAGATGGATGAAATCGTCGACGTCAGGTTACTTTATATCCAGGCCGATTTCTTAAACTTATAACTACTAATACATTACTAGTATATACTTGAAAGCCTACTATAACTCTATCCTGTTCAAACATTTTGAAGAATCGCCTCCGCATCCATTCAGAAGCAATACCTTATATCTCAAGTTCTTGCAATAGGCTTTCAATTAAAGAGCCAACCAACACCCTTGTCATTCGTCGACAATATAAACATCCCAGTCTTCACCAATAACAAGCCTGTGTTATGAGTTTCTACCTTTCTCCATCATACTGGTCGCTATTCCTCCTCCACATCGCTCCCCACCAGCAAGCCACTATATATATATATAGTCCGTAATCTATAGAAAACCCAGAGATTTGATGGTGATGCTACGTGCTCGACGTCAACACAAGAATCCAACAAGCCGGACGGAGGGTCACTCAGCATTCAAAATCTCTGTCAATACAGCGCAAGTTGATATCGTTTTCTAACTACAGAAACATTCCCAAATAGTTGGTACATGTGATTGTTCACTAACTCGTAGATAGGCAATTTAATCGCCCACCTGTCAGATTAATCAAAGATCACCCAATTTGCGGAACCTGTCCGTCATATCAGCCGCCTCCCTCATATAAGAATATATCTGTCTCCTCTGCGCCGTCTATTGTAAAACCGCGATAACAGCAGGTCGAATTTCGATTTTAGGATGAAATTATTATTGCAGCTCTAAGCCGTCTTCAGTTGCCGATTCATGGCCTTCCCCTTAATTTTATTTGGTCCAGTCTTTAATAATCTTTTACTATCTCTAGAAAGATAAGAAAAGACTCTCTTTCAAAAATGTAATTGGGCTGCCAGTCCCCTGTGACTTTTATCTAATTGATCATCGTGTTACAGCGAGTTAAAAAGTATTACAATAATGGCCCTTCGTATAGCACACCTGCCTATGATCTATTGCTGACTACAAGCACAGTGGCAGTACTATAACGTCCGTCCGAATCTCATTTACCTATTTAGGATCTTTAATCTCTAAAATTCATTCTACTATCTTTGCTGAACTCAAGGATTGACAATAAGTCTTGCTGAATATGTAATTGTATGTGTTTTTATAGATTTACTTTTTTTTATAAACAGGCGACGTTACACAAGCAAAACAAACACCCAAATAACTACGTATTAGGCGCATCAAATACTCGATACGACTAGTCGGGACCATACCTTCTTAGTCTCTTTTGAATATTCCGCTAATTGTCTGATGACTGTTGTTTATAGATTACATTGTTTTTTACATGCGAGTTCGTGCTCCCATTCTTAATTTGGTTACAGTACACCTCCTCTTTAATCTTTACATTTTATATAAATCAATAAAGCACGCGCTTTCTACGGCCTTTACATCTAATTAAAAAAATATCTTTAATCCGTAGAATAATCAGTACATGAAAAGTCAACGCTTATACGAGATGCGTATACGGTCTACATATCTTGGTTATTAAATAAACGTAAGATTATCCATTCGGCAACTAAATGACCTTATTAACTTCTTTTTCATGTTATGTATATTTAATTTCCTATGATTGTTACGATTGTAAAGGCTTTAAACTAATGCATCAATAACGACTTGAGCGAATTCCTTCAGAAACGTGTTTTCTTTTCCGGTGTCGGCTTAATAATTTTTTCTCCTCAAACACAACTCAGTAAAAAAAAACGAAACAAAAACAAAGGTTACTAAAAATCCGGTGTTTATCTTTAGTCGAAGCCCGACGAGATAAGTAGTCAATATTTGTAAGACGAAATTTATTTCAAGTTTATTGACAATATATCCAGTTATTGGAACATTTAAAAAAAAAATTATATGTAAGTACGAAATTGTAAGCGCTTTGTTATTCAATGACATGATTCGTTAGTAAATTACCCGAAAGTTGATAAAACAAAACAACTAACAACCAACATTTTAATTATATTCAAAATACAATTTAAAATATTCCTCAGAATTTGCCTTACAAATTAAATTTTAAGTTTTATGATTCTTACTCTTTATTGTGAAGTCAATAAACATTGCTGAGTTTATAGTGCAACTTTTCAGTTCTGAAAAATTGGCATGTTTAAATAGAGATTTCATAGGTGACATTGAACTTTTATGAAAATTGATGTTTTGATTAGTATAAATTTTGTAATAAAACTTAATTTAACTAGGGGGTTAGGGGTTAGGGTTAGGGGGGTAGTTTAATGGGAAATAAATAAATAATTTGGTTCCGTTCAAGCGGTTCCGATATGGGGGATCATATAAACTTATACGAGGAAATGAGCACCCGTGAATACTCAAATAATAAAGAACTTTTAAGAATTTTTTTTTCAATCTGATAGATTGGTGTATAATCGATATAATCAACTGAAGGGAAAAAAATAGATGGGGGGGGAGTCCAGATAACCAGGTCCACCAAAACGTTTTTAAACAATGTTTTTAAAATACTAGGTACCACCAATTTTACCCTGTGAAATTTACCCCCCCCCCCCCCCCATATTTAACACTATGAAACTTTGCAGAAAAAATTAATATTTTCTTGAAAAAATTTTTTCCATTTGAAAGAAAAAACATTAAATAAACTCCTGATGATTCTTTAACTTTTTTCAGCTTACGGAAAATAATGAAAATTATGATTGAAAAAACAATGTTTTCATTTTTGCACTGTTTAAATCAACTGAAAATTAACGTAGCTAAAAAACAAGTTACGATAAGAGTTTTTTTAAATTCTATGAAAAAATCAATTAATTATAAATAATAACAACAAATATTTCCGTTTTATTCAAGATGGCCTAAAACTGATCAATTGGTGGTCCCTATAATACTATCTTAGGTTTTAGCAAAAATAGATATTGCAATACGAAGAATTAAAATTTTCGATTCTCAGCTTCTTTTTAAACTCAACATGCAATTAAGAACTAAATGTGAATTATTGTCATGTACAAAAAATTTAAAAACAATAACAAACAAATATACAAACGAATACTTCAATTGTTGTATAATAATATGAAATAATTTAAACTATAAAACAGAAAATACAAATCCTGAAATATACAAATTTCTCAATGATTTTAGTTTCAAGAATTATTTTCCTCTTACCCCCTCTCTAACTACTGTCTTCCACTTTCTCTCTCACCCCTGGTGATCCAAATTTCATTTTGTTCGTCCGTCTTGGACCGGTACTTTAGCTAGTATATAATATTATATATGTGCTTAATTGGAGTCGTACCTAATTTTGAAAATTAATTAATTAATAATGAATTAGGCGGGGATGCCTATTTAAATGTATAAAAACAAATCGAAAAAATCAATCTCTGTATGTACATTTCGGCCTTAGGCCTCATCAGCAGAGCACATATTCTCCCAAAAAATTGTCGGCAAAAAAGCCATTCCAAACATACCGTGTTTACAACTTCTTATCATATCGTCGTGTAATAAAAGTCACTGAAGAGGAATATAACTACTCTAAACAAATCGTAAAATCTAGGAAGTGCGTTTGGTGTAGGGGTTGTGATATCGCCTGTCAGCTTGGCAGTCCGGTTTCAAATCACGTACAGGGCGGCCTTCCTATCTATAGCTCTGCTGATGAGGCCTAATAGGCCGAAATGTACATACAGAGATTGATTTTTCTTGATTGTTTAGCCATACATTTAAATAGGCATTCCCGCCTAATTCATTATTAATTAATTAATTTTCAAATTAGGTACGACTCCAATTAAGCACATATTCTCCAAAAATGTCGGCAAAAAAACATCCAATAATATATATAATATATATATATATATATATATATATATATATATATATATATATATAAATACTCTCAAACCAAATTAAACTAGTTATTAATAATTTTAACTTTTCACCTTTTAACTATTAATACGACCCATAACATATCATTTTACTAATTGAAAAAATAATTCCCATAAATTAATCCAAATTTTTAATTCAATAAACAAAAACCGTTCCTGATCTACGAAAATATAAATAAGCGTTCCTCTACTAAAGTTAAGTCCCATTCCAACGGGCATGTTTATAACACCTAAGATTAATCGTAAACTCGATTAATTTAAAGTAACCCTGAAGAATCAATCGATGAAACTCGAGTAGGTTACTCCTTTCCATTCTTAAAATAAATTTATGCTCTACATTGTATTGAGCACTTTGTATTTGTTTTCTCTCAACCTTAACCTCTGGATATTGTGAGCTTTCAACGATCGTTCTTATACACACCGGTAAGTTAATACTTATACATATGGTAATATATATATATATATATATATATATATATATATATATAATATATATATATATATATATATATAGGTACCTAACTGTGTGTTTGTGTGTGAGAGAATGAGTGTGTGTGTGTGTGTATGTGTGTAAACGATTGTCTATAAAGGAATTACTTCACGACTGTGTACTTAGCGTTTGTATGTGCGTGTGTGTGCGCGCGCGTGTGTGCGTGTGTGTGTGCGCGCGTGTGTGCGTGTGTGTGTGTGTGTGTGTGTGCGTGTGATTGCCTGAACTTATTCACCTTATCGGTCGACCAATTGTTCTCCTTTTCTTTTCTATTTTAATGGATAAAACACGTCACACTGTTTTTAATTTTTTTTTCTTCTCTCGAAAACATTCATTCGCATTTTACTCACTTTTTTAAAACCGTATATCCGCTTTAATTTTGCCGCCGCCTTCACTTGGTCTCTTTTCTCCCGATGGTTTTCCTATTGGCTCACCTCTTCTTCTTCTTCTTCTTCTTCTTCTTCTTCTTCTTCTTCTTCTTTCTCTACCGTCCTTATTCTTTGCCCTGTCCTCTTTCTATTTCTACCACTTCCTTGTTCCTGTCATTTACCATTCTTCTTTATCTTCCTACCTCCTCCTTATTCTTTGTCATTTCTTCTTCGTCTTTGTTAATGTTGGTTCTTCTTCTTTTTCTTCTCCTCCTCCTCCTTCTTCTCTTTCTTTTTCTTCTTCTTTCTTCTTCTTCTTCTTCTTCTTCTTCTTATTATTATTATTATTATTATTAATTATTATTATTTTCACTCCTTTTGAGTTTTTCACATCACCGTTAGCTGATAGTATGTCACTGGCGTCTGAGTGACAGTAAGTCTCCTCAGGTCTCCATGACTCTTCTGAGTATTCTGGCAGATTGCAGCAGTGCAGTGTTCTGAATGGTTTCAATCCTTCCTCTGATTTCCAAACTTTCCAGACCCTCTTCCAATCCTTTGGGGACTGTTCCAAGTGCACCAACTACAATTGGTATCACTATTATTATTATTATTATTATTATTATTATTATTATTATTATGATTATTAGGCACATATATATTAAAATAAAATTTAATATTAATATGCAAATAAGCCTTCCCGTTCACACTGTAAACCGCTATTTTGTTGTATATATAAATACAATTGTGTGAAATGTAGATATGGTCAGCAGTATTAATAAAGTAAAACAATTTTATTAGTAAGTGAGATTTGAATAAAAATAAAATCATGGGGAATATGACGTAAATAACTAAGGGAATCGTGACTTGAATAGTAAAATAGTTTCGGTTACAGAGAGATAAACACACAATCTCCATTATAATGAGATTTCACTCAATTCGATTTTTCACACCCACCTTAGCCAGTGGTTCACTGGAATCTGAGTGACAGCAAGTCTCCTCAGGTCTCTATGACTCTTCTGAGTATTTTGACCGATTTCATTAATGGTCACGATTCTTCCTCTGATTTCGAGTTCATCCAGACTATTTTCCAAACCCTTTATTTTCACTCCTTTTGAGTTTTTCACATCACCGTTAGCTGATGGTATTTCACTGGAGTCTGATTGGCAAAAAGTCTCCTCAGGTCTCCAGGACTCTTCTGAGTATTCTAGTCGATTGCAGCAGTGCAGTAGTCTGGATGGTTTTAATTCTTCCTCTGATTTCCAGATCCTCCAGTCTTTTTTCCAAGTTTATTGGGACCGTTCCAAGTGCACCAACTACAATTGGTATCACTTATTATTATTATTATTATTATTATTATTTATTATTATTATTATTATATTAACACTGCAATTAAAACTGCTACTTCTACAATATGTCCTCTAATTCATTTTTATTTTTTGCCGTCCTGATTCATTCTTATTTGTCTATTTCTTTCTTTTTTCTACTATATATTCTTTCTGTTTCATTTGTATCCTTCTTATTTATTTCTTTTTTTTTTAACATTGATATATCACGATTTGTTTTTTTGATATGTCATGAATCGTAAGATTCCGAGTTCGATGCCGGTGCTCACCAATTCACCAACTACCACTAACGAAAAGGGGATAGACTTCATCACCGTTCGGCTATAGGCCACTCTGCTGGATTTTATTTATTAGTATCAGCCTTGTTGTTGTTGTTGTTGTTGTTTTCTCTTCTTCTTCTTCTTCTTCTTCTTCTTCTTCTTCTTCTTCTTCTTCTTCTTCTTCTTCTTCTTCTTCTTCTTCTTCTTCTTTGTTTTTGATAGTTTAGCTCAGTCGGTAGAACCTTCGACTTGGAACCACAAGGTTCCGAATTCGATACCGGCCCTTGCCAACTCAGCGTATGAGTAGCACAGAGATATGTGCGGTAAAGTAAAGAGCTGATGGTAGGTGTGGCGCTCCACCTCAGACGCTAAAATAATCTGATACCGACTTAAGGCCATCCTTCTCTTCCTCGGCATATACTATGTAGGACATAGTATATGACCAATATATATGATTTGGACGGTCGCATTTTTAGCCAGAGGATGTTGCAGGATGATAACAGATGGAAAGATTTAGGAACAAGCGTCCTAATAAGGACCTGTTGATATCCCACTGTATGATAATGTAATTATTACAACGTTTTATATGTTTACTTAAGGGCTACTTCCAAATAGTTCAATTTGTAAAGAGTATAATAATCTTGATTTAACTCTCTCCCCTCTCCCTCTCTCCCTCCCCTCTCCTTCTCTCTCTCTCTCTCTCTCTCTCTCTCTCTCTCTATCTATCTATCTCTCTCTCTCTTGCACCCGCCCATATCGGTCATCGCTCCTGGCAACTCCTCCTTATGTCATCGAGTATCCACCACAGAGCTGATCAAAATAAGTCTTTGCTTGTCGGTCCACTCTAGTGTGTCCACGTCTAGGCATTCACAGGAGAATATCTCTTATGAGTTCATCCTTACATCAACCTTACTTCATACCAAGGTTAAAGAATTCAGTCTGTACGACTATTTATCTATAGCTGGAAAGAGAAAGTTAGATACATACTTTTCCCAAGGGTATTAGACGATGGGAAATGCAAAAGCATCTTCAAGGATTTAAAATCATGCGCCATGTCCATTGCCTACACACACACACACACACACACACACACACACACACATATATATATATATTATATATATAAAGATAAATCTAATGAGTCAGACGAACCTACTAAAGGTTTCGCTTAATGCTCTTCAGGGCTGAGATCTAACTCTGAGATCTATCTATCTATCTATCTCTCTCTCTCTCTCTCTCTCTCTCTATATATATATATATATATATATATATATATATATTGATAGATAGATAGATAGATAGATAGATATAGATATAGTATAGGTGGTATATCTGTAAGTAAACAGTTTTTAATATTGTGGATAGAACATTTATATATAAGCTAGAGTAGCGTGGACATTGTCAACCACTTGGTTTGAATAATTACATAGGCGAGAAACTGTCTATATATAAACCTATATATATATATATATATATAATATATATATATATATATATATGTGTGTGTGTGTGTGTGTGTGTGTGTGTGCGTGTATGTAAGTGCGTGTGCGCGCGTTCATGTGTATGTGTGTTTGTGTATGTATTAGTTTAAGAGTAACACTCAGAGAAAGAGAGAGCGAGAGAGAGACAGACAGAGAGACAGAGAGAGAGACAGAGAGAGAGGGTGATAGAAAAGTGTGAAAGATGAAGAGAGTACCTTTTGTTCAAATAAAGAGAACCAAAAAGAGTGATACAGAGAGAGAAAGAGAGAGACAGACAGACAGACAGACAGACGGATAGAGGGAGAGAGAGAGAGAGAGAGAGAGAGAGAGAGAGAGAGATATGGGAGGAAAGAGGGAGAGTGTGTGTGTAACCGACTTTCCCGCTAGTCACAGATTTCCTGAACGCCCACAAAACGAGCAGCTCTTCCAAACAACTTAGTCTCCCCCCCCCCACACTCTCTCTCATTTTCATTCTTTCTCACAATCATTCTTTCTCGCTTTTCTCTTAAAAATGACTGAGAGCGAAGGCGCGTCAGGTTCTACTCTCTATCGCAATTTACTCTCTCTATATCTTCCGCTATCGGCACGCTTAGTTTGTTTCACGAGCAGCGGATTCGTTGCACAGCATCTTTTAATGGGAATGCACTTAAATATTAAAAGTAGCCTTACGTTATTTTTCAAATGCACAAATTTAATTCAAGCGGGAAAATATCCTTAAAATCTTATAAAATTACTAGGGACACTCAAAAAGTAATACCTCTTATTCATTTACTACAACATGGACACTTGCTCTAGCACCTATATTGATTACGCTGTGGCGTTTTGTTTTTTTAAGTTCGTGTTGTAAACCCCGAGTACTTTTACGACCATTGTTATGGTCGACTTGGGCCAAAAAGGGTAAGTGTTCGTATCACTTCGGGGTATCACCAGTTGTAAGATTCAAAGTGATAATACTTGCAGATAAAACTCCGACAAAGGTTGATAGACAAAACATTTTATATACAGCACAAGAATTAAACAGGGTACATAATACATAGAGGTGTACATAAACATACATACAAAAGTAGAGATAATGAAACATTCATGAATGGAAAAACATAAAAGCAACAGACATGAGACTAGGAATAGTCCATGCTGTATAAATCACTTACAGTAATGTAAGGGGGGCAAAGTAGTTAAAAAATAACGGTAAAAAGCGAAAAATCACTGTCAGATATTTTGAATGGCAACAAACTTGGATCAGTGTCACCTGGTGGATTAGAGAGTCATGTGATTAGGCGACTCCGGAAAAGTAGAAACAGTAGAGTTGCGTCCAGGTGACCCGTTGGATTAGACGTGTCCTTCTGTCTCTGCTGTTGTTGCTACTTCTTACCATGTGCGTACAGCAAAAAAAGTAACAGGAAAGGGGGTTATAAAAGTGTACAATAAAATATGCCTTTGTGTTGTTTTCATGATTAAAAACAAAAAAATATTGGATGCACAAAGAAGCAGACAACCCCGATGGAAATGGTCCAATCAGATAAGAAGAAACCCCGACTCGAAAGAGAAAGCCCGATACCATCTGATAGAAGCAGACATTATAATATTTTTTTAAATACCACATCTTTACCTTAGGAAGTCTGTCGCTTAACTAACTAAGCTAACGTCCGAGCCTTCTTTCTCACAGTTTGTGTTACCAGAAAGAAGGTTACCCAAAGGTTATTTCATGTCAATCATCTAACCCCTACTGATTTTGAATTTCAACGACTTTGAATTCAAAATGTAACTCTTCACTAACTGTCCAAAAAAACGACGGTGATTATCAATATAAAACAATTGTATTTGTTGGAGTTCTTGTGAAAATAAATAAATAAATAAAAACTCGATATTCAAGTAAGCCCTCGTGGTCATGCTAATAAAATATGGTAATCTAAATATTAGCTACATAAATGAGAGTAACCTCCCCTGGTTTGTTTCACTTTAAGGAAGCCATTTATTTTGGTCGGCCATTTTCAATTCACCGTAAATCTACACTGAAAATAGGAATTTGTTGTAATCAATACAACTGCATGTTTTAACACGAAAATATGATAAAATGTGTTCCTAATATCAATTAAATTCATTTTAAATAATGCGCAAGCTCAATTAAGAAACATTTTATGATATTTTCGTGTTAAAACATGCACTTGTATTGATTTACGGTGAAATGAAAATGGCCAACCAAAACAAACAGCTTCCTTAAAGTGAAACAAACCAGGGAGGTTACTCTCATTTATGTAGCTAATGTTCAGATTACCTAAGATATACCCAAGCCGGGTTATTTGTGTTGATAGATATAGGAAAAAGTGAGAGAAGTGAAAACTTTGGGAGTCGGAAAGACAAAAAATTACTTTGCTTAAAGAAGGAAGTTGTTATTCTATACATCATCAAAATATCATGAATTATATTAATATATACTCTCTCTTTCTCTCACTCCACCCCTCTCTCTCTCTCTCTCTCTCTCTCTCTCTCTCTCTCTCTCTCTCTTTCTGTTTGTCTGTCCGTCTCTCTATCTCTCTCTCTCTCTCTCTCTCACACACACACACACACACACACACACACACACACACACAAGACTCGCGTGTGTGTGTTTGTTTAAAATGAAGAGAGGCCAGGTGAGGAATATGTTACAAAAGTGAACAATGTCAAAATTCCTGAGTTCATGCCGTGAAACGTGCAGTCGATGTATATTAAAGAAAATTCTATTATGACAATTTTTTTCCTTTTTTTTTTTTTATTAATAAAAAATAAAGAAACCGAAGGAATTTTTATGTAATCGATGCTAATTCTCTAACGGTAGAGAAAGAGTCAATAGTTGACTTTAGCAAGTCTGTTATAGAATTGATAGTCGCCCCAAGTAATCGGTTTGGAAATAATTTTATTTTCAATTAGAATCGCCTCGAGACGATGAGGAAGTAATATTCAACTGAAAAGAAGAATAGATTAAATACAGGAACATAAATAGAGATATATATAATATATATATATATATATATATTATTATTATAATGGAGATTGTGTGTTTTTCTGTCTGTAACCGAAACTATATTACTACTCAAGACACAATTCCCTTAATTATTTACGTCAAATTCTCCATGATTTCATTCTTTTAAACCTTCAGTTATTAATAAAAATTGTTTTACATTATTAATACTGTTGACCATATCTACTACTAATAACATGCAATTGTATTTATATATACAACAAAATAGCGGTTTACAGTTTGAACGAGAAGGCTAATTTGCATATTGATATTTAAAATTTTATTTAATAAATATGTGCTTGGTATTATGGATTTCTAATTGTTTGGTTTTATCTTAAAAAATATAAACAAAAATCTCCGTGGATAAATCTTAAAAGAAATTTATTTACAAGAAGAAATAACTGTAATATTATCCTTTACTTCCTATTTTAACTAAATAGTTAAATTAGGAAAATTTACCAATGAAAGAGGGGAGTAATAGAAAATAATGGAATAGTTAGTTTCAAAGTTGTTCTATTTTTTTATTATACCCCCTCTGTTGCAGATCTTTTTATCTGCATTCTTAGTCAGTTTCATTAGCCTTTCTAATTTGATATGATATTTTATTATATCAAAACTTAAATACTTGCACCCGGAGGGTGCATATATTTGCTAGTATATATAATGTACTTTATTTATACTTAAATAGTGCTCTAGATCGCTAATAGGGCATATATATGTAAGTTAGGGTATCGTAGACAGGAGGTCTGAAAAGAAGAATAGATTAACTACAGGAACATAAATAGAGAAGACATATATATATATATATATATATATATATATATATATATATATATATATATATATATATATATATATATATCGGTAATATAATGTACTTTATTTATACTTAAATAGTGCTCTATGTCGCTGATAGAGCATTTATATGTAAGTTAGGGTATCGCAGACAGGAGGTCAACGGCCTTTGTTTACTGACAGTTTCTCGCCTGTGATTTTCAAACCAAAATATTGACAACTCGACTAAAGATACAGCTAACATCTTGGTCCACCATTATCTCAGAGATTGTGATAACCATATAGTATTACAATAATAATAATAATAAATAATAATAATAATAATAATATTATATATATATATATATATATATATATATATATATGTGTGTGTGTGTGTGTGTGTGTGTGTGTATTCCATCCAAATATTAAAAAGTTGGCCAGAAACCCAGAAAAGATCATCAATAAAATCGTTAACAGGAGACATCTGTCTTGATTAATTGTACATGTATAAATGAAAAAATGTTGCACACACACCACCACACACATATATATATATATATATATATATATATATATATATGTAGTATCGTAAGAAATTCTAAGATCTGTAGTATCGTAAGAAATTTAAGATCTACTTAAATGCCCTGAAGAAGATCTTCTTAACAGATCGAAACACTGCAGCGTCGGGTAATAAATTTATCACTCATTTTATTTTAACCTGTGTTTTTTCATTTTCTTACTATACTATACCGTCGGATTCACTTCCATCTCTTCACACACACACACACACACACACACACACACACACATATATATATATATATATATATATATATATATATATATATATATATATATAGTGTTCAATTACCGGTTTAGCCTTTCAGTTGCAGAGTGGCTGTCGTCACCATCGGAAAATACGTTTATCTCAGTTTAACTAAGTAATTACTTCAAATATAAGGTAGGGTCATGAAGATAGATATATATATATACTGTCATCGGAGCGTGGTAAATGGTTAGACTTGTAGGAAATGAACTCGTCGACCGAGTTCAAATCCTGAATGAGATTTTTTGCATTTCACATAGCGTTAATACCCTTGGGAAAAACTACTCTCCCTCCAGCTATGAGTAAATAGTAGGGGACTGGCTCTTTAACCATGACTAGGTAACCAGTCTAAGAGGGAAAACTGAATTCAAACCTGTTAAACTCCGCTTAAAAAATTGACCTTGTGTCGCATCCTGCTCTACGGAGGGTATATATATATATATATATATATATATATATATATACTACCATTTCGCGTCTGAATGGACCTGCGAGTAATGTCAATTACTGCGTAATCCACACTTATCTGATCTAGAGAATTGTAGCCTCACCATCAGACGGAGTTTATTATCTAACCCAGGAGTCAACTTTTTTTAGGGGGTCTTGTCATTCGGCAGGTGATACAATCAGCGTTGACAGGGCAGGATTTGAACTTGGGTCACCGTGCCCAATTCCTCAGACAATAACCGTTACACTACACGCCTCCTTGATTTTGATTTCCCCCACTCCCTGCCTCAACATTCTAAATGGCCACTTCAGTCTTAGGCAAAAAAAAAAAAAAAAAAAAAAAGAACAGATGTTATATTTGTTCAAATAATTGTGAGAAGTACGCCCTATATGTTAATGCTTATGAGGTCTATAAATGTCTGAATGAGTACAGCCTCCGGGATTAATATCTTTTAGCGCGGATCAAGACAACAAACACGAATAAAATAAAAAAAAATTAGGCCAATTGATTACGGTTGAGTTACGCACCAACGCACTGACCCGGTTCCAGGAATTTGTACGTTCACCTGGAACCAATTTTGCTACCTTCTGATTTTGTCTTCGGGCTTAGTAAAAGATTTAGTGCAGCTGGCTAATTGCACACGCAATAAAGATATGTTGAAAACTGTGTTAAATGCTCGTTTATATTTATATATCTTTACGAAGAATGTGGCTATTATATATAGTATATATAACTACAAAGAGACGCCTTTACACACACACACACACATATATATATATATATATATATATCTTATTATAATGGAGATTGTGTGTTTTTCTGTCTGTAACCGAAACTATATTTCCTACTCAAGTCATAATTCCTCTTAGTTATTTACATCACATTCTCCATGATTTTATTTTTTATCTAAATCTCAATTATTAATAAAATTGTCTTACATTATTAATACTGTTAACTATGTCTACGTACTGATAACATGCAATTATATTTATATATACAACAAAGTAGCAGTTTACAGTGTGAACGGGAAGGCTAATTTGCATATTAATATTAAAAAATCGAATTTAATAAATATGTGCTTAGTATTATAGATTTCTAACTGTTTGGTTTTATTTTAATGAATATAAGCAAAAATCTCTTCAATGAAATCCATTAACAATATAAAATAACTGTCATTTTATTCTTTACTTCCTCTTATAACTAAATACTTAAATTAGAAAAAATAACAATGAAAGACGAGAGTGATGGAAGAGTAAGTTTCAGTTGTTCCATTTTTTATTATACTCCCTCTGTTTCAAATCTTTTTATCTGTATTCTTATTTAGTTTCATTAGCCTTTCTAATTTAATACAATATTTTATTACATTAAAACTTAAATACTTGCACCCGGAGGGTGCATATATTTGTTAGTTATTATAATGGAGATTGTGGGTTTGTCTGTCTGTAACCGAAACTATATTACTATACAAGTCACAATTTATTTTGTTATTTACATCACATTTCCCATGATTTTATTTAAACCTCCATTATTAATAAAATTGTTTGACATTATTAATATTGTTTACCATATCTACATACTAATAACATACAATTGTATTTATATATACAACAAAATAGCGGTTTACAGTGTGAATAGGAAGGCTAATTTGCATATTGATCTTAAAAATGTGATTTTAATAAATATATGCTTAATATTATTGATTTCTAATTGTTTGGTTTTATCTTAATAAATATAAGCAAAAATCTCGGGGATAAATCTTAAAAGAAATCCCTGAACAAGAAGAAATAACTGTAATATTATTCTTTACTTCCTATTTTAACTAAATAGTTAAATTAGGAAAATTTACCTATGAAAGACGGGAGTAACGGAAAATGATGGAAGAGTTAGTTTCAAAGTTGTTCTATTTTTCAATCATACCCCCTCTGTTTCAAACTTTTTATCTGTATTCTTATTCAGTTTCATTAGCCTTTCTAATTTAATATGATATTTAATTATATTAAAACTCACATACTTGCACCCGGAGGGTGCATATATTTGCTAGTATATATAACGATAAATCTAATGAGTCAGACGAACCTACTATTAGTTTCGCTTAATGCTCTTCAGGGCAAAGAGTCAGACCTTAGCCATGAAGAGCATTAAGCGAAACCAATAGTAGGTTCGTCTGACTCATTAGATTTATCTTTATTATTTGCACTACTTAGGTATTGAGCACTTTTTACTTATTAGCTATTCTCCTAGCGGTTATTTGATATATATATATATATCTTATATACATATATATACATATAAATTATTTTTTCTTTTGGCCAAATACTGTACCAATAGATTATTTTTTTGTTGTTACGACTATCTTGGTCTTTTCTTTTTTTCAATTTTTTTTTTCTCCCCGGTTGATGTTTGGTAGTATATTTTTACAATCAAACTATTTGCTAGGTTTTTTTTACCGCAAGGATTTACCAACACGCTTGGTATATATATATATTGGATGTTTGATTTTAGAAGCATTGTTGAATAAAGTATATATTATTATTCATATTTTGCTTGAAGGCAATTACAATATCGTATAAAATTCGATAATTATAGAAAATAATCATTACAAGCGAACTCGGCAAACAAATGTGCGATGCCTAGTACATCCTACAGCCTGTTTCGACTTTATTAAGTCTCATCAGCGATGTATACTTACGATTTCCCTCCGATAGAAATCGAAACCGGGAGTCCAGCAGGCAGAGTAGAGAGTTTACCGCTCGGCTACCGATACGCACCGCACAATTCATGCGAAATTAGCCTGTCAATGATAATGGTACGCCTCTACCATATGAGGTACACGGACGTTAAGTGGATAACAACAAACCAGACCTATGCCCCAGCGAAGGAAATAAGATTTTGGATGTTTGTTTTTAGAAGCCTTGTTGAATAAAGTATATATTATTATTTATATTTTGAAGGCAATTACAATGCGTATATCGTATAAAATGCGATAATTATAGAAAATAATAAAACTTTATGAAGTGCAAACACTAGTGTGTCGTGAGATGTCATTATTCAATATTTAAGGTATAAACGAAAATATTATTTCAACAAAGTCTGGCCTATGTATTATATATATTGATGTAGGAGAAACTGCAATATAGTAGAAAAAAAAACTCACTGTAACGATGTAGGGCGATATGAAAATCGGCTCGGTTAGGATTTGAACCATATCTGTACGCAGAATTTCAATGCAAGACGTTACTCACTTTCCAGTAGAGCCTATCTTAGTGCATGAAATAAGTCCTATAGGTTGAATCCACACCAACACAGTAGTGTCTAGTGTTGTAACACTGCGTTCACTTTTTATTAAAACTAGCTAAACTTGGTAAAATCATATATATATATATATATCTTATTATAATGGAGATTGTGTGTTTTTCTGTCTGTAACCGAAACTATATTCCTACTCAAGTCACAATTCTCTTAGTTATTGACATCACATTCTCCATGATTTTTTTTTATCTAAACCTCAATTATTAATAAAATTGTCTTACATTATTAATACTGTAACTATGTCTACATACTGACAACATGCAATTATATATATATACAACAAAAATAGCGGTTTACAATGTGAACGGGAAGGCTAATTTGCATATTAATATTAAAAATCGAATTTAATAAATATGTGCTTAGTATTATTGATTTCTAACTGTTTGGTTTATTTTAATGAATATAAGCAAAAAATCTCTTCAATGAATCTTAAATGAAATCCATTAACAAGATAAAAATAACTGATATTTATAACTTCCTTTATAACTAAATACTTAAATTAGAAAAAATAACAATGAAAGACGAGAGTGATGGAAGAGTAAGTTTCAGTTGTTCCATTTTTTATTATTCTCCCTCTGTTTCAAATCTTTTATTATACTCCCTCGTTTCAAATCTTTTTATCTGTATTCTATTTAGTTCATTAGCCTTTCTAATTTAAATACAATATTTTATTACATTAAAACTTAAATACTTGCACCCGGAGGGTGCATATATTTGCTAGTATATAATATATATATATATATATATATATATATATACATGGTGTTCGAGATAAATTTGACAGTTTCGTAAGGAAAAAGAAAAAGTGCTTGGTAACTACAAAATTTAATGGATTGTAAAGTAATTCAACTGGCACGGAAATTATACTACTGTCAAAAGTTTCACTCAGAATAACCGCCATTAGCGTCGATCACAGCCTCAATCCTGCTCCGTAACATGGAACAAGTTGATGTCACAGTTTCCCTGGGAAATATATATATTATATTATTCTGTTTTTTTATGTTTATATATAAATATGGTCATCCAAAGACAGCGGGTTTCAATGTATTACGTCTACTTAGTGTGGACAGACTTTGCTGGCTACTTCCAGCTGCGATTGAAACCCGAGCAATTTATGATCAGAGTTCTTAATCACTGGGCCATCAACCACCTGCAAATCTGAGAAATATAATATATATATATATATATATATATATATATATATGTATATATATATGTGTGTGTGTGTGTGTGTGTGTGTGTGTGTATAAGGTCGCCAGAGAGAGCTCCATCTGTTTTATCGGTGAGCATTGCCTTTAAGCGTAAATGGCGGCCGTCAGCGAAACCACCACCAAAGAGTTCAATCTACCGGGGGGGGGTATATAATTAGTCATCATGGAAGTAATAATGTGTACATAAAGAAAGATAATTATATATGTAGATATATATATATATATATATATATATATATATATATATATATATATATATATATATAATATATGTATACATTATACTATATATATATATATATATATATATATATATATATATATATATATATACAATTATCTTTCTTAATGTACACATTATTACTTATATATATATATATATATATATATATATATATATATAATTATCTTTCTTTATGTACATATTATTACTTCCATAAACCTGCTTGGATATCGTTTTATGTGTGCGTTTCCATCTAAAGCCCATTTTTACGTTGACAGGAAGTAAACTCGATGGTAACATCGTAAAAACGCAGGGAATATACCAAAAACAAAGAAATAACAAAACATGAGTGTGTGTGTGGGAGGGGACAGGGAACCTGGAAAAAGGCGGGAAAACCATACCTGCGAAAGATGGTCCGCATTAGGGTTGGGTTGGGGGGGTGCAGCGAGATAAGTAAATAAAAGAAACCCGAAGACTTGGGAGGGCAAGAGGCTGAAGGTATGACACAGTATTTCCAATACAAGCTAATGAAGAACACCCCTCATTAGGCGGGCACCTGCCTTCGTATTTTTATTTATTTATTTGTCCTTGTTTCTGTTTGTTTGTTTGTTTGTTGTTGCTGTTGTTTTTGCTTCTTTTTTTGTCGAATTGCATAAAAATTGGTCCCCTTATGCTATGCGTCATTATGCCCGGGCATTGATACGTGTTTGCTGGCGCGTCAAGGAACCATGCCTCTGCGATGCAAATGTTTTCTGGAATGTTTGCATAATGGGGGAATTTGAATGTACATCTATAGGAAAGTCACATCCCGACAGAAGAATACTTCGTTAGACGATAAATAGAAAAAGATAATATAATACCAATGTCATTATATAGATTTGTTAACAAAAAAGGAAGAGACATAAAAGACCTATTTCAGATCACTGCGGAGACAGACACACTGACATATATATATATATATATATATATATATATATATAGTCTGTATGTATATATATATATAGTCTGTATGTATATATGTATATATATATATTCATATTTATACTTATATCTATAAAAGTCTGTATATATATAATATATATATATATATATCTATATATATATATTATTATATTTATACTTTTACTCTATATATATAAATCTGTGTCTCTATCTATACATATATATGTATATATAAAATAATATATATAATATATATATATATGTGTGTGTGTGTGTGTGTGTGTGTGTGTGTGTTTGAGTGTGTGTGTGTGTGTGTGTGTGTGTGTGTGTGTCTGTGTTAGTGTTTGTGTCCGGGTGTGATTATGTGTGTTTGCATATGCGCTGGTGGATATATGTGCAATTAAAAGTACACACTGATACACACACGCACACCTATATATGTATATATGTATATATATACACGCTCACCCCCCATATATATATATATATATATATATATATATATATATATATGTCTTTCTGTCTCTCTGTCTCTGTCTTTGTGCGTAGGTATGTAGAGTAGGTAAGGGTAAGGATATGCAAACCACTCACTATCCCACTCTGTATGTGTGTGTATTTACACGCAGACATACACATAAACATATATGCACACACACACGCTCAGATACAGATATATACACTTTTGAATGTATTTAATCAATACATATATAAAGGGCAGTTGTGTGTATGTGTATGTACGGAGGAAACTTCGAAAATAATATAATTAACGACAAAGTAAATATTTATACACATTAAATATCACCAGGACTTGTTTATGAGCCAAAATAATAAAGATTTGATTTATATTTGTGAAAAGGATTTAAAAATAAAATTTAAATAACAGAATGGAATATTTTTTTTTGCATTTTGTATTTTGAATAGTAGACATTAACCTTTATTTTCAGAGTGGCTGGATCAATGCAAGGTCTTTTATTTACATGGGGATTGTAATGGGGCATCTGACGAGGATCCAACTCACGATTGAGTAATAATGGATCCACGGGACTAACTTAAAAAAATCCCCTATCTAACCAGGCGATGCCGGGTAGCCGCTGCTAGTTGTAATATAAAATAGAATACTGATTGGAAATTATTTTTCGGTTCATTGTTTGGTTATTTGGATTTAAGGCATATAAACTCCTGGTGGGTCATTTAATATCGAACGCATTTTTTCAATCAATTATATGCTTTCAAATCACTATTCCCATTATATATATATATATATATATATATATATATATATATATATATATATATAAGGATATGAGGGTTGAGTAAATCCGACAGAATGTGGTAAAGAATAAAGGAAGAAGTGGACAAAAGAGCAACTCAAACAAGTAGATGTAGGAGATATATTTCGTCCTGCATGGACTTCATAAGTCATTTACAAATTTTAGCGTCTGAGGTGGAGCGCCACACCTACCATCAGCTCCTCACTTTACCGCACAGATCCCTGTGCTACTCATACGCTGAGTTCGCGAGGGACCGATATCGAACCAGGAACATTGTGATTCCCAACCGAACGCTCTACTGACTGAGCTAAACCGGCCCTAATGCTGGAAGTAGCATCACACACACAAAAAACAGCTGTATGACTACTTACATCCTATCACACAAACCATGTATTTAACTAACTCCTCTGCACTAGAAGAAGGTAACAAATTTTTTTTGTTTCTTTTTAATTAAAAAAAAAGTTTAACAGTTTTGAATTCAGAGTTTTCTTGCGCGTAGACCAGTTATCCAGTACTGAATTGCCTAGACGCCATAATTTGCCCAATGGTTGTAGCGTGAGGGGAAATGCAGATAGCTCGGCACAGGATTCGAGTTTGAGTTTGCCGAGTTCAATTTCTGATTATTTCTACCATAAAGTCTAACATAAACAAAGGGGTACCACTCTTGACTGATAAATCATTTACTTATTTGTTGATCTACTAGGAAAAAAGAAGACGGGTTAGGGTTAGGGTTAGGTTAGGGTTAATTTAATGGGAAAATAAATAAATAAATTATCAGTCAAGAGTGGTTTCCTTTGTTTATGTTAGACTTATAGGAAATAACCCAATTCCTTCTATGGTAGCCAATAGAATATTATTTTACTTATGTATGATTTTTACCTAGACTCATATTTTTTTTCTCAATCTGATCTAGCCTTCTTAATTATGGGTTCCCATATTGTATTCATTTCTATGCTAGGTCTACTTAACAGCCCAGTACAGCCTATCATATGTGCTGATTCTTTGAGGCGTCTTCTCTTCCAATGTTCTTCTCTATCTATTATTCTAACTTCATCCCATAAGAGCAGATGGTTTCCCTTTTCATTCCATATATGGTCAGCCATACCCGACTTTTCTATTTCTCCTCGGACCACTGCTTTACGATGTTCTTCTAGTCTTACTTTCAGTGGGCGGCATGTTTCACCTTTGTATTCTTTGGTGATTATGTGTCTGTCTGTAATCGAAACTACTTCACCGCCAACTTAACAATTCTAACGAAAACTATAGCGAAATGCTTGGAGAAAAAACTCGATAGGAACGATGCAAGGATGCTGCGTGCTGATTTTAACATAAACTGGAAGCAGCATTCTGTGAAATACAAGTTGAACTGCCACTTACGATCACACAAATCATCCACGTAAAACGATCAAGAGGCACTGAGCACTGCTGAAAAAGTAAGGACGAACTCGTAAGTGATGTTCGCCTATGGAGGCACCAGTGTTAACCGGCCAGCAGAAATTTATATTCATCAGTTCCTTAAGAGCTCTGTATGCCGGACTTAACAAGAGCAATGACCGATAGAGATGATTGCACGATATATATATATATATATATATATATATATATATATATAGAGAGAGAGAGAGAGAGAGGAGAGGAGAGAGAGAGAGGAGACAGTCAAGAGAATCCATTATATCAGCACGATTTGATGATGATGATGATGATGATGATGCATTCGTGTTGAATGACAGACAAAAACTTATATTCATCATCTCCTTGCGAACACAGGATGCTGTTAAGCGGACTTAACAAGAGCGATTACCTATAGAGACGGATAGATAGATAGATAGATAGATAGAGAGAGAGAGAGAGAGAGAGAGAGAGAGAGAGAGAGAGAGAGAGAGAAAGTCAAAGGAATCCGTGATGATGATGATGATTATGTACCAGTGTTGAACTGCAAACAAAAACTGGACCATATGACCTTTAGGCACCCCTTTTGCGATCTCGATTCGTGGGGGCATTTTTTCCATTTAAACCGTCAAAATCCGGTTAGTTATTTACAGACGATTTTTAGAGTTTTTTTAGTTACAAAACTAACCTCTAACCCTACCCCTAACCCTAACCACTAACCCTAACCCCTAACAAACAACCGGATTTTGACGGTGTAAATGAGAAAGGTGTCCTTGTGAATCGAGATCGCGGAAGGGGTGCCTAAAGGTCATATGGTCCAAAAAATTATATTCATCAGCTACTTGCGAAAACTGGATGTCATTTAACGGACTTAAGAAGAGCTATTAACTATAGAGATGGATAGTAAGTTAGATAGATAAATTGAGAGAGAGAGAGAGAGAGAGAGAGAGAGAGAGAGAGAGAGAGAGAGAGAGAGGGTTGGAGGGAGAGAGAGAGCCAAAGGTGATGTCAGCACGACTTGATCATAATGCTGCTAATGATGATGATGAAACAGCAACATCCTTTTACCTTCATAGTCAGTGTTTTTACGGATCAATGACTTTGATACAAATATCATCAACTTGCTTAAATCTATACAAAAGTATATTAGTAGCTCATAGTTTTCTTTTTTTTAAATATACGATAATGTGTTTCCGTATATTCACACACACACACACACATACACACACACGTGCATGTTTGTGTATGTTTCTGACAGGCGAGAGAAGAGAGAGAGAGAGAGAGAGAGAGAAGAGAGAGAGAGAGATCTTAGGAAAGAAAGAAAGAAAGAAAGAAAGAAAGAAAGAAGAAAGAAAGAATTACA
>CM042146.1:58093837-58121337 GCA_023376005.1 Doryteuthis pealeii | reverse complement strand
TGAATTTAGCGGCCAATTTCTCGGCCTAGCTTTCAAATGATCTCGGGGTCAATACCTGTCAATTACACGCAGTGTAATTAAACTTTATTAAACTTGACTACACTACATGCCAATAACATATATTCCCGACTCACAATACACTACGTTTATAGGCGATGAATTTCAATCAGTTTAATGCCTTTTGCGTGCAGAAACCGAATAACTCCGCGAACTTCACAATCGACAGTAGCGTCAATAGGGAGCTCCATCAGAAACGACTGCCAAGCCAAGACTGGGTGTGGAAACGAAGCGCGCACAGGTACATGCGCAGGCGTAGCAGACATATTCGAACGTTTTCCTGCATCTGCAGGTCTTTGGAGACCTTTCTTTTGGAATGAACCTCGTACTCAATAAGCATCGCATATTAAATACGACTCCATTAAATCCTGATGTTGATTTCCTGATATATATATATAAGTAAAAAAAGTAAAGTGGTGGCCTAAAGTCAGTATCAGCCAAATCAGCGAGTGAGTCTATCCCCTTTTCACAAGCGCTAGACCAAGGAGATTATTTTATCGTCTCAAGTAGAGCACCACACCTACCATCAGCTCCTTACTTTACCGCACAGATCCCTGTGCTACTCATACGCTGAGTTGGCGAGGGCCGGTAACGAACTAGGAACCTCGCGGTTTCTAGCCGAACGCTCTAACAACTGAGCTATATATATACCTTTTATTATTTTCAGTTTATGTGAATTTTTATTATTATTATCATCGTGAGTTTTTCACATCGGCATACGTTGATGGTATTTCACTGGTGTTTGAGTGACAACAGGTCTCCTCAGGTCTCCAGGAATCTTCTGAGTATTTTAACCGATTTTAACAATGCTGTTCTCTGTGATTTTCAGTTCCTCTAGCCTGTTTTATAGACTTTTAGAAGCCGTTGAAAATTCACAAATTACAATTGGCATCACTTTCACCCAAAAATTCTACAGTTTGTTTGTTTTTTTTCAATTCTATAGCAAGGTCCAGGGACCGTTCCAAGTGCACCAACTACAATTGGTATCACTTTCACTCTCATCTTCAACAGCTTTTTCAATTCTCTGTCAGGGTCCAGGTATTTATCCACCTTTTCATTTTCCTTCAGCTTCACCCTGTGATCTGCTGGAACCGCAAAGTCCATCAGTTGACACGTTCTCTTTTTTTTAAGGGTAATCTGTCTCAAAGACCCAGAGGATTTGATGCCTTTAATTCTCAAGAACAAATTCTGGTTTATGCATATACCATTTTGTTGTATGGTCAAATATTATTATTATTATTATTATTATTATTATTATTATTATTATTATTATTATTATTTACTCCTTTTGAGTTTTCACATCAGTGTAAGCTGATGGTTATTATTATTATTATTATTATTATTATTATTATTATTATTTGCTCTTTTGAGTTTTCACATCAGCATTAGCTGATGGTCATTCACTGGAGTCTGACTGACAGCAAGTCTCCTCAGGTCTCCAGACTCTTCTGAGTATTCTGGCAGATTGCAGCAGTGCAGTGTTCTGAATGGTTTCAACCCTTTCTCTGATTTCCAAACATTCCAGACCCTTTTCCAATCCTTTTGGGACTGTTCCAAGTGCACCAACTACAATTGGTATCACCTTCACTTTCATATTACATAACTGTTTTAGTTCTCTGGCAAGGTTCAGATATTTGTCTATTTTTTAATTTTCCTGTAGCTTCACCCTGTGATCTGCTGGGACTGCAAAATCCACCAGTTGACAAGTTCTTTCTTTTTTGTTTATCAACATTATTATTTTATTATCATTATTATTATTATTATTATTAATAATAATAATAATAATAATAATAATAACAACAACAGCAGCAGCAGCAGCAGCAACAACAACAACGGTTATAAACCTACAGTGTTAGGATTATATCTAAATTCTCGCGATTATTTTGCTCTTTTTTTCTTTTTCTTCCCTTTATTCTAAGGTCTTTTTACCGACATTACGTTAGCTGCGCAATCCGGGGGTATAACAGAGCCGGAAGTTGCACATCCGTTCGTGCGCATGCTCGTTTACTGAAACGATTACCTCTTTAAATATAGTAGTTTTCGTTTTTTCGATGTACACTTCTGTTCAATAGTAAGATAACCAGTCGAGACAGCAGCTGAGTCCCATCGACACAATACTCGTTATCTCTATCTTGGACTCGAGAGTTTCTAATTCAATAATTCCCTTATAAATAATAAATGGTAAAAAGAAATAATTAAGAAGTTTTTACGTGAAATAGTAAACTTTAATAAACTTTAATAAAACTAGCAAATATATGCACCCTCCAGGTGCAAGTATTTAAGTTTTAATGTAATAAAATATTGTATTAAATTAGAAAGGCTAATGAAACTAAATAAGAATACAGATAACAAGATTTGAAACAGAGGGAGTATAATAAAAGAGTTGAAACAGAGGGAGTATAATAAAAAATGGAACAACTGAAACTTACTCTTCCATCACTCTCGTCTTTCATTGTTATTTTTTCTAATTTAAGTATTTAGTTATAAGAGGAAGTAAAGTATAAAATGACAGTTATTTTATCTTGTTAATGGATTTCATTTAAGATTCATTGAAGAGATTTTTGCTTATATTCATTAAAATAAAACCAAACAGTTAGAAATCAATAACACTGAGCACACATTTATTAAATTCGATTTTTAAATATTAATATGCAAATTAGCCTTCCCGTTCACACTGTAAACCGCTATTTTGTTGTATATATAAATATAATTGCATTTTATTAATAATTGAGGTTTAGATAAAAATAAAATCATGGAGAATGTGATGTCAATTACTAAGAGAATTGTGACTTGAGTAGGAATATAGTTTCGGTTACAGACAGAAAAACACACAATCTCCATTATAATAAGATTTAATTTTAGTTAATAAACTTTAATTCTACTTGAAATAATAAGGAAATGTTTACTTGATTAATTCCCAAATCTATCTATATAATAACATTGAAAATAAAAACCAATTATCAAGATTTTTTCTTTTAAATAATTAAGTCTAGTTCAATAAAAAAAAATCTATACATATACAAAGGGCAGGTGTGTGTGTGTATGTCCGACGGAAACTTCGAAAATAAAACAATCAACGACAAAGTAAATATATATACACATTAAATATCACCAGGGCTTGGTTTTTGAGCAAAAATAATATAGATTTTATTTATATTCGTGAAGATAATTAAAAAATAAAATTTAAATGATTGTAGCATGGAATTTTTTTTTTTCATTTGATATATTAGATAGTAGACATTAACATTTCTTTTCAGAGTAGCTTGGTCAATGCAATGTCTTTTATATATACTAGCAAATATATGCACCCTCCGGGTGCAAGTATATATTAGTATGTAGATATGGTCGACAGTCTTAATGATGTAAAACAATTTTATTAATAATTGGGTTTTAAATAAAAAATAAAATAATGCAGAATGTGATATAAATAGCAAAGGGCATTGTGATTTGTATAGTAATATAGTTTCGGTTACAGACAGAAAAACTCACAATCTCCATTACTTCGGTTTAGATCACTCGGTAGACTGTCTGCCTTGGAAACACAAGGTTCTTGTTTCGATTTTACTTTACTTACTTTCAGAGGATCCTCACTGAGTGCACTGCATCCAGGCTCTTATTCTTCACAGACAAACGACGTTGACTATAAGAAGAAGTAAGTAAAGTAAAGTCGTCGGGGCGGCCTAAAGTCGGTATCAGCCAGTCGGCGAGAGAATCTATCCTCTTTTCAATAGCGCTAGACCAAGGAGATTGTTTTTGCATCTGAGGTGGAGCGCTACAATTTCCATCAGCTCCTTACTTTACCGCACAGATCCCTGCGCTACTCACACGCTGAGTTGGCGAGGACCGGTATCGAACTAGGAACCTCGTGGTTTCTAGCCGAACGCTCTACCGACTGAGCTGACCCGGCCCGCTGAAGAAACAGTTATTTATTGTAGAAAACTTGCTCTATCCAAGAGGGTTCTTGTAGATGCTTTTTAGTTTACTCGAAAATAAAGGGAAGGCATAACTTTCGGAACGTCACCCTTTTCTTCAACCATCAAACGAAACCTGCGAGTTATCATTTCTTTATTCGTCTGACCTTCATAAAAGAAAAAAAAAAAGACTGCATAAACAGGACTGTCTGCCTCCCAGATGATTCCGCTCATTTAAGTGTGTCTCAGAGACGCTACTATTATGTACCCAGTGGCCTATAGATTCCACCCGGCGGCTCTGCTATTCTCTATGCTGCAGCTTTTTCGAAAATATTAAACACAGCTCTTTGCTTACCCTTCTTCTTAACCCCCGCATCATGCACATAGCCCTCAATTTGAAACTTATTCAGTAAGCTTTAAGAGAGTATAACACACACACGTAGACGCATACACACACACGCACGCATACACACACACACACACGTCACACACACACATATATAATAAGTCGACGGGGCGGCCTAAAGTCGGTATCATCCAGTCAGCGATGGAGTCTATCCCCTTTTCAATAGCGTTAGACCAAGGAGATTGTTTTGTTTAGCATCTGAGGTGGAGCGCCACACCTACCATCAGCTCCTTACTTTATCGCACAGATCCCTGTGCTACTCATACGTTGAGTTGGCAAGGATCGGTATCGAACTAGGAACCTTATGGTTTCTAGCCGAACGATATATATGGGAGTAAATATATATATATATATATATATATATATTATATATATATAGTATCCAAGTAGTATCCAATTCTAAGGAATTACATAGACTGAGTAAACGTAGGGTAGGGTCCTGAAGAAATCATTTCAATTTGATTGAAACCATGGTAGACCCTTTATTTTTCCTCTAATAAGGATATTAGTATTATATATATATATATATATATATATATATATATATATATGAAGTGGTCAAACAATGTGTTTGAAATGGCGAAGGCCGACAATTTTTGGGGAGATTATGTGCTTAATTAAAGTCATACCTAATTTGCTAATTAATTAATTAATTATAATTAAATGAATTAGGCGTGCATATCGGTTTAAATGTAAAGCGTAAACAAATCGAGAAAAGGTCGATCTCTGTATGTACATTTCAGCCCATTAGGCCTCATCAGCAGAGCTATAGACAGGGCAGTGCTTTGTGCGTGATTCGAACCCTACCTGTCAGGCTGACAGGCGGACATTCTAACCACTACACTAGCTGTCTTCCCCAGATATATAAAATAAGCCTAATGAGTCAGGGACTACCTAGGTTTCTCCTATGGATCATCAGGATAATTCTGACTCAGAATTATCCAGATAGTCCATTAGGAACAACCTAGTTATATTCATTTGGCATACTTTATTATTATTATTTATTGGCTCTATTTAGTGTATTGAGCACTTTAGTATATTTAACTTAGGCAACACATAATGTATTTTTTTTCTTTCTCATGCCGACTGATTATTGTTAAGTGGTGCATCTGATTTGGTCTTTTCTTTTTTTTCTTTTTTTCATATATTTTTTCTCCAGGCAAAAATTTGTAATGTGTAATTACAAATTATAATGCCAGTAGATTTTTCATACTCTCAGAGTTCAGAAAAAAATATATATGCGTGTGTGTGCGTGTGTGTGTGTGTGTGTATATGGACATAAATTTTTGGAGGATGTGTGCTTAATTGAAGTCATACCTAATTTTGAAAATTAATTAATTAATAATTAATGAATTTAGGCGGGCTTATATGTTCAAATGTAAGGCTAAACAAATCGAGAAAATGTCAATCCCTGTATGTAAATTTCGACCTATTAAAAAAACAAAGTTTTCTTTTTCTGTTCCGTGTGTGACTTGAAACATCGACTGCCAAGCTGACGAGGTTTCGAGTCACACACGGAGCAGTCTCCTATGTCTATAACCTTGCTGATGAGACCTAATTTGAACATATATGCCTGCCTAAATTCATTAATTATTAGCTAATTAATTTTCAAAATTAGGTATGACTTTAATTAAGCACATATCCTCCAAAAATTGTCGGCTAAAAAGGCCATATAAAAAATAACCACATTGTTTACTTACTTTCATGGATATATATGTATATAGTCGTCGGGTGGCCTAAAGTCCGTATAAGCCAATTAGCAAGGGAGTCTATCCCCTTTTCACTAGCACTAGACGAATGAGATTGTTTGTGCGTCTGAGGTAGAGCGCCACACCTACCATCAGGTCCTTACTTTACCGCACATATCCCTGTGCTACTCATACGCTGAGTTGGCGAGGGCCAGTATCAAAGTAGGAACCTTGTGGTTTCTAGACGAACGCTCTACCGACTGAGCTAACCCAGCCCTATATATATATATATATATATATATATATATATATAACAGCCAATGCAATGTGGGAATTTAAGTGGTGATTGGAGAAAGAAGGAAAGAAAGGAGGAAAGGAAGGAGATGGGTCCAGCTAGAAGAGATGTACATATATATACATATATATAAATATATCAACATATACACACACACATACACACACACGCACGTACACATACACACACAAATATATATATATATATATATATATATTTATATATATAATGAATAGCGAGTTCGGTATTTGCTGGATGACCCATATTTGCAACCTTGTGTGACGTCCTACCTGTAGTGAACAGATAGAGTAAATACTGCTGAATAGATAGTTCGATCCTCGGTGTATGCCTATAACTGTGACCATCTGTCACATTATGCATGTGGTGAACGCCTTGAGTAAACACTACTTATGAAGATGGGAACAAGTTAGTCTTGCAGATCCATTACTACTGAATAGCTAGTTCGATCCTTGCCGGATGCCCCATATTTGCAAACTTTTGTTATGTCCTACTCGTAGTGAACAGATTGGGTAAATATTACTGACTAGCGAGTTCGATCCTCGATGGATGCGTATATGATTTTAGTTATTTCGTGATGATAAATCAATAATCGACCTATACACGGAATCGGCTTACACACGAATGTGTACAGTATTCAAACTGTATTGGGAAGGAGTGGGAAGAAACATAGGCTTCAAATAATTAATTCTACAATTTAATAATTTCGTGGTCATAAATTAAGAGTTGACTTATACTCGGGATCGCTTAAGAAATTGACCTTGTGTTACATCCTGCCCGTGCGGGGGGAAGGGGTATATATATATATATATATATATATATATATATATATATATATATATATATACTCGGGATTGATAGAGGGAGGTGCGTGTTGTAACTGTTAGAGTCGTAGGTCTCATTTTTTACTCGAGTAAGTTCCTTACTATCTAAGCGCGTGTGTGTGTATGTGTGTGTATATGTTGATATATTTATATATATGTATATATATGTACATCTTTTCTAGCTGGACCCATCTCCTTCCTTTCCTCTTTTCTTTCCTTCTTTCTTCAATCACCACTTAAACTCCCAAATTGCGTTGGCTGTTATATCGTATATATATATATATATATATATATATATATATATATATATATATATATATATATATATATAGGACTAGTATTAATATATAGATAGACAGGTCTATTTGAGATTAAGTTCCTGGTGCAATATTAATACTTCCACTTAAGGAATGAAAGATTATAATTGGCATTTTGTGGATTATTTGGATTATTCGGACAATTGACCTCATCTTTATCAAGCCTCATCTCAAAAATTAAGAGAAATAACATTTTGTGGTTATTTCCATTGTACTGAGAATTAATGGAGGATTTTTAAAAATATGAATGCTAACCCCACGAAATTATCATTCAGTTGCAAATTGAATCAGAAAATGCAATTTCCAGTTCAATTTATTCTATCGCTCTAATAAAAATAAATAGCATTATTAAAATAAATATGCAATAGAATAATCTTTACAGATCACTGCCGTCCCTCACAATCCTACAACCCCACCACCAAAACCTTTCCTCTCATCAGCCCTCAAATGACTCATCAAACCTGCTGCAGATCCACAAAGTTTGATGTAAATATGTCATAAGAAGGACGTCCTTCTCGTTGTATCAGTTGATAAAATTTAGGCATATGCACCACCATATGTCTCTTAAGATCAGAATCTGACTTACAGATTTTGTTACATTTTGCACAAGACACATTGTTTGTTCCTGGAGTGTGCATGAATTGTCCCTGATGAGATTTCCTATGATTGACAGATCCAGCATTAGAAAGCAGAATTCGACCACATGTCTGACATTTCCGACCCTCAACGTTCTCTCCAATATGACAGATGCATCTCTTTCGAAATTGACGCTTGAAGTTTTCATGCTCAATTCTTTCACTCTCAAAACTGTCTTAAAAAAACTTTTCAAAACTTAGATAAAACCAAAGATACAGACAGGCACATCTATACATATATAAAGAGCAGTTGTGTGTCTCTGTATGTCCGGAAGAAAATAAATCAATTAATGACAAAGTAAATATATATATACATATTAAATATCAACAGGACTTGGTTTTTGAGCAAAAATAATAGTGATTTGATTCATATTCGTGAAGATAATTAAAAAATAAAATTTAAATGATAACAGCAGGGATTTTTTGTTCATTTAATATTTTAGATAGTAGACATTAACATTTCTTTTCAGAGTAGCTGGATCAATGCAAGGTCTTTTTTTTTACATAGGGATTTAAATGGGGTATCCCACGCGGATTCAAATCACGATTAAGTAATAATGGATCTGCGGGACTAACTTGTAAAAAATTCCCCTCTACCCAAGCGACGCTGGGTAGCCGATGCTAGTTAATTATATAATTCAATGGTAACTTTCCTTTGAAATTCCAAAGCAAATCTTTAACATCGTTTTTCTTAACTTTATGCTATTTCAGCATTGTCTACTTTACGTTTGGTTTTACATATTCAATTCAGTATACAATTCATCTCCTATACGCATATGATTAGCTATATTTATCTGAAAATGAAAATAATATTTTCAAAACAAGTTTTTTTCTTTTCAAAATGCACTTCGTTTAAGTAAGGAAACAGAAAACAATTTTTATTTCAGCTTGATATCATATCTTTACTAGTTTTCACCCCCACCACACACACACACACACACACACACACACATACACATATATATATATATGTATATATATATATATAAATAGATAGATAGATATAGATATAGATATATAAATAGATTGATATAATCTATTGGTAAATAAAAAGCTTAAAAATCGGTCATTTTGCGGTTATAGATCGATTTCTACCTACAGGTATCAGTGCATATCTATGAGTTTCATCAGACCAGTGATATTATTGGACACTAGTAGCGGCTACTTGGTGTCGCCTGGGTAGAGAGGGATTTTTAAGTTAGTCTCGTAGATCCATTATTAATGAATCGTGAGTTGAATCCTCGTGTGATGCCCTATTTAAATCTTTTTTTTTTTTTTTGATAGACCTTGCATTCGTCCAGCTACTCTGAAAAGAAAGGTTAATGTCTACTATCTAAAATATTAGTTGAAAAAAATCCATGCTGTTATCATTTAAATTTTTATGTTTTAATTATCCTCACGAATATAAATCAAAACTCTATTATTTTTGTTCAAAAACCAACCCTGGCGATATTTGATGTGTATATATATATATATATATATATATATATATATATATATATATATATATATATTTACTTTGTCGTTAATTGTTTTATTTCGAAGTTTCCCCCGGACATAAACATACACACAACTGCCATTTATGTATGTATAGATTATTTATTTTTTACTATTTTTCATTTATTTGGGAATTATTCAAGTAAACATTTCTTTATTATTTCGAGTAAAATTAAATTTTATTAACTAAAATTAAATTCTATTAAAGTTTATCATTTCGAGTAAAAACTTCTTAATTATTTGTACTTGTACAAAATAAAAAAAACACCCTCCGGGCGATGTAAAAATAGATTTTTGAAACATATTGCCTGAGGGGTGGGAGTAAAGAATTCAATGTCAGCGAGTTTGTACCCTAAGTAAGTAAAATCATCAAATTCATTAAAGGATTAAAAAATAAAACAATTTGAAAAGTTAACTTTAAATTTGTATTAAAATAAAACAAACTATATATAGATATATAATAGCAGTCATGTATTTATTAAAACTTGTTTTTAAAAAAACAATGAGGACAGTTTAATGTTGCATGTTCAAATTTTGAGTGTATTTATTTTTATGTTATGACGATTTTGGGTAATGTGACGTAAGCAGTGACGTAATTTTTGTTACAGACAAAAACCGGAAGCGAACCTCCATTATTAATAGATAGATAGATAAATAACAAGATAAATGAAAAGAACTAAGACTGAATAAAACTTCCCGACATCTGAAGAACTTTATCTGGACCCTTTTTTTTTCATTTTCTTTTCATAATAGACGTATGCAAGTTAAATGCACTTGGTTACCTCTTCTGTGCCTAAGAAAAGTGCCATGATTTTGTTTGCCTAGACGCGGCATAATATTATGACCGAAATCTTCGTGCCTCGGCCAAATTTGTTTTATTAGAAGTGCGCAGTGTTATAAATCACTGCGTTCATGAAAACAAACATTGTTCATAGAATAGTCACAATCCCGTGAACACTGGCACACGTGGCGCTTTGTGCAATGGCAGACGCGCACTTCTTAAAGTTTTTTTTTTTTTTTTTTTACTCTTGTACCAAGATATGCATATAGATAAACAAAACAAATCCTGTTAGGGACGATATGTTCTCTTTATCATATATTATATATATATATATATATATATATATATATATATATATATATATATATATATTATATTATATATATATTTATATATTATATTATATTATATTATATTTATATATATATATATATTATATTATATCATATTATATATATATTATATAAATATATATATTATATATTATATATATATATATATATATATATATATATATATATATATATATATATATCGCGGCCGAAGCAGTATGGTGTCTGACTATGCCTGCTGAAGTCCCGGTATCGATTTCTACCGGAGGGAAATCGTTAGTATACATCGCTGATGAGACTTAATAAAGTCGAAACACTCTGTACGATGTTCTACACACCGGGCGATCCTTTGCTGAGAATGACTTGTCATGATTTTTTCTATAATTATCGAGATTTATGCGATATATGCATTGTAATTTCCTTCAAGCAAAAAAATATAAATAATAATAATAATAATAATAATAATATATATATATATATATATATATATATATATTATATTATATTATATATATATAGATATATATATATATATGATGAATCCGGATTAAAAACTTTAACATCTAAAAACAGACCTAACTATCATTATGCTCTGATGATGATTTTTAATAAATCGAAATATTGTCAATATCAGCAATGTAAAAGGATATAAAAATATATTCATTTTAACAACAAAAAATGTTTTTTAAACCCTTTTCATATCTCTCTCTCTCTCTCTCTCTCTCTCTCTCTCTCTTCTCTCTCTCTCTCTCTATCTATCTATCTATATATATATATATATATATGTGTGTGTGTGTGTGTGTGTGTGTGTGTGTGTGTAGAAGGAATGACGTACCGGTAAAAATATTGGGTTGGTCTCAATATTTGGTTGGTATAAGTGTTACTCGGATAAGTCAGTGTTATAAACAAATATAATGCGCTCAATACGTAAGTAGAGCGGATTTAATATATATATATATATATATATATATATATATATATATATATATATATTGTGTCCCATCCTGCCCCTGCAGAGGGGTTGGTATATATATATAGTATCCAGTTGCCGCTTGAACTTTTCCGTCGCAGTGGTTTCAGTAAATAATCAAAAACTGCTCAATATATTAAAAATATAGAGCAGTATTAATACTAATAATATTATTGTTAAAGGGAAAATAAAGGGTCTACCATGGTTTCAATCAAAATTGATTTCCTCAGGACCCTACTCAACATTAACTAAGTCGATGTAACAGATATACCAACCCCTCTGCAGGAGCAGGATGGGGCACAAGGTCAATTTCTGAAGTATAGCTTAACAGGTTTGAATTCAGTGTTTTCCTTCTCCTAGACTGGTTACCTAGCTAATGTCAAAGAGCACAATCTGTCCTACTATTTACCCAAAGCTGGGCGAGACTAGTCCCATGTATACCGTTCCCAATAGTCTTAGCACTACATGAAATACAAAAAGTCTCATTCAGGATTTTCTCATTTCGCATATATACATTTACCAACATTTACCAACCCCTCCGCATGAGCAGGATGCGATACTAGGTAATTTTCTTAATCGGAGTTTAACAGGTTTGAATTAAGATTTTTCCTTCTCCTAGACTGGTTTCCTAAACATGGTTAAAAAGTCCAGTCTGCTGGAGGGAGAGTAGTTGAATGCATACGTTTTCAAATTGTCTTAGTGCTAATGCCAACACCTTTGTCCAGATTTGAACTCGAGTTGACGAGTCAATTTCCTACGACCCTAACCATTACACCATACTCCCTTCTTTCTCATATATCGACCATTGAGGTTTTACTTGGTTGGGCTTGGTTTGGTTTCTTTGTTTAATGGCACATCACGTCTTTCTGATTTAATATATTTCATTACATTACAACTTAAATACTTACACCCGGAGGGTGCATATTCTTGCAAGTACTTGTAATATACACTGATTCAGGAGTTTCGGCTTCTGAGTCTCTAAATAATGGTAAAATAAATCGCGGGATATGGAGGGGCACCTCCCCTGGCGGCACCTGCCTCTCGTATAAAATAGGCAGAGCCAGGTTTATTGCCCGGTGCCAGAGGGGCCTCAAAAGGGAAACGTCAAAGGGATCACGCACTTTTTGCACTGCCAACTGAATCCGCTTCGGTTTGTTCCCCACGTTAAAAGGTTATTGTATCAATCTGGCCCCGTGGAAGGTCAGGAAAATACTTACATTTAGCTCAGTCGGTAGAGCGGACGACTAAAATCCAGAAGGTTCCTGGTTCGATACCGGCCCTCACCAACTCAGCGTATAATTAGCACAGGGATATGTGCGGTAAAGTAAGGAGCTGGTGGGTTGATGTTACAATTTATGGGTGTCATGAATTGTTGGCAGACCCTGTAGCGAGAATAAGGGCCGTTGGCATTGAGATCAGCGAGTGGAAATTTACCAGTGACGGTTATACCTCCCTGACACTTAGAGGCGCGAATCTCACGTGACATGAGAAACACGTGATTAGTTTTAGATTTGAGATTCGACCAGACTTTGAAGCAGAGCAGACATGCTGCTGCAGAAGTTGATTTCTCATTCGCGCGGTGATATGGGTTAGATAAAATAAAAAGCTGGATTGAGAAATAAAATGTCTTGTTCATTTAATTAATTGCAATGACAAAAAAAGCCCAGGAAAAAGAAGCCCTAAGTCAGGAGAAGCCAACCTTTCGTTTGGAGGAAGAAGTAGATAGAAGAAGCCAGCTAAACGAAATGTCGGCCAGAAAAGAAGAAGAGAAAATAGAAGACAGAAACAGGGCAACTGGATGAGTAAAGATGTCAACAAGTGTTAAAGTAAGATCTCCTCTCCAAATAAGTCTCCAATCTGTCTCTGTCTCTGTCTCTGTCTTTCTTCTCTCTCTCTCTCTCTCTCCTCTCTCTCTCTCTCTCTCTCTCTCATATGTCTCTCTGAAAACTCTCCCACACTCTCGTTTATATATATATATATATATATATATATATATATATATATATATATTGATTATTTCTTTCTTTATAGTTGATTGGCAATCTACAATTCAAACAATTTTATAAATCTTTATTAAAATAAACTGAAATTTTCCTAACTTAATTTCTTGTGTTAAAACTAAGATTCTAAATATTTCACTATCTTAGAAGTGCCCATTGAGCATTTATCCTTGTATTAGCAGGACCTGTAGATATACCGCAGTATAATGTAATTATTACAACATTTGATATGTTTACTTAAAAGCTATAGCAAAACGGTTCGATATGTAAAAAAAAACAAAACAACACCAACTGTCTTACACAATCCTAACTTATGTATGTTCTATCATTGATATTGAGTACTCTTTATTTATAAACTAGCAGCAGCTACCTGGCGTCGCCTGGGTTCAGGGGTATTTTTTAAGTTAGTCCCGCAGATCCATTATTACTGAACCGTGAGTTGAATCCTTGTGGGATGCCCCATTTAAATACATATGTAAAAAAATTAGACCTTGAATTGATCCAGCTAATCTGAAAAGAAATGTTAATGTTTACTATCTAAAATATTAAATGAACAGACAAATCCCTGCTGTTATCATTTAAATTTTATTTTTTAATTATCTTCATGAATATAAATTAAATCTCTATCATTTTTACTCAATAACTAAGCTCTGACTATATTTAATGTATATATATATATATATATATATATATATATATATATATATATATATATATATATATTTATATATATATCTAAAGGGCAGTTGTGTGAATCGGTATGTCGAAGAAAACTTTGAAAATAAAACAATTAACAACAGAGTATATATATATATATATATATATATATATATATAGGTATATGTAAAAACAATTTTTTTTTGTGATGAAACAAAGAAAATACAGTGCTCAATCACAAATTGTGAGAGCTAATATTTATTTATTTTATAAAGTTTTCACAGATCAATATTCATTATAAACAGCGACCCAGGTTTCATGCCAAGGGGCAATCATCAGGTTGTTGAGCAAGATCCCATGGTGTTTGTTGAAGATCTTTACTCAATGTCACATTTTGGACCGCAAATAACGTCGGTTAGTTCCGCGGACGCTATTGTAGTTCGGATTTACTAAAAATAAATTTTTTCAAAATTTGCATTTTTTTGTAGTAATGCCAACGAAGTTACTTCCCTTTATTCGTTAAAAATATGTGACATAAAAATATGTGATACGGTCCAAAATGTGACATTGAGTAAAGATCTTCAACAAACACCATGGGATCTTGCTCAACAGCATGATGATTGCCCCTTGGCATGAAACCTGGGTCGCTGTTTATAATGAACATTGATCTGTGAAAACTTTATAAAATAAATAAATATATATATATATATACTCTGTTGTTAATTGTTTTATTTTCAAAGTTTCCTCATATATATATATATATATATATATATATATATATATATATATATATATATATATATATATATTTATATATATATATATACTCTGTTGTTAATTGTTTTATTTTCAAAGTTTCCTCCGGATATACAGATTCACACAACTGCCCTTTATATATGTATAGATATAGCAAACTTTTATATAAAACCAGTTGTTTTATGTTTTTCTTGCTACTTAGACAGAATTATCTGGAGGTTTTAGAGAATGGGGGAGCTCCTCCTCTTCTCGATCCTCTTTTTTCTTTTTTTCCTCCTGAATGTTCTTGTGTTTCATTAACGGAATGTTAGTACCTGTTAGGGCGCCATCTATGGGTTGAATTGATAAAAATAAAATGTCCGATGTTTGATGTGGTATATAATATTGACATGTAAAATCCAACCACCCAACCACCAGCATACAATTATACGGTTTCACGTATTTCTACATAATCATAATAGTTTGTATAATTTATGGTTTCAAATAGTCCTGTCTATATATTAATATTCGTATTCTTTAATTGTACGACCGTTATCTTCTTGCAACACCCTCTAGTTAAAAATGAGACTGTTCAAATCGTCCAAGATGAAATGTAAGAATATAAATCCTGATTATATGGTGTTGCTTATCCGTCGAATTCTTATTTCTTATGAATGTCGTCACCTCAGCTAAATCATAGATCATTCCGTTTTTGCTACAAGCCTTTGGGACAAGCATATAGGTCCTTGGGATTAACATGACCAGCCGATTAAACGCTGGAGGCCTCTCCAGTCGCTCGTCATGCCCAAGTGAAAGCCTACTCAGGCCCAAGGATTCTGTCATTAAGCATCACTGTTCGCCACATTTACCAACTTTACCAACCCATCCTTCGAGGCGGGGGTCCGGTGTGCTTCGGCCACTGAAACGGTAAAAGTTATTTATAGGGTCGACTCCAGGGGGGCTATCCCCCCAAGCAATACCTGCCCCCTTGATTTAAATGGGCAGGTCTGGGTTTATTACCTAGCGCCTCAGGCGCCCCCTTGATTGGTAATGTCGACGGGATAGACGCAATTTTTGTGCTTACCACCCATAAGCTTCGGCTTATGGGTGGGCCCACGTTAAAACGAGACCTTATGTCCAGGGCTCATGAGTGGGATGAGAGGCAAATAAACATCACTGGTCGCCACATATGAGCAACCGCTGGTCCCATTGAACGGTGGTCTTACCCCCGCACAGGAGTGGTGTCGGCATATTCTACAACCCCAGTCGACAGGGCATTTCCAACCCTTCCTTCGAGACAGGGGTCCAGTGCGCTTCGGCCACTGGACCGGTCATGTTAAATTACTAGCGTCGATCCCAGAGGGCCGTCCCTCCAGGCAATACCTGCCTCATTGCACTTAAAGGGGCAGGGCTGGGTCTATTGCCCAGAGCCTGAGGCGCCCCCCCCTTGAGGGGGAATGCCGACGGGATCGACGCAATTTTTCTACCTACCACCCCATGAGTCTCGGCTTGTGGGTGGTGCCCACATAAAACGGCCTTGTGTCATATCGTGTGAAAGTGGGACACATGTAAAAACCAGTCGGCAGGGTTTGAGACCTCTGGAATAAAGCCGAAAACCTCTCATCGAAAAATGTTTTGCTCTAACCATTGATCTATCCTGCAACTATTTTTGTAATCCCGTTCTTTGCATGCATACACACGACCGTGTTCACACTGGTATGACACCCAGACACGAAGACAGGCACACAGACGTACCTACGTTGATAATGTGGAGTACAACTTTAATAGATGTCCACATCTTTTACTTTTTCTTCTTTTCTCTTCATAGACAGGTGTTCATTATTCCTGTCGCAAGTAAACAGGGTCTGATTAATGGCCGTGTCAATGAAGATAACGTTTCCGGTTGCCGAGCCGTTAGCTCCGATCACCGACGACTACCGAGTGTTAATATCAATGTACAACAAAAGATTTAAGTGAGAAGGAATAATCCTAATTTCCTCACCTTGCTTTTCAGAAAAGAAATATATTTTTTAAAGTTGCAGCTTTTCAATGTTTCTTTCCTTCTTTTTTTTTTATTTTTGTTCTTTTTTTTATTTTTGTTCTTTTTTATTTATTTATTTATTTTTTTCCTCGTAGGAACTATTTATCTTACTTTTTCTTCTTGAAGTTTTTATTCTATTTTATCCATTTTTTTTTTTTTTTACTTTCCTTTATCGTATATTCTAGCTAGCAAGGCAATCTGCTGCTTTCTGGGATCACACTTCTATCATATATGTATTTACCAACTCCTCCGCACGAGCAGGACCCAACACAAGGTCAATTTTTAAAAAATCATATCTTTTTAACACTTGTACCAAGATGTGCATATAGATAAACAAACACGATCCCGTTAGGGACGACTTATTCTCTCTTTATCATATATATATATATATATATATATATATATATATATATATATATATATATATTGTGTCACATCCTGCTCCTGCAAAGGGGTTTATATGTATATATATATATATATAAGAGAAGGTCCGCAAAATATATTATGTTTTCAGAAAAAAATTTGTTATTCTTTTTATCTTATATATGCAACACGTGTTTCAGATCTTCTGGTATCTTCTTCAGGCTTTGATTGATAATATATATTATCAATCAAAGCCTGAAGAAGATACCAGAAGATCTGAAACACGTGTTGCATATGTAAGATAAAAAAGAATAAACATTTTTTTTCTGAAAACATAATACATTTTGCGGACCTTCTTTTTTATAAAATATTGAATTTTCTCCTGTTGGAACCAGAACAACATTATATATATATATATATATAAAGATAAATCTAATGAGTCAGACGAACCTACTATTAGTTTCGCTTAATGCTCTTCAGGGCTAAGATCTAGGATTTACCAACACGCTTGGTATATTAAATTATATATATATATATATATATATATATATATATATATATACTAACCCCTTCGCAGGATGCGACACAAGTTCACTTTTTTAAGCGGAGTTTAACAGGTTTAAATTCAGAGTTTTCTTTCTCCTAGACTGGTTACCTAGCCATGGTGTAAGATCCCAGTCTACCCTACTATTTACTCATAGCTGGAGGGAGAATTGGATTCACACTTTTCCAATGGGTATTAGCGCCATGTAAAAATGCAAAAGGTATCGTCGAGGAATTGAACACGGGTCGACGAATCCATTTCCCACGACTCTAACCATTAGACCACATTTGCATTTACCAACACTCCGTACGAGCAGAATGTGACACAAGGTCAATTTCTTTCTGAATTTTTAAAATTCAGTTTTTCTTCTGGCGAACGGGTAGGGTCAGTCAAGAGCATCCCTTTGTGGTGTAAGCTAGTCTTGCAGATCTATCACTACTGAAAAGCCAGTTCGATCCTCGTTGTATACTTTTGACATTGTGTCACATTCTACTCGTGGCGAACGAGTTGAGAAATAAAGATTTTCCTTCGTGATGTAATGGTTAGCAAGCTAATCTTGCAGATCTATCACTCCTGAAAAGTCAGTTCGATCCTCGTTGTATGCTCCATACTTTTGACGTTGTGTCACATTCTATTCGTGTTGAGAAATAATCATTCCCTTCGTGGTGTAATGGTTAGCAGGCTAGTCTTGCAGATCCATTACGGCTGCAATAGTGAGTATGATCTTCGCCGGATGCCTCACCCTTCCTACCGTATGTCACATTCTACTCGTGGCGAACTGGTTGGATAAAAAAGACGATTCTTCTTTGTGTAATGGTTAGCAAGCTAGTCTTGCAGATCCATGAAAAGTCAGTTCGACCCTCTTGTATACTCCATACTTTTGACGTTGTGTCAACTTCTACTCGTGGCGATCTGGTTGGATAAAAAAAGACGGTTCTTCTTTGTGTAATGGTTAGCAAGCTAGTCTTGCAGATCAATTATTTCTGAATAGCGAGTTGGATTCTCACTGGATGTCTCATACTTGCAACCTTCTGACATCCTACCCGTGGGGAGCGTGTTGGTTAAAAAAAGGCCGTATCTTCTTTGTGTCATGGTTAGCAAGCTAGTCTTGCAGATCAATGACTACTGCAATTGCGGATTGAATTCTCACTGGATGCCTCATACTTGCGACCTTGTGTCACATTCTACTCGTGCCGAATGAGTTGGGTTAAAAAGGCGCCACTTTGTGGTATTGTTGTATATTGTACAAACGGAAATAGGAATTTCCGGTTACATTAAACAAAGAAAAGACGAAAAAATGACAAAGGACTTCTTTCCCAGTAAAAGCGAACAAAGAAGTTAAAATACGGAAGCGAGGCTTTCCGGTCAAAGAAGCAGGGAGAAGATAAAGAAATATATAACAAATGCTCATTATCAGATCAAAAGATAAAGATGCGTAGGAGCACCTATCAATATAAAAGGCCTGGGGGTTCGAGCCGACAGCAGTCAGTCAGGAGACAGCGAACAGTGCACAAGGAGCGACCGTCGACACGGTCCGTCGCGGCCAAGGGTGCTGAGACGCCAACAGCCACCCCTTTACCTCACCATCCCAGCAGTAGTAGTAATCATTGTCAACGCTCGCCGCCCACCACGTACAGCCGAGAAGAGAAATAAAGTCAAAACTCTTACTTTACCCATGTGTGTTTTTTTCATTAAGCGACCACTTTTTATATCGCTTTTGGTAGACTGAAAACCCCAGTACGTAACAGTATATGCGTTAGTAAGATAGTCTTGCTGATCCATTACTACTGCAATAGCAACTGTGATCCTTGGTAGATGCGCTATTCCTGTGTCCTTGTGTCACATTTTACCCGTGCCGAACGGTTTGGATGAATACATATTTCGGAAATACGTTGTTCTTTTCTCTTTAATAGACATTTCAACACCTATTTACTACAGGTAACCTGCCTCACCGAACTTATTCTTAGCTGTGAACAAATCATCTGACACAGCTACAAAGAGGAGTTGTAAAAACACTCCCACCCACCCAGGAAGTGCCTTTCTCATCGCATTAAAAGGAGGAAGGCCAGGGTCAATCACTGATACCTCGGGATACCAAAATAGAAATGCCGATCAGCAGAGATGAGCTATTTTTGGCACCATCACATATGCGTAATCATCATCATCATGTCGCGCTGTCAGCACGGATATCCATGACAATCTCTCTCCACCCGTCACTATCGCTCACCATTCTCGGAAGGTCTTCTATGTAGCATCCTGTATCCGCACAGAGCTGATCAATGTACGTCTTTGCTGGTCGGCCCACACTGGCGTGCCCATGTGTTGGCTTCCACAGGAGGACGTCGCTTATGAGTTCGTCCTTGCTTCTCCAGCAGTGTCCCACGTATAGGAAAGGCATGGGCCGCTATAAATAAATTATCGGTCATATGGAAATCCAATCTCTCAGACAAGTTAAAGAGACAGTTCTTCCAGGCCGTTGTCGTATCAGTGCTGCTGTATGGCTGCACCACCTGGACCCTAAATAAGCGACTAGAGAATAAACTAGATGGGAGCTGCACAAGAATGCTGCGGGTGATCCTGAACAAGACGTGGAAACAACACCCCACGAGAAAACAGCTGTACGGTAACCTGCCACATATCACCCAAACTATCCGAGTAAGACGACAAGACACGCGGGACACATATGTGCGTACATGGCCTGAAATAGACTTGTTTTCATATCGTGTCATGATTTTCAGGGGAAGGCCCATTTATTATCTTACTCCTAGCGATCTTTTTACAACATGAGTAACTTGTGGTTTTCCCTGAAGTCAGAGTGGCAGCAAGTCTTCTCAGCTCACCAGGATTCTTCTCAGTATTCTAGATGAGTTTTTGAATTTGTGTGGTCTTGACAGTCTCAACTCTTATTTGGATTTCTATTTCCCTTTGTCACAGGACTCATGATTAGTTTGATTTTGTTTCTTTGTTTAATAGCATATCAACCTTCGTGGATTATTTAATACCAAACCCTGTTTACTCTCTGGCAAGGTCCAGGTATTCATCTAGTCTTTTGCTTACAATTTCTCTCACTTTGTGACTGCTGTAGACAAATAGTTAGCATTTCTGTAATTTTCATTAACTAACACAAGTTTTGGGATTCTCATTTTCTAAGAGAGATTCTGGTGCGTTAGGGCCGGGTTAGCTCAGTCGATAAAGCGTTAGGCTAGAAATCACAAGGTTCCTAGTTCGATACCCGTCCTCGCCAACTCAGCGTTATGAGTAGCACAGGGATCTGTGCGGTAAAGTAAGGAGCTCGTGGTAGGTGTGGCGCTCCACCTCGGATGCAAAAACAATCTCCTTAGTCTAGCGCAGGTGAAAAGGGGATAGACTTACTCGCTGATTGGCTGATAACAACATTAGGCCGCCCCGACGACTTTACTTACTTACCTATCAATTATGTACAATAGTGTAGTTAAAATCAACTAACGGTTTTATGCGAAAATACAGGGAATTTGATTGACTAGATTTACCCCTGTATTTGACCTCATCTCTTATTGGACAGCCAATGGGAGAAGTTCGTTTAGAAAAAAATCAGTTTTTGACCGGGCGATGAACGAGGTGGATTTTGCCTGTGGGTATAACCCCTGAGATCAACGCTGTTAATTATAGCAACCCCCGTCCGAGGGGCGGGACTGGTTTGTGCATATAACATTTTCTAACATGATCAAATACTAGTAGCTGGCATAATCCCTAATAGCTTAACTTCCTAGCCAGTCGGGCTTACTCATATACTCCTCCTGTGCCAGTTTGCTGCGTTCGTTTATTAGTTGTTGCTATCCCCAGAGTGAAAACCAGGTATTTTAAATTAAAAAGGGAAAAAATAGTCTTCTGTAAACGAAAAAGAACTATCGTTAGCAATATTTTTTTAAATATATAAAAATCTCTGGAAATATGTTGTGCAAAATTGCATATTTGTAATCATACATTTTTAGATAGATTAAATAAATCTTTATTCACGAAAAAATATTGTGTACAACATCCTACCTGGTCGTTTAAAATTTAGTATTAAATTATTAAGTTAATAAAGGTCAATCAGAGAAAATACTTTTCTTTGAATTAATACAAAAAATTATATATTGTTTTTAAAACTACGAACAGAAATAACGTGACAAAAATTAGAAAAAAAATTTTTTTAATAGTTTAAAAAAAATTACTTTTAAATTTTCAAATAACTTTTTGGGGTATTATTCATTATAGAATTAAGTCCTTAATGAATAGATTGCTAAAAATTGCATTCGTTTATTATGTAGTTTATTGTTTTATCTCTCTTTCTCTTAATAACCTGAATTATTTTCCTGGGTCATATCTATTCTAGATTTTACATAGTCAATTCATATGACGTCACTTTTGTATGATATTCAAATTCTTTATTTAGATTTCCTCTGCGTGGCCATGTTCAGGTCATCTCATGTGCGAATTCACGTTTGGTGAGGAAAGAACTGATTCTCACTGTCTGTTCTCTTTAATCTGGGATTCATATCACGTATTCTGTACCCAACAATGTCGCTAGCCAGTAAATCCTATTTGTTTTTCCAAACATCTGTAGATGTAACACCTTCTTTCAAGGTCACCACATCAGATGGTCGTCTGCACACAACGATACTGGCCTGTCTGTAATTTATTACATTACAATTTGAATAACTGACATAATACAAAGACAAAAACAAAGAGAGAGAGAGAGAGAGAGAGAGAGAGAGAGAGAGAGAGAGAGAGAGAGATATTTGATTCAAAATATTTCATCTTATCATCATCTATTTTGTCCTATATCAGGGGTCACCAAACTACGACCCACGGGCCGGATCTGGCGCACGAAAACATTTCATCAGGCTCACCGACTTTATGCTAATGTTGCGTTCTTTGATAATGTTTTGAAAATAAATATGTTGGTTGAATTTGTTTTTGTACATCTGACGCCACTCATTCATGAATATAACATGGAAAGATAAATTTTGTTTTACATCTTTTTTTCAGAGCTTTCGTTCTGACTAGCAAGTATTGGACACAATATTAATGTGGCCCGCGCTCGTTATTTTATCAATTATCCGACCCACCTTGAAAAACATTTTGGGTTCCCTCTCATATATCAACGCTCACAATTTAGCATCTGTTAAAACTTGCCTAGACTGTTTGGTTGGTTTTGTTGTTTGGGTTTTAAGGCATGTCAACCCTTGTTGGGTCATTTTATTTTATTTATTTATTTCATTCATTCTTCATGGGCACTCAATTTTTTGAAAACTCAATTTTTTTAAAGCAAACTCATTTTTTTCTTTTTAACCCATAGGTGGGACCCTAACAGTTACTACCACTTCGAGTTAAAGTGGACCTGGAAGTAATGGGGATGAAGGGTTGCTCCACATTTCCCATATCTCCAGAACTTGAACCTCACCATCAGATAGAGTTTAACGTCATACCCAGGACATGAAGACCCTCAGCCACCATATTCTAGCACATGTGAGAAAAATGGGAGCATCTCAGGTGGTGTAATGGTTAGCAAGCTAGATTAGTGGACCATTATTAGTGAGTTCGATTCTCACTGGGTGCCCCAAGCTTCTGGTCTTGTGTCGCACCTAAGCTAGGCTTAGTTCTAAGGGCACCTCTCATGGCGTAATGGTTAGCAAGCTAGATTCGCATGACATTGTTAGAGAGTTCGATTTTCATTGTGATACCCATGTTTCTGCCCTATGTGAGAAAAAGAGTTGGTTTTGCCATAAGGGCAATTGGGTTCGGACAATCATATTGCTGCTAGGGCTTGACGTGACCAGCTGATTGATCGGAGTTGGCCTCTCCGACCGCCCGTCTAACCAAAGTGAAGTACTGCATGCCATGGACTACTCAGTCATCCGGATTCCATCCTTGAGTATCATAGGTTGAAACCCACGGCCAACAAGTGGCCCCATTGGGAGGATTTTGCCCATATGCAGGGGTGCAGCCGGGGTAATCTAATGCCCCAACCGACAGGGCTGATGATATTTGTTACCGTTCTACAAGCATCTACCTAGGAGGTGCATGGTTTAATGGTAAGAATCATAGGAAATGGACTCGTCGACGCAAGTTCACATCCTGGACGAAGCTCTTTACATTTTACATAGCACTAATGCACTTGTGAAAGGTATGAATCCAGCTATTTTCCTTCCAGCTATGGGTAAATAGTAGGGTGGACTCAATAATCGTGGCTAGGCAACCAAAGAGAAAGAAAACTCTGAATTCAAACCTGTCTTACTTCGCTTACTTGATAGACTTCTGAGTCTTAAATTCAAGGCTGACTTGAAGTGGAACGTATATATAACATACTAGATAAAACGTGACCCGTTGGGTCACCCATTCAGCACTGTGTTGATAATTGAGATAAGGGAAAGGGGAGTTAGTAAAGCGAAAAAAAGATACGGCCGGTCAAAACATTAAAATCATTTTGTAAACTTTCTAAGAAAGGGAATGTTTGACCTCATTTAAGCTGGTTGTGAAATTTAACATAGAAATATATTTCAAATTCTCCCTTCTCTCTCTCCTCCCCTCCCACTCCCCTCTCTCTCTCTCTCTCTCTCTCTCTCTCTCTCTCTCTCTCTCTCTCTCTCTCTCTCTTTCTCTATCTCTTTCTCTCTCTACTCTTCAGAGAAACTAACATCATATAACAAGGAGGTAGTCAAGAGATACATAGAGGGGAAGAAAGTGAGAGTTGACTTAATTGAAAATAAGAGTAATTAGAACGAATTAAAACAGAATTTTAAAAAAGTATAATTCAATCCTAAAAATAAGGAATAATTTGTATTATTTTCGTTTCATTAAACTAAACAGTAAAAAAGCCTTTAGGAAGCAAAAGTTGATTAACTCAGCTTTAGTATAATAATAGATAATAGAGGTTGCACTAAAAATGATGGACTTTGTCTAAAGCCCTAGAAATGTTGACACCTACATCACAACTGTTGTTATATGCCCTTCATCTCGGGTATATAAATGCGAGAGAGAGAGAGAGAGAGAGAGAGAGAGAGAGAGAGAGAGAGAGAAAGAAGGGAGAGAGACAGTAAGAGAAAAAGAGAAAGTGAGGGAGGAAGAAAGAATGAGTGACTGTGTGAGAGACAGAGAGAGTAAGAGAAAGGGATTGAGATATAAAAAAGTGAGTATGTAAGTCTGTGTATGTGTTTGTGTGTGTATGTGTGTGTGTGTGTGTGTGAGAGAGAGAGAGAGAGAGAAAGAAAAATAGGGAGAGGGAGATATAGTAAGAGAGAGGGAGAAAGTGAGTGAGGGAGAAAGAATGAGTGACTGATTGAGAGACAGAGAGAGAGTATGAGAAAGGGATTTGGGGATATAGAAAAAAGTGAGAATGTAAGTGTGTGTGTTTGTGTGTGTGAGAGACAGAGAGAGAGAGAGAAAGAGAGAGGGGGAGAGGGAGATACACTAAGAGAGAGGGAGAAAGTGAGTGAGCGAGAAAGAATGAGTAACTGAGTGAGAGACAGAGAGAGTAAGAGAAAGGGATTGAGATATAGAAAAAAGTGAGTATGTAAGGGTATTTGCCTGCTCATCCCACTTATGAGGGCTGGACACTTCCCTCTCTCTCTCTCTCTCTCACACACACACACACACACACACAAACACACACACACACTTACATACTCACTTTTGTGTGTGTGTTTGTGTGTGTGTGTGTGTGTGAGAGAGAGAGAGAGAGAGAGAGAGGGGGAGAGAAAGAAAGAGAGAGAGAGTGTGTGAGGCGACGATGATAAGGGGATGATGGATTGGTTCTTACTTCCGTTCTCTTGCTTACTTACTTCGTCAGTCGTCAACTTCTCTGGGCTCTTTTCTCCAGGTTGATTTCTTCTTTCCGGGCTGGACAGTCTGTACCTTTCTTGTTGTAATTAATTAACAAAAAACTTGTCGTTTTCCTATCTTCTCTATTAAAAACAAACTCACCCAAGTATTCTCGAAACCGCGCGGTGAGAAGCTATATGTTCAGAGAACGGTGAGTGACTGGCCGCACCTGACTAAAACCTGTTTTACGGGGGTCATTGGAGGTTACCATATATCAATCTTAACGGTCGGCAGTAACTTTTCACTTAACTTTCTGATTTCAATTTTTAACGAACTCAATTCAAATTATATCTAAAATACTTACATAATTCATAAGATACTCATGAATTATGTAAAAGTGTGTCTCTATAAATCTCAGATCCATCCTTAAATTATTATTATTTATTATCATAACCTTGTAATATGCTTTTTATGGTAGGCCACATACTATGAGAGGGACATGATTTCGTAGGCCACATTCAAAAAGTAGGCCACATATTATAATGGTACCCATATATTCTACACAAAATCATAGGTATTTATTTATTTAACGTCTTGATACTAAAAAAATGACTAGTTCTTTTTGTAGATAATTTTCTCGTAAAACTCTATACGTCAGGTAACTTTAAATATATATTAGAATAAAAGAAACTATATGTAAATATATAATGTATTTAGTAAAACTTGTTAAAAAAAACAATAAGGACCGTCTAAGTTTGCATACTCAAATTTTGAGTGTATATTATGTAAGGTTGATCTTGATTTTATATATTGACGATTTTAGGTAATGTGACGTAAGCAGTGACGTAGTTTTGGTTACAGATAAATAGAGATTGAATTTTCATTATTAATAGATTCTATTCTATAGGAGGTGGCGTTGTATAACGGTTATCATAAGAGAGAATGATGTTGTTGTCCCTATTTCAAATCCTGGATTCGTTTAGCTTAGTGTCGTACCCGGAATTCTGGTTTTGTTTTTGTGAAATCATAGAATAAGAACAAAAAATGATGGGTAATTTTCACCTTTAGTTGTTAAAATTCCTAGCATAAAATTGTGCGTGCGCATTATCTGAAATGAACTTAATTGTTATTAAGAACACGTTTTATGATATCTTTGTTAAAGCATGCAGTTGTATTGTTTTCGAAACGATTCTAAGATTTGTATATTTCCTACGGACACATTCAAAATGGCCACCGTCTTGTTTCAAAGTGAAAGTCAGTTGGCTAAATTCCTAGCATAAAATTATCTGAAATGAACTTAATTGTTATTAAGAACACATTTTATGATATTTTGTGTTAAAGCATGCAGTAGTATAGTTTTCGAACAAGTTTCTAAGATTTTTTTTATTTCGCTATTTCAAAATAGCTACCGGCTTAGTTCAAAGTGAAAGTCAAGGGAGGTTACTCTAATCGACTTATTTTCTAGAAATTTTTACAACTAAAGGTGAAAATTACCAAATGACGTAGATATTTTTTTCTTTTTTTACAAATGACCCATGATATTATCAATGTGTCAAGAAATCATTATATATTGAGTATCCTTATTATAAGCTCCCAAGTACTCTCAGAGCGTTGTCTGTAATGCCACACAGTTCATTAGGCCACGAA
>CM042146.1:58083837-58086337 GCA_023376005.1 Doryteuthis pealeii | reverse complement strand
TAGACATGAATAACGTTTTTGCCTAAGATTCACAACCAATTCAGTTTAAAATCATTCTCTAATTAATTATTTATAGTAACAGATTTCTGTCTCTTGAATTTTTACGCTAGTGGGAGGGTTCCGAACATTCGCAACAGCACAGCAAAAATTTCAAATGCTAATTTTCCTAGACAATCTTTCGCAACTTTTAAACGATTGGCGCAGTGCAATCTTCATTTTCTTTATAGCATACTAAATAAAACTTAAAATAACCCAACAAAGTTTGACATGCCGTAAAATCTAACCAACCAGCCAACCATCAATTAAAACTATCAGATTAAAATTTTTAAAAATATTTGGTTATTTCTTATAACTCCAACCTAAAGGGGAACCATTCTGAATGAATTTTATCTGTTAATTAATTTACCCATTATTTCCCATAAACTAACCCTAAACCCTAACCCTAATCCTAACCTTAAACCTTTTTTATAACTTTGTATTTTTCTTTGCTTTTTGGTCATGTTTTATTCTTTATTAATTTGATGGGAAAACTTTAACCTGCCATCTCGGCAAAAAATAAAGTGTTGGATTTTAATTGAATTTTTGAATGCTGTACTTCACCTCCAATTTTTTGTTAAAAGGATGGTGCGTCTCGTTGTTTGTACAAACAACATACATTATATACAGACTTTCCGGTTATTTCCTATAACTCCACAAAGGGAATCAATCTGATGAATTTTATCTGTTAATTAATCTAGCCCATTATTTTCCCATTAACTCGACCTTAAACCCTAACCCTAACCCTGACCTAACGCCCGTCTTCTTAATTTTCCTAGTAGATCGATCAATAAATGAATAAATAAATTATCAGTCAGAGTGGTCCGCGCCTTTTTGGTTATAGTAAATAACTAACAATATTTTTTCTAGATTCTAGGACTTTTTGAATCACGGGGACTGAAACCTTCCAACCGCAATCAAGCTAAAGACAGCGTGGAGTCCGAGACTCTTAGTTTAGGCTAGACGGCGGCCGAGAGACGCCTACGATCAATACGGCCTGGTACGTCCAAGTCCTAGTACCTATATGTTGCCCCTTGAACAAACCCCAACCCTTTTTATTCATTATGGTGCTAGAACGCGGTGGCCTGAGGGTCTTGCAATGTCCTGGAATTGACATTAAACTGTATCGATGGTGAAGTTGCCAATTTTGGAGCTCTGGGGGTAATGGAGTCCCTCCTTTGTTATGCCATTACTGTTTCAAGGGTCTAGCTCTGACCCGGAGGGGTAGTTCCTGTTTAGGGTTAAATAGAAAAAAAATTTGAGTTTTAAAAAAATCAAGTTTTAAAAAAACATATTGAGATACCATTCAGAAATGAATAAGACAAAAGTGTCTTCGGAATAAAAATTATTCCAGCGTATGAAGTCGAAGTGGTGCTTGCTCCTTTCAGAAAGTTTTAACAATACCAATCTCGATGAAATCAACAGGGAGTGAGTTTTAATATATTTTTTCCTGATGGAAGAATTAAATGGCACGCCACTTGCTTTGATGTCGTACTAGCTTCTGATCTGAACCAGTAGATAACAAATGGTGTATTAGAAAAGGAATATTCAGGCTGCGTACTGCCATACATCAACGATCTGGATGGTGAGCTTAAACAGTAAGCGAGGTTCATGTCAATAGGAACTGGAATTGGTGTGATTAGAGTTCAAATCGCTAGACAAGGATGCTTCAAGTTTCAAATTCACGCTAATACCAATTAGGGAAAGCATAATTACATCTGTTACCCCCTCCCCCAGTTATGGTAAATAGTATGTATTTCATTTCCCTGTCACACCGGGGAAGCCTCGATAAAAACAACAAAAGTCAGTTTTAAGCGACTTTAAAACAGGTGTTGAATTTATATTTTTTTCCTTCTCCTGAACGGCTGATCATAACCAATGTTAAAGAGCCTAGTCTGCCCTACCTATTTTACCCCAATGGAGAAGAAATAGTTCGCTTCATAACACTCTCCCAAACACCTCTCTAATGTGAAATTGCAAACAGCTTGCTCCAGGATTTGAACCCGTGTCACCGAAGTCTATTTCCTTCAACCAATTAACCAGGACACTACATTTTTTTGTTTTTTTTGCTCGTACATATAAAAATGATACACAACTTTTTTTATGTCTTTTCCTGATTGACCCACATATCTTTGAGAATCTGTGTTAACGGCCTGCCAAGATACGTGTTTCAAAGGTTAAACTGACGCTAAAAAAAAAAATTGTAAAAGTTTTTAAATAAAATAATTGGCGCATTATATATTTTTATTCATTAAATATTTATTCAAAAACTGGAAATGTTCATTAAAATTCGTTCATCCCTGGATTTTTAAAGTATTTTTTTTTATTTCTTTTGGTCGGGCGGAGGTAAATAACGATAGTGGAATAGGTTTCGCGTTAAGGGAAAGTGTAATAGGGGTTCGATTTAACCAGATATTCTTTAGTTTGAACGAATTATTCCTGCTTCAACCTCAGCACAAAGACT
>CM042146.1:58065715-58083737 GCA_023376005.1 Doryteuthis pealeii | reverse complement strand
TTAGTGAAATACCGTTTAAAATTATCTAAACCAGTCATACTAAACCGGGGTCCACATTGACTGTGTGAGTCCAATAACATTAGTGAAATACCGTTAAAATTATCTAAACCAGTCATACTCAACCGGGGTCCACATTGACTGTGGTGAGTCCAGAAACATTAGTTGTAAATACCGTTCAAAATTATCTCAAACCAAGATCTTACTCAACCGGGGTCCACATTGACTGTGTGAGTCCAGATAACATTAGTTAAATACCGTCAAAATTATCTAAACCAGTCATACTCAACCGGGGTCCACATTGACTGTGTGAGTCCAGATAACATTAGTGAAATAACGTTAAAATTATCTAAACCAGTCATACTCAACCGGGGTCCACATTGACCGAGGGGTCCATATAACATTACTGGGGGTTAACACACACACAAAAAAAAAATTGGGGTTTTCCGGTGTTATTTTTTAGCCATGCTCAGTATTGCTTGTTAGTCATTTCTGATGGAACCACCGATTAAAAGTGTCAAGTTCGCGCAGTTATTTGGATTCTGAAAAGCAAAAGCGACTGAAATCATCACCAATTAACAGAAGTATAGAAATAGAAATAGAAATATTTATTTACAGATAGAATTACAACCAAATTCATTATTATAGTACATCCATAAAAATTAGTATTACATTCATGAAAAATTTGTATATTACATTCACGAAAATGTAGTGTAATTACATTCATGAAAATTAGTAATATTTACATTTGTTAGGTGGAGCTCTCTAAGTAGATTAACTAACGAGAAGTTAAAAAAATAAAAAGCATTTCTAATAATAATCAAATTAACTTAAATATCAAATTTAATATGTGAAATACTTCAAGTGATGGCAGCAAATACTGTAATAATAGTTACTTTAAGCGCGGAAGACGAGCTCTACATAATGTTATTTGAAATTATTAAGTGTTATTTTAGTTTTCTTTTAAATGAGTATTTAGTTGGAGAATTTTTAATGTCCATGGGTAATATATTCCATAGTTTTGCACATGATAGCGAATTGATTTTATTCCATAAAATATGTATATGGCGAGTCATACATGGATCTAAAAACGTGCTTAATTGTGTAACGAGTTTGCAACGACGACGAGGGTCAATGCGCTGGTATGACATGGGCATACAAAAACTGCCACTGTGCCTAGAAAAAAATCCATCGACCGAAGTGACTATTATGTTGAAAAATAGATAGATGTTCAAACTTTAAAATAATGTAGACATCATTGACAATAAACAAACGTTTCTGTGATTTCTAAATATTTTGGAGACCTTATCTTTGTGATTATCCTCGTATACAATCGGGGGTGATAAAAATAAATAAGAATTTCTTGCTTTGTGAGAATATTTGGTGCCGTTATAGTATGTGGCCTATCTTTTTGATTCTGTTATAGTATGTGGTCTACCTTTTTGATTCCGTCATAGTATGTGGCCTATCTTTTTGATTCTGTTATAGTATGTGGTCTACTTTTTTTATTCTGTTATAGTATGTGTTTTACCTTTTTGATTGTTTTATAGTATGTGGCTACCTTTTTGATTCTGTTATTGTATGTGTCCTACTTTTTTGTTTTTGTTATAGTATGTGGCCTATTTTTTTATTGTTGACAGTATGTGGCTAACTTTTTGATTCTGTTATATATATGTGGGCTACCTTTTTGATTCTGTTATTGTATGTGGCCTACCCGGTTTGAGTATGCCCTACCTCAGTAAAGTATATTTATAGATATAACTAGTAGGCAATTCATTGAAACTAATTATTTTTCACAAATATTCAATTTCAAGAAAGCAATTAAGTCATAAGCTGTATATAGTAATTATGAATAATTAAAAAAGAATTTATCCATAATTTACATCAATCAGAAATCTATTTAACTCAAAAACATTCGATAATTCTGAAATAGGGTTAGGGTTAGGATTAGCAGTTATTATTATAACCTTATAATATGCTTTTTATGATAGGCCACATACTATAAGAGAGACGTGATTTCCTAGTCCGCATTCAAAAGGTAAGCCACTTACTATAATGGCACCGAATGTTTTTTTCATGAGCATTCAAGTAATGCATCAGTTAAAAAAAAAATGCCTGTTGTTACTGCTTCAAATATAATTCTATTCTTAAAAATGTCAATGTTCGTTTGCTATCTCTTATGAGATTGTGTGTCTGTCTGTCTGAAACCGAAACTATATTACTATTCAAGCCACAATTCCCTTGATTATTTACGTCACATTCTCCATGATTTTATTTTTTATTCAAACCTAAAATTATTAAAATTTTCTACGTTATTAATACTGTTGCCTTATCTACATACTAATAATACACAATTGTATTTGTATCTACAACAAAATAGTGGTTTACAGCGTGAACGGGTAGGCTAATTTGTTATCAAAATTTTGATTTTTATAAATATGTACTTAGTATTATTGATTTCTAATTGTTTTGGTTTATCTTAATGAATACAAGCAAAAATCTCGGTGATAAATCTTAAAAGAGATCCATTAACAAGAGGAAATAACAGTCATTTTATTATTTACTTTCTATTTCAAATAAATAGTTAAATTAGGAAAATTTAGCAATGAAAGAAGGGAGTGATGGAAGAGGAAGAATAAGTTTCAGATGTTCTATTTTTCAATTATACCCACCTCTGTTTAAAATGTTGTTTTTTTTATTATCTGCATCCTTATTTAGTTTCATTAGCCTCTTTAATTGATTTGGTTTATTTTGTTTTACGGCATATCAATCTCAGTGGGTCATTTAATGCCGATAAAGTTTTGAAATAAATCAATTCTTAATGGATAATACAATTTTTTTATAAATACATTTTTCTATTTAACCCATAGATGGGACCCTAACAGGTACTACCACTCCGGGTCAGAGTGGACCAGGGAGCAATGGTGATGAAGGGGTGCTCCACATTCCCCAAACCTCCAAAACTGGAACCTCACCATCAGATAGAGTTTAACGTCATTCCCAGGACATGTAGACCCGCAGCCACCGCCTTCTAGCACCCATATGATAAAAAAGGGGTTGGGGCTTGCCATAAGGGCAATAGGGTTGGGAAAATCATATAGGTGCTAGGGCTTGACCCGACCAGCCTATTGATCGGAGGGGGCCTCTCCGACCGCCCCCTTTTTAATTGAATATAATATTTTATTACATTAAAACTTAAATACTTGCACACGGAGGGTGCATATATTTGCTAGCATATACAAAAAATTTTCCTGTTTTGAGAATGTTTTTTATGAGCATTCAAGGAATGCATCGGTTAATGAAAAATCTGCCTGTTGTTACTGCTTCCAGTGGAATTCTATTCTTAATAATGTCAATGTTCTTTTGCTAATATAAATAACGCGGACGTAAGTATATCTTACTGACATACTACCCATGGTAATAATCATGGAATTAGCACATTACAGAATGTTCACTTAGGTTTTTTTTTTTATCTAGCAGTAAATAAACTAATAACTGATAAGACGCAACACATTTTAATAACTATTAACTTGTACTATTCAAATGAAACATATAAAGATGACTGCTTTTTCAAGTAAATTATGATATTAGTTTGATGTTTGCTTTTCAGTCTGTTTTATGCTTTGCTGTTGTTAGTCGAATTAACTGCATTCCGACCCCGACCCCCACCCCACCCCACATACACACACAAAAAAACAACAAAAACAATCCGAGGAGACTTTCTGTCACTCCAGAACAAAAAAAAAAAAAAAACAGCATCTAAGGCTGGTGTGAAATTTGCAAGGAATAATAATAATAATAATAATAATAATAATAATAATAATAATAATAATAATAATAATAATAGAATCACTTATAATTGCTGCACAAAATAATGCCATAAGGACAAACTACATCAAAGCGAAAATTGATAAGACCCAACAAAATAGTAAATGTAGACTTTGCGGTAATAGAGATGAGACTGTTAACCATATACTCTGCGAATGTAGCAAACTAGCACAACGAGAATACAAAACTAGACACGACTGGGTTGGGAAGGTGATCCACTGGGAATTATGCAAGAAATTAAATTTTGACCACACAACAAAATGGTATATGCATAAACCAGAATCTGTTCTTGAGAACGAAACGCACAAAATTCTCTGGGACTTTGAAATAAAAACGGATCACCTTATCCCAGCAAGAAGACCAGACCTAGTGTTGATTAACAAAAAAAGAAAGAACTTGTCAACTGGTGGATTTTGCAGTGCCAGCGGATCACAGGGTGAAGTTAAAGGAAAATGAAAAAATGGACAAATATCTGGACCTTGCCAGAGAACTGAAAAAGTTATGGAATATGAAAGTGAAAGTTATACCAATTGTAGTTGGTGCACTTGGAACAGTCCCAAAAGGATTAGAAAAGGGTTTGGAAAGTTTGGATATCAGAGGAAGGATTGAAACCATTCAGAACACTGCACTACTGCAATCTGCTAGAATACTCAGAAGAGTCCTGGAGACCTGAGGAGACTTGCTGTCACTCAGACTCCAGTGAAAGACCATCAGCTAACACTGATGTGAAAACTCAAAAGGAATAATAATAATAATAATAATAATAATAATAATAATAATAATAATGACTTCGAGATAAAGACGGATCACCCCATCCCAGCCAGGAGACCAGATCTAGTGTTGAATTAAAAAAAAAAAAAAAAAAAAAGAAAAAAAGAGAATGTGCCAACCAGTGTACTTTGCGTTCCAGTAGATCACAGGGTGAAGTTGAAGGAAAACGAAAAGATGGACAAATACCTGGACCTTGCCAGAGAATTAAAAAAAAAAACTGTGGAATATGAGGGTGAAAGTGATACCAATTGTAGTTTGTGCACTTGGTCTCAAAAAACTTGGAAAAAATACTGGAGGACCTGGAAAGAATTGAGACCATCCAGACTACTGCATTGCTGCAATCGCTAGAAATACCCAGAAGAGTCCTGGAGACCTGGGAGACTTGTTGTCACTCAGAATTCAGTGAAAATACCATCAGTTAACGCTGATGTGAAAACTCAAAAAGTGAAAATAATAATAATAATAATAATAATAATAATAATAATAATAATAATAATAATAATAATAATAATAATAGACCGGGTAAATACTCAGGAAAGTCCTGGAAAGATAAGGAGACTTGTTGTCACTCAGACTCCAGTGAAGGGTCATTAGCTTACGCTGGTGTGAAAAACTCAATAATAATAATAATAATAATAATAATAATAATAATAATAATAATCTGAATATAATGGAGATCCGGTGTCTGTCTGTCTGTAACCGAAACTACATCACAGCTTATGTCATAATACCCTCAGCAATTGTTTGAGTTTATCAATGAGTCTTTAATTCATAGTAAAAATCAATAATACATAGAATATACATTATATAATAATAATAATAATAATAATAATAATAATAATAATAATAATAATAATAATAATTGGACCAAATGATTAAGAAATTGATGATGAGGCACGAGGCATTACATCTGATAGATGACATAAACAGACTATACTATGTCATGAAAAGAAGGAAAAAGTGGTCTTGTCAACATTGAAGATTATGTAGATCCGACACTTCGAGCACTCGAAAAATACACTAAACAGAGCAAAGAAAGACTAATTACAGTAGCCAGTAACAGCAATTGCATCATATGAATCAACAGAAAAAAACAACAAAACCTAGAAAACAGAAATGGTTAGAAAAACAACTATATGGATACTTCAAGCATCAAATTGCAGAGATCGCCCACAAAAAGACGTAGCTATGGATCAGAAAGAGAAACACCGAGAAAGAAACTTAATATTGTTACATAATCTATGCATAGATTATTGTCAACCCCCTGTATTTCTGATGGGATGGCCCCTTTCCATATCACGGGCGGGACTTTCCATGGAATATTACAGAAAGCCCGCGAAATACGTGAAGTCACGAGGGACCTGGTTGGCTCTCAGTTTCAGCTTGGACGTCAGGCAGATAAGATATGTCTGCTTTAGCTGGGGCTCACTGCACACGCGCGTTATGTTAGTTAGAGAAATATGTTTAGTTAAGTAAATAAAGGTTTAAATAAATAATATGGTTTTGTGGTTGATGAATGTCTTGGCAACAAGACTGACCTAAAAGAAGAAATGAATCAAGGACGACCAACCAGCAAGAACAGAGACGTTAGAAGAGACGCTAGAAGAAGAACGTAAGATACCAAAGATGAGCTGAAGAATAATAGACGTAAAGAGAGTATACAACAATATCTCATCATTGTAGCACAAGACAATGCCTAAGAGCAAATCATATCGAAGTGAAAATAGATTAGACGCAACTGAATAGCAAGGGTTGGATATCTGTAGACATGATAAGTGAATGCATTTAACTAGAACATTCGATAATAGAAGGCTAGATATTACTGTGTGAGAAAGGTGATCCACGGGCAATTGTGCTCAAAACTAAATTTTCACCTCGCAAACTAATGGTATATGCAGAAACCGGAATCCGTTCTAGAAAATGAAACGCATAAAAATCTCTGGAATTTTGAGATACAAATGGATCACCTTATATATTTAGCAACCCCCTCCGCACGAGCAGGATGTGACACAAGGTCAATTTCTTAAGCGGAGTTCAACAGATTTGGATTCAGAGTTTTTTTCTCCTAAACCGGTTGCCTAACCAAGGGCGGAGTTATGTCGATTTTAGCTCTCCAAAAAATGTGTCTTAGATTCAGTGCCACATCGGGATATTGATCTTGCTATAAAAAAAAAAATGAGAAATCATCAATAACACTAAATTGGTTGACTTTCAGACTTTTTCGAAAGCATTTGGATAAAAATGCTTTTATAAACCAATATTTAGGAGTAGGAAAGCTCTAGAACTCATTTTACAGACAAAAATAAATTACAAAAAGTCGCCATTTTTCGCGAAACCCACCAAATTTGGAGAGCTAAAAATCGGCATAACTCCGCCAATCCTTGGAATTGGAAGCTCAAATTTTGGGGAATGTCTAACTTTAACACAGTCCACATCTGTACAAAATTTAAGAAAAATTGAAGTGGGTGGGTGACAATTTTACTTTTTTTCTGAATGGTTTGACATGGAATTGCCCAGATGTTATGTACCCTTTATTACTCAGGGCCTAAACCTGTCTTCTTCTAATTCGCCTACTGGTCATCTTCTTTTGGGTTGATATTCCCGATCTCTTCCTCTGAGTGACTCGGTCTTCTTTTATGCTACCACAGGGCGTGATTTGTCTGTGCTCATTACCTTTGTTTTTAACGATGAACACCAGACTTAGTTTCTTTTACCTTTGACGTCTTTATTGAAACCAAAAGCCCAAAAGGGTTAAACCCCAGCGATGAGAAGGTGGCTTACTAAGGACAGACGACCATTCCGTCTGTTCCCATCGACGAACCGCCAAATTCTGCTAACTCTGACTCAGTTCATTTCACTCTGTTTGCCTTTAGCCAATGAGAAATCACCGACTAGGTCAGTGAAAGGTGAACTGCTGTCAATCACTTCTATAACGGTCATTCTATGATTCAATGGTAACTTTACATTTACGAATAGCCTTATTTAAATTTTACTACACTAGAGTACATAATTCGTAGGCAAACCACGAATTAGGTAACAGGAGAGTTATTACCTTTTGTTGCATACCCTCTTCATTACTTCTTTACTTACTTCTTTCTTACTCTATTCTTCTGTCGCCTTTGGAATCTTATAACATCTTGTCTTGGTCTGGAATCGTCTAAGGTCTGGTCTTTCTTGGGGACTTCGGGTCTGGTCTTTTTTTTGGGGATTTCTCTTTATCAGAAGCCCTGTGTCATTGTTAGTTTTTAGAGGTAATAACACAAGACTCCGATTTGCTTTGATCTTACTTTATTTTTAAATCCCCAACCAGACAATCTGCGCAGATGAGAACGGCGGTGCGTAATACGCGACTTACAACCTACGAGCTCAGCTCCTACCTTCTAATTGACTGAAACTCATTTACTATCTAAACCGGAAGAGAGGGTCCTCTCTACCGGTTCTCGCGGCTATCCCCGGAAGATAGGATTAGGACTGAGGTCAAGCTTGTCACCCAATTTTCAAGGCCGTCAGCTGCACTTAAAACGCCATCTTGTTTCTACACTAATGCACATAAATATTAGGTACTAATAATTATGTAACACTTTCTGAAGGGGATAGAGTTGTTGTATAGTAAGCCCTGTCGATAGGGCGGTTTAGTTTTGGTTTATCGTAGCCGATATAAATCAATCGGGGGTGGAGGTATTGTTAGCTACTCAACTGTGCTGATCTTGGCAAATCGCTTGATAAACAGTAACTCAAGGCAACGCTCTCAGATACCCGCTTACAAACATAATAGTTCATAAACACCCACTTGAGCAGAAATGACTACATTTAATCATACGTGCATACATACACAAGAATGAGCTCACATTTTTAAACGTATACACCTGTGTGTGTGTATGTGTGTGTGTGTCTGTGTGTACGTAAATGTATTTATGCATATCGTCTTAATAAATACCTCTCTCTTCCTCTTTCAGCCTATTTGCGTGCCGTAGCCAATTGGCATTCTGGCAGTGCGAAAACTTTGGAAGTGCATTCTTGTCTGGTAAGTGCTTCAGAAAGACGTCGCCATGTCAAGTAGTGAGGGTGGGGGGTGCGGTGGGGCACGAATAGGCAGACCCAGAGTCATTTGAAACCCGCACCTCGGTGCCACTGCCGAGTCGCCGTTGGCGCCACTGCGTGTGAATCGCTCATAACTAAGTCGTCACCCACCCACCCACACCCTAACCCGCTACGCTCCAGCCACTTATATTCCCCCGACTCTTATTTTGCCCTACACAGAAACATACGCCACCCACCCCCTAAATCCCCCATCCCTCGTGCCGAATTTATTAGAGTCACGAGTTTTTGTTGTGGTTTTTGTTATTGTGATTATCGGAATCATTATTTCAAATATTCTAGTCGTCGTCGTCGTCGTCGTCACGGTTCCAATTTGTTTGGGTTTTATTAGATAATCCACTACGTTCTGCTTCACTTTGTAGTTGTTGTTGTCGTTGGTTTTATTCTACCTCCTCCTTCAATTCCTCCTCATCCTTCTCCTCCCTCTTCTTCTTCTTCTTCTTCTTCTTCTTATTATTATTATTATTATTATTATTATTATTATTATTATTATTATTTACTCCTTTCGAGTTTTCACATCAGTGTTAGCTGATGGTCTTTCACTGGAGTCTGAGTGACAGCAAGTCTCCTTAGGTCTCCAGGACTCTTCTGAGTATTCTGGCAGATTGCAGCAGTGCAGTGTTCTGAATGGTTTTATTATTATTATTATTATTATTATTATTATTATTATTATTATTATTATCACTTCTTTTGAGTTTTTCACACCAGCGTTAGCTGATGGTCTTCCACTGGAATCTGAGTGACAGCAAGTCTCCTCAGGTCTCCAGGACTCTTCTGAGTATTCTGGCAGGCTGCAGCAGTGCAGTATTCTGGATGGTCTTGATTCCCCCTCTTATTCCCAGATTTTCCAAACTTTTTTCCAATCTTTTGGTGACCGTTCCAAGTGCACCAACTACAATTGGTATCACTTTCACTTTCATATTCCATAACTTTTTCAGTTCTCTGTCAAGGTCCAGGTATTTGTCCATTTTTTCATTTTCCTTTAGCTTCACCCTGTGATCTGCTGGAACTGCAAAATCCACCAGTTGACATTATTATTATTATTATTATTATTATTATTATTATTATTATTAGTGCTTGGTTGAGGTCAGTTGGTAGAGCATCCGCCTCGGATGTTCCGAGTTCAATACCGGCCATCGTCGACTCAACGTTAACAAAACAAAAGTTAACAAATCAACACACCAGGCTTTTTGCCTCCTCCTTCTACCCAGGTAATGCTTCTAGTTAATACTATTAGATGATCCGTTTGTATCTCAAAATACGTCAGATTTTTATAGGTTTATTTTTTAGGACAGCTTCTGATTTATGTTTATATATCCTTTGGTAGTATGATCAAATTTTAATCACTTGTACAATTCCCAGTGGATCACCTTTCCCACCCAGTTGCACCTCGTCATGTACTCCTTTTGTGTCAGTTTTCTTATGATGTAACTAGCTGCAGTACCAGGTAATGACCACCAAAGTTGGGGTTAAATGCACTTCCTAGAGTGCACCTGAAAATGCTAGCGGACCTGGGTCCCCATACTGGATTTTCAATAACAACCATTGCTAGGTGTGTTTATGGCAGATCAATTTTTTGTATGGATGTAAGCCCTTCTTCCAACCAGCTTTCTTCATTCAGAGGATATAATTCCCCCTCTCTCACTGAAACGTTATCACTTTCTTCCTATATTGTAATGTAGGTGCGTGGTCTAATGGTTAGAGTCATAAGAAATGGACTCGTCAACCCGAGTTCAATTCCTGGACGAAGCCATTTGCATTTCACATAGCGCTAATACCCTTGGGAAAGGTATGAATCCAATTCTCCCTCCAGCTATGTGTAAATAGCAGGGCAGACTGGGCACTTTAACCATGGCTAGGTAAGCAGTCTAGGAGAAGGAAAACTCTGAATTCAAAACCTGTTAAACTTCGCTTAAGAAATTGACCTCCGATGTCGCATCCTGCTCGTGCGGAGGAGTTGGTAAATATATATTGTAAAGATCTCCCCAGAGATTAAATTATTTATTTTATTGAAATCTAATTAGCCAGTCAATGTTCCGGGATATTAGCTTAACAAGTGTGTAAAGTTTCATCTTGATGGGATCACAGATGTAGGCGCCAACTACACAGACAAAAATTGCCATTTGTATAGTAGATAAACAGTTTAACACTTTGCCTACTTAGGCTGCTCACAGCGGCTCTCCCAACATGCAATCTTACCGTAAACCGCTAGTAGCGGCTCTGATGGTTAGTTCCTTATAATTGAGCAATTATTACAATGACAATAAACCTTTATTTGAATAAAATGAGTTCTTCGGTGATTAGATATTGAAATTTGAAATACACCATCGTATGCACACAAAAATATACTAAGAAAATTTGCTACAGCCGTAGGGGAAATTTTGGTGGGCAAAGAGTTAATCTCTGTCTCCACGTAACATACATTTGCTATTCTGTCGCGTCTTATCAATTTTCGCTTTGATGTGATCAGTCCTTATGGCATGTTTTGTTGCCTCTATTAACATAGATTCAGCTTCTCTCTTGAGGTTTCCCTTTATTACTTGTATATATATATATATATATATATATATATATATATATATATATATATATATATATTACACCTATTGTAGATTGTTTTTATTCTTAAGTTTCGCCAAGACGTGTTATTCGTAGATTCAGCGTAACCTTAATATGAATTAGCACTTCAGTCTTTATTGCATGTATTGGCGGTAATAGCAGACTGTCGTTCCGGGCATTTTTTTCTCCCGAGTTATTTCCCCTTATTTCTCTCAGCTCTTCATTCTCGTCATTCTGATGCACCTCCTAAGATGCGTTATTTAGATTATCGTTTTGTGACTTATGTTCGGTATTCTCCCTTCACACTTCATTTATGTCTGGCTTTTTGGTTGACTCTCTTTGTTTTTGTTTGGTTTTTGTCTTGCTTTTATTTTTTGTAGCACTTATGTTTTTTCTTTCTTCTTCTTTCATTTCAGTCAAGTTTTTATTTTCCTTTTTTTTTTTGATGTTGTTGTTTTGTTTTGTTTCTCAATTGTATACGTGTTCTTAGTTATTGCTTTCATCCATTCCTGACAAGGTTTCTTCTTTCTTTTGTTGATGCGTTTTTCTTTATTTTTATTTTATTTTTAATCTCTTGTTTGTTTTTTTTTTTTAAATCTTTCACTGCCGTATACTTGCTATTTTGTGCTAAGTCTAAGCAATGCTTTTTTCAACAGATAACCCTTTTTACCAGATCTATCTATCTATCTATCTATCTATCTATCTATCTATGCCAGTTTGTGTATATGCATGTATTTATGTATATAATTATCTATCTATGCCACGCACTATCTATCTTTCTATCGGTCTGTCTTTCTATCTATCTATTTCACTTTTATATGTATATATTAGATAGATTATCAACCTCAATCAGATAATCTCTCTCTCTCTCTCTCTCTCTCTCTCTCTCTCGTTCTCTCTCTCTCTCTCTCTCTCTCGCTCGCTCTCTCTCTCTATCTATCTATCTATCTCATTCTCTCTGTCTGTCTGTCTGTCTGTCTGTATCTATATATCTATCTATCTATCTATCAATGTTACTTTGTATGCATGTATTTATGTATATAACTATCTATCAATGCCACGCACTATCTATCTTTCTATCTACACATGTCACTCTGTATGTATATATGTATGTATGTATCTATCTATCTATCTATCTATCTATCTATCTATGAATGTCTCCCGTTCGTATCTATCTGTCTACTTATCGGTCTGTCTATCTAATTATCTATCTCTTTGATATGTATATATTAGATAGATTATCAATCTGATATATATATATATATATATATATATATATATATATATATATATATATATATCTTCCTCACTGTCTGTCTGTCTGTCTGTCTGTCTGTTCACATCTATATATCTATCTAATTCTATCTAGATATATCTATCTATCTATCTATCTTTTTTTTAAAGATGATACCTTTTGTGAGAGCTAAAAATATATATATATATATATATATATATAATATATATATATATACACGAACGCACACACACACACACACACACACACACATATATATACATATATATATATATATATATATATATATATATATATATATATATATATATATATATCACTGTTCGTGTCTATCTATCCATCTATTTCACTGATAATCTCACACTTCAGAGTTCTATCTATCGATCTATCTATCTACCAATCTGTCTATTTATATATGTTCTTATATATCTACATATCAATCTATCTCTATTCATAACTATTCATCTGTCCGTCTGTCTGTCTGTCTCTCTCTCTCTCTATCTCTGTCACTCTGTCTCTCTTTATCTATCTATCTATCTCACTTTTATAATATCTATCCATCTATATTTGTTCCAATATATCTGTATATTCATATATATTTGTTCATATCTATCTATCTATCTTGCAATCTATCGATCTATCTATCGGTCTATGTCACTCTGTTAACAACTATCTATCTATTTATCTATCTATCTATTTCTACCCCTCTTTCTTTCTTTCTTTCTTTCTTTCTGTTATCTCTTTCATATTACTTGTACCTTCCTTTTCCGCCTCTTCCTTTTCATTTTTCTCCATTTTACATTGCCTTTCTCTTTCTTTTTTTCATTCGGTTTTCTTGTACCTTTTTCATTATTCGACATCCTGCCTATTACATTTATAACCATTCTTTCTCTTTTTCTTCTTCTTCTTCTCAAATACACATACATAAGCAAACACACACACACACACACACACACACACACACACAAAAAAACAATTATTCTTTCTGTTTATCTGTCCCCTATTTGCACGCATATATAAACACGTACGTATTCGCATATCAACAAAACAGCTCCGTGCATGTGTCGATATTCGACAACCAAATTGGGCATCAGCGTAACACTACGCACTCACGCTAGGCCACCATCTTATTTCGTGTGGTCTATTTAAATTTCACTTATAGTTTCAATTTCAAAATTTTCAAGCGTTTGAAAGGGTGAAGAGTGGTGAAGGTGGAACAAGGAAAACTTAAGCGGGCGGGGGGGGAGGATGAAATAATAAATAAAAAAAATTGTCTCACTACCTTTCTGCTCACACACCCCACGCTCACTCACCCCGCTCGACATTTTACGACATCGTCTTTCTCCAACCCGGTTTTTCAATAGTCGCTAAATTTTCATGATGCTGCAGTTAGTACATTCCGCTTTGCATAATTGCCGCGAGACTTGGGTGAATCGCGTGAGACTTTGCGTCAGTGCATGCGAAAACCTTCGAATGTTTAAAAAGAAAGAAAGAAAGAAAGAAGAAAGAAAGAAAGAAAAGAACATAACGGATTTCGCAAGTCGCCATGGCGTAAGCATCTTTGCATACTTAGGAACAATAAATGTACATAAGATACTTCGGATATATTAACGCGTCTAGGGTTAATAATGCAACGTTAAATATGCTTCCTATTTTATTTATTTTGTTTTCATTTACTAACTCGGCTTTGCACAGAAAGAAATACCGTTGGTTTTATTGCCGCTGAATAAAATTTATTGAAGTCAACAATATCTAAAATGACGATAACAAAACACAAGCGAGTTTGTAAATATGCATATACTAGAATAAATATCAAGATGGGGTTCTCTAAAAGCATTTAATGCTATATATATATATATATATATATATATATATATATATATATATATATATATATATATTTGGGAGAATATGTGCTTAATTGGAGTCGTACCTAATTTTGAAAATTAATTAATTAATTTTCAAAAATTAGGTACGACTCCAATTAAGCACATATTCTCCCAAAAACTGTCGGCAAAAAAGCCATTCCAAACATACCGTGTTTATATATATATATATATATATATATATATATATATATATATATATATATATATATATATATATATAGTTAAATAATGCAGCCATTTTCTGTCTGCAAGTTTTGTCCTTTGTTTTTTCGTATTGCCGGATTATTTTTGTAAAATCTGGCGAAAATTGGCTGATGTATTTGGTATATGTCATAGACGAAGTACTTTCTGCCCTATCGTGGGCCATCTTCAAGGTATTTTGAAACCGTACAACAAAGGGTTATTCCATTTTCCATTTATATAGGTTGTGTTTATTATTGTTGTTGTTATTATTATTAGTGTTATTATTATTATGGTCATTATTATTACTACTTTTGCTATTATGATTTTATAGTAATTATTGGCATTTTAGAATGTTGGTGCTATTATCAAAGTTTATTTTGTTTAATTTTGGATTTTTGTGTCAAATATGCAGTGCTTCGAAGATTTTTAGTCGTTGTTTACTTATCTTGAAGATGGCCCACGATAGGGCAGAAAGTACTTGGTCTATGACATCAGCCAATTTTCGCCAGATATTAAAAAGTAATCCGGCAATACGAAAAAAAACAAAAAAACAATGGATAAAACTTGCAGACAGAAAATGGCTGCATTATTTAACTATATATGCCTACAAGAAAAATGCTGCCTAAATACACACACACACACACACACACACACACACACACACACACATATATATATATATATATATATATATATATATATATACATACATATATATATATAATATACAATATTTATTGGTAAACCCTTGTGGTAAGAAAAAACCCGGCAAATAGTTTGATAGTAAAAATATACAACCAAACTTCACTGGGAAAAAAAAAGAAAAGACCAAGATGGTCGTACCAACCGAAAATGATCGATTAATACTATAACACTTAGCTAAAAGAAAATAATTATATATATATATATATATATATATATATATATATATATATATATATATATAAAGCGCTAGGATTATCTAAAGCTAACCTGTAAAAAGTGATAAATACCTAAGTAGAACAAATAATAAAGTTAAACCTAATGAATCAGATATACCGACTAATAGTTTCGCTTAGTAGCTCATCAGGGCAAGAATCAGATTCTTGCTCTGATGTGCTACTAAGCAGACCTTTTTATCAACCCCTTTTTATCATATGGGTGCTAGAAGGCAGTGACTGAGGGTCTACATGTCCTGGGAATGACGTTAAACTTTATCTGATGGTGAGGTTTGGGGAATGTGGAGCACCCCTTCGTCACCATTGCTCCCTGGTCCACTTTGACTCGAGATGTTAGTACCTGTTAGGGTCCCATCTATGGGTTAAATAGAAAAACATGAGTTGATAAACAAAATTGTATTATCCATTAAGAATTGATTTATTTCAAAACTTTAACGGCATTGAATGACCCACTGAGGTTGATATGCCGTAAAACAAAACAAACCAAAACAAACCAAACTACACAAGTGGAGGAAGAATAGTTGAATTCACAAGCGTCTGGGTTAACCGTCTCTGTTAAAAAGAAGGTTTTAAGACCAAAGTTGGACTGTACGTTTGTTGACGGTGTCCAGACAAAATACCTTGGTTAATAGTGCGAGGAAATTGAACTGACTCATGTCAGATTTTAAACACATACAATAAAATCGCCTGAATTTGCGTTTTGCCACTTTAGATTTGACAGCTTCGAATGAAATGAAAAAATACAATGGTACCTTGACTTACGAGTTAAATTCTTTTCGCGCGTATATCAAATCAATGTTTTCCATTGAAATGAAATGAAATGCCATTAATTCGTTCTGTAAGCGTTATTTTCATATTCACCTGGGGAGTTGTCTGCTTGTTTAGTTTCGCTGGTTCCCGCTAGGGGCCTTTGATATTTAAGCGGCTGATTTGAACGTCTCTTTCTCTTTTCCTGTTGCTCGACCTACGAGACACATGGGTTAGACTCTGTCTATTCCCTTCTCGTTGGGGCTTCGGCCCTTAACACTGGCCACTCACTGCTAGTAAGTCTCGTATACGATATATGACTATCCTTTAGTCATGTATCCGTAACTATGTTTTTATGTACATTTAGGTATCTCTTTGATACCTAAATATCTTGTATTTTACCATTCATGAATGTGTCATTATCTCTACTCTTGTATATGTATTTATACTACTTTTGTATGTATGTTTATGTACACGTCTATGTATTATGTACCCTGTTAATTCTTGTGCTGTATATAAAATGTTTTGTCTATCAACCATTGTCGGAGTTTTATCTTCAAGTATTATCACTTTAAATCTTACAGTTCCAGCCAGCCCGCACCACAAAAAAACAAAAAAAAAAAAAAAAAAAAAAAAAAGAAACATTCATTTTTTTAACGTTCTTTTAAATAAGAAAAACAGCCTTGTATTTCATCAAGCCTTAATAAAAGAAAATGTAATTGTGTATTGTAATATGGTTTAATGTTTATTTTTTATAAATAATATTTTGCTTTGGCGTAAGAAATTTGGAAACACATATGCTTTTAGTGACATAAGCGTATCTGAAGCTCAGATGTTAGCTCTCAACATAAAGCAAAAATTTGACCGACTAACAGCTCCTAACACTAAAAACCCATTGGGGCAATCGTAATTAAAGGTAAAGTCGTCGGGGCGGGCTAAAGTCGGTATCAGCCAATCAGCTAGGGAGTCTATCCCCTCTTCACTAGCGCTAGACCAAGGAGATTGTTTTTGGCATCTGAGGTGTAGCGCCACACCTACCACCAGCTTCATACTTTACCGCACAGATCCATGTGCTACTCATACGCTGAGTTGGCGAGGACCGGAATCGAACTTGAAACTATGTGGTTTCTAGCCGAACGCTCTACTGACTGAGCTAACCCGGCCCTATAATTAAAGGTACCACTGTATTAATAAATGAAAACAAAACCATTCACATATAACTGTAGAGCAAAAGGTGTGCTTTAAAATGGTATATTATATAAACATCTTCATATTATAGTTTATTCCAAATACGGATGAACTCTTTGAAATAATTAATCATGCTATCATTGTTCAATTACCTTCATAGATTTAAATATGTTTAGTTAATTCCATTAAAAATAATTCTATAGAAAATCAAATGACCACGCTATCTACACTTAAATATACATGGTCTATCAACCATAAGTTTTTATATGCTCATGTCATTCCAGCTCACCGCCATGTCGTTGAGGGAGCTTTGAACCTCGTCATGGTTGCAAACTCCCTACATCGCTTGCCTATGATTCTGACATCTATAAACGATTCGACATACATTTCCATTAATTGTCGATGAATTTCAATCGTTTGCATGCATTTTGTGTAAAAAAAAAAAATAACTGCGTGAACTTCACACGTCAAACGGGAGCTCCATCAGAATCAATTGTTAAGCCAAGACTGAGTGTAGAGGAAGTGTAACAAACACAACAGTTTTGCCAATGCTCGCTGCTCGAACAGTT
>CM042146.1:58035715-58063215 GCA_023376005.1 Doryteuthis pealeii | reverse complement strand
TAAGGAAATTATCAGAGAATAATGACAACTTGTTTATACACCTACTCTAAGGTTCTACGACAAGGAACAGAAATTACCGTCATTTACCTTATTTACTTAAATTATTCATATGTCAAATTATTAGCGAGGTGTAATAAAAAAACCCGGTAAAAAGAAAATAATACTTTTATTGTTTCATTTATATATTTTATGGATACATACAGTAACTAAGATAAAATTAAATCAAAATAAAAAAAAAAGTAAAAATGATAGTGAAGTTAGTTAATATGAGATATGTGATCCTTTTTTAAAAATGACTTGGAAAAGGTGCTGGTCCATCGAACATGTCAATTTCTGGATCTCCTCTGATGTAATTTCACGTGAGACGTTGACTATTTCCTGCCACAAGTCATCTTTACTTCTAAATTGGCGTCAATTCTCATAAACACGTCGCCTCAGAATGCTCCACAATTTTCAATTGGGTTTAAGTCTGGAGAATTGGTCGGCCAGTTCATCTTCCCAGGTCCACAGAAGCCTAATTTTTGCAGGTACTCAGTAGTCTTATGTACTTAATTCGAAGGAACATTATCTTGCAAAAATATGATGGTTCTCCTGAAGGTGATTCTCTGTCTTTTTAGCCAAGATTCCAGGTGCTCTTTGAGGAAGGCTATATAAGTATCCGCGGTTATTTTCGTACCTTCAGGTACTCTCCACGGGCCAACCATGATACCTCAAATAATACCAGCCCAAATCACTATACCTCCTCCTCCTTGTTGGCGTCTAAAGCGATGAGGATCTCATCCATTTACGACCCAACCTTTGCTCCAGCCATCAGGGTCATCAAGTGTTGCACGAGTTTCATCTATGAACAGTACTTTTGAGAAATAGACTTTCATGTTCTCCTTTGCCCATTTCATACGTATTTGTATGTGTATTTTTGTCAATCGAGGCTTTGTCACTGGTCTCACTGATGCCCCGACCTTTTTCAAAAGAACACAGCGAGTGCTTCTGGGCACTGTTGCTTCTCTAATGCTTCTGAAAAGTGCTTCACTCGTCGGGTATGGATTATTGATAGTTTCACGCTTCATTCGTTACAAAGAATGTCGGGAAACAACCCTCGAGTGACTCTTATCGGCCCTCTTCCGTACCTTCATAGGAGCTACAACAAATCTTTTCACAGTTTGGTGATATCTTCCAATTATTTTGGATATTTCTGATGCAGACTTGCCTTTGGAAAGTTCAGATGTTATGATATCTTTCTCAGAAGGGGTCAAGTCACATTTGCGACCTATAATTGCACGAGGATAATGACACTTGTATAATATCTAGGACACTTCTATATTATAATGATATTACAAATGGCCACTGTTTGTTTCCTGTTGAGCGGAACAATACAGTTTTTATACAACCTGCGCATACACCTATTTTCTATTATCATACTGTGAAAATTTCGTTAAATTCCAATTGGTATATTTTGTAGAAAAGGAAAAAAAGGTTACCTCGTTAATAATTCGAAACGCAGTATATATATATATATATATATATATATATATATATATATATATATATAAATTTATATATTTACCAACCCCTCCGCACGAGCAGGATATGACACAAGGTCAATTTCTTAAGAGGAGTTTAACAGGTTTTAATTCAGAGTTTTCCTTCTCCTAGACCGGTTACCTAACCAAGGTTAAAGAGCCCAGTTTGTCCTACTATTTATCCATAGCTGCAGGGAGAGTAGGATCCATACCTTTCCCAAGGGTATTAGCGCTAAGTGAAATACAGTTAGCACGTCCAGAATTTGAACTCGGGGTGACGAGTCCATTTCCTATGACTTTATCCATTACACCACGCACTTCCTATTTTCCAATGAATATAATATTCCATCTTATCGAGCCGTTCTTCATATTATATCCATACTAGGATAACGCACCCATACTCTAATTGTTCAATTGATTTATTAGATCCGTGCTAGGATTGGGCAACCGTTTACTGGGATTGTATTTTAACCCTTTGCGACATTCAATTCTTGTTTTTCACACCAGCTGGTAGTTTTTCACTGTCGTGTGAGCGACAGCAACGGTTCGCGGGTCTCCCGGACTCTTTTGAGTATTCTAGCCGATCTTTGCAATGCTGTGCTCTGAAATGGTATTTGTTGATACCAATTGAAGTTGATACCCCTGGAACGGTTTCCAAAGACTTGATAAAAATGGAGGAATTATTTACTCCTTTTGAGTTTTCACATCAGTGTTAACTGATTGTCTTTCAATGGAGTCTGAGTGACAGCAAGTGTCCTCGGGTCTCCAGGACTCTTCTGAGTATTCTGGCAGATTGCAGCAGTGCAGTGTTCTGAATGGTTTCAATTCTTCCTCTGATTTCCAAACTTTCAAAATACTTTTCCAATCCTTTTGGGACCGTTCCAAGTGCACCAACGATAATTGGTATAACTTTCACTTTCATATTCCCTAACTTTTCAGTTCTCTGGCAAGGTCTAGGTATTTGTCCATTTTTTCATTTTCCTTTAGCTTTACCTTGTGATCTGCTGGCGCTGCAAAATCCACCAGTTGACAAGTTCTTTCTTTTTTTGTTCATCAACACTAGGTCTGGTCTTCTTGCTGGGATAAGGTGATCCGTTTTTATTTCAAAGTCCCAGAGAAATTTATGTGTTTCGTTCTCAAGAACAGATTCTGGTTTATGCATATACCATTTTGTTTTATAGTCAAAATTAATTTTTTTGCATAATTCCCAGTGGATCACCTTCCGAACCCAGTCGTGTCTAGTTTTGTATTCTCGTTGTGCAAGTTTGTTACATTCGCAGAGTATATGGTTTACAGTCTCATCCCTATTACCACAAAGTCTACATTTACTATTTTGTTGGGTCTTATCAATTTTCGCTTTGATATAGTTTGTCCTTATGGCATTATTTTATGCAGCAATTATTAATGATTCTGTTTCTCTTTTGAGGTTTATTATTATTACGTATGAACTGCAATTATTGAATAGGAACACTTGAAACCATGTAACTGTATGAAGATTATTTGTATTAGACAGAAGTACATGATGTCATATTATTATCAAGTCACGCCGACAGTACGGATCTCCATGACTCTTTAAAACCATCTGTCATAATCGATCATTGTTCCTGGAATGTCCTATGCGCAGCATCTAGTGTCCTCTCAGAGGTTAACGATGTCGTTTTTGCTGGTCAAACCACTCTGGAGTGTCCCTGTGTCGGTACCATTATGATAACAGTACTTATAAGCAGTGTCCAGCATGTCTTGTTTGTCTAATCCGAATGATTTGTAGGATATGAGGCAAGTGGCCTTACAGTTGGTCCCCTGTAAGATGCTCCTTCCGGGATTTATTTAAGACATCAAAAATCATTTATGTACAGTTCCGTCTAGCCTTTTCCCAAATCGTTTCGTTAGCGTCCAGCCATATAATAACACTAATATTCATACAATGACTGCTATTTACACAGTAGCATTGCAACCAACAAAGCCTTCATCAGATGATGACTCTGGGTTCAGGCATGGTTTCGGGGCCGAAGTATCATTACCACTAACCCAGAGCGCCCCAGCGGTATTTTACGATACCACCAGACTTTGTCGGTTTGATGTTACATTGTACGATTGCCATATCCACGCTAATGAAGTTTAGTCAAAAATGCCAAGGATGAGTTGGTAATAAATCATCGGCATCCGACTTCGATAGAAAATACACCCGTAATCCATCTATTTCTGACGCATTAGTTATCAACATTAGATCTAATCAACATTAGTTTTAAGATCTCACATGACATACACAAACTAATGGTGACTAAAAAAACAAAAAAAAAACAACAAAAAAACTAGCAAGAATATGTGCCCTTCTGGCGAAAGTATTTAAGTTTTAATCTAATGAAATATACTTAATTAGAAATAAATGTCTGCATAAAATCCTTTACACGATTGATTTTTAATACGTTGGAGAATAAAAGAATAATAGTGATCAATTACACCAGGTAATTATTCATCAAACTCGGTTTTGTTAAAACCAGTATGCAAATTAACCATACAATATATTATGTAAACCTTTATTTGATAGTGATATATAGGACACACTGCGTGATTTTAAACGCACTAATAATATGGGCTGTTTTGAGGCAGATCTAGCTCAAATTTTCATAGTAGATATCCATATCAAATAAGATTTATTCTAAGCATTATGGAATACTTCTTATAATCAAAACAATTACAAATTAGCAAAATCTCAGCATTAGATAACCCATACGGTGTTGTTATGCCGGTATATAAACTAAACTAAACTAAAAACCTCTATCTAAATATAGATTGATCTAGTCCACTGAGGCAATGAATTTTTTTTTTAAATAGGTGACAAAAATTCAACCGATCCTTTTTTTTTATTATGACATAGTCACGGAAAACAAAATATTTCTGTTTATGGGCATAATTTTTTTTATGGGCTTAAAATATCTCAGCCTAAGCCAAAAGGAAATGACCCAGAGCCGTGAAAGGTATTCAACATATTTATCTCACTATGTAACACACTTGTCACATTGTTTTTTCAAGATTGTTTATTTATTTCAATTGTCAAAAAGAACCACAAAAGATAATTTTATCCACAGCTGGGCCGAGAACATTTCAGCACGCCTTAGTATATATATATATATATATATATATATATATATATATATATATATATATATATATATATATATATAGGATAAATCGCAATAAATTAATCAAAATAACTGATTAATTTCAGCACACCTTATATATATATATATATATAAACACATTTTTTTGTGATGAAACAAAGAAAATATAGTGGTCAATCACAAATTGTGAGAGCTAATATTAATTTAATTTGTTGAGTTTTTAAAGATAAATGTTTATTATAGACAGCTACCCAGGTTTCTTGTTAGATCGCAATCATCAGGTTGTCAAATTAGATCCCATGGTGTTTATTGGAGATCTTTTCTTAATGACATTAAGAAAAGATCTTGAATAAACACCATGGGATCTAATTTGACGACCTGATGATTGCGACCTAGCAAGAAACCTGGGTAGTTGTCTATAATAAACATTTATCTTTAAAAACTCAACAATATATATATATATATATATATATATATATATATATATATATATATATATATATATATATATTAGAAAGGTATAGATAAATAACAAACTTAAGTTTCACCAAAATGGATCATCAGGATAAATCGTAATAAATTAAACAAAATAACTGATTAATTATATATATATATATATATATATATATATATATATATATATAGTATGGCCAAAATTTCAGTTCGATAGCAGGTTAAAGATTTGACGATAAACAAAGCTAAGAATTAGGGTATTATAATATTCGTTTATTTTAAGAATAGTCTCTTTTGGTTGTCTACTTTTTTGGAACAATTTTTTTTTTAGCGAGCTTCCTTGCCTGTGATTCAAAATGGTAGAAATGTATGAGTTTAATTCCCTTTTTTTTAACCGTATTAAAAATGTAACAATAAAATGCTAAGAATTAAATACTTTCAATTGTCCGTATTACAATTTCTTTTTTCTATTTTCTTTGGTTTATTATAGTTTTTTTTTTGGGGGGGGGGTTCTAACAGTCAGTTCTTAATACCTTTTTGGATTTTATCAGTTTAATTTATTTCCTTTTTCGACCCCTAAAAGTTACAAAATAAATAGAAAAGAACCTAATAACTAATCATTATCCTATTTTTAGTGTATCAATTTAATAATGTTTATTTCATAAATAGATGTTTTCATAAAAGTTCGAGTTATACTGATTAAAAAATGGATATATTTTATTCTTAGATGAAAGTATTGATAATTTTTTTTTTAAGTTGAGTTATTAATTGTTAAATGTTTTAGTTTATTATTGTTATTTAATTCGCTGTAAAAAAATTTCAATATATAAAATAAATATTTCTAAGTCTGGACCGGGAATAAGTGAGAAATTCCCAGCTGAAACGTTTAGAACACAAATTTGTCTATTTGAAATTTTCAGCACGCGGCGCCTGAGGCCATTTTGAACACAGCTGATATAGGCAGGAGTCAGCGAATCTTTTTTATAATTAGCAGTAGCAGCCATGCTACGATTATCGCAAATAATTTGCATTTTTTGTTTGATTAATTAATTATATCCCTTAATCAGTAGAAATCAATAACCAATTTTGCCCGTATTTCTTAGTTATAAGGATATTAAGGTATATGCCATATTTCGAATCTGAGTGATATCTCTTTTTTCTGAATGATAAGTCTTTAATACCAAACTTTATTTTATATATATAGATGATAATAACTAAATACTATTTTGTGTATAATTTAATTGCGTGGAAACTAACCGGCTACCATATTGGTTTCAGCTCTTTAAACTTGATTGTTAAGCAGAGCAATCTTCAGGCAGTGAAATATTTTGAAAATGTGGAAGATATGAGCAAAGGCGATTGTGGGTTGGTAATTTGAAATTGAGTAAACTGTATGCACAGGTCATTTGTTATTTACATATTTGTTTTTAAACTGATATATCCTACATTTTTGGAGACCTACTGCACGACAGTATGAGAGTACGCAAACAGTTTGTTTGAGATGGCGATCGCCGACAATATATATATATATATATATATATATTATATATATATATATATCTTATTATAATGGAGATTGTGTGTTTTTCTGTCTGTAACCGAAAAAACTATATCACTACTCAAGTCATAATTCCCTTAGTTAATGACATCACATTCTCAATGATTTTTATTTTTTATTTAAACCTCAATTATTAATAAAATTGTTTTTATATTATTAATACTGTTAACCATTATTAAACATACTAAAAACAGGCAATTATATCTATATATACAAAACAAAATGGCTGTTTACAGTGTGAACGGGAAGGCTAATTTGCATATTGATATTAAAAATGTGATTTTAATAAATATGTGCTTAGTATTATTGATTTCTAATTGTTGGTTTTATTTAATGAATATAAGCAAAAAATCTCTTCAATAGATCTTAAATGAAATCCATTAATAATAAAAAAATAACTGTCATTTTATTCTTTACTTCCTCTTTTAACTAAAATACTTAAATTAGAAAAAATAAACAATGAAAGATGAGAGTGATTGAAGAGTAAGTTTCAGTTGTTCTATTTTTCGATTATACCCACCTCTGTTCAAATCTTTTATCTTGCATTCTTATTTAGTTTTATTAGCCTTTCTAATTTAATATAATATTTATTACATTAAAACTTAAATACTTGCACCCGGAGGGTGCATATATTTGCTAGTATATATAATCAATAAGTAAATGCCTTGGTTAGTTGGTGTTACAAATGATTCTAAGCTGGGCCTTTTTTTAACAACAGAATCTTAAACTTGGTTTAAGTCTAAGTTGAGAGCTCGATGTTCAATGAAATTAGCGATCTAAGAAGTATATAGATATTTATATGTATATATATATATATATATATATATATAATATATATATAATATATATATATACTAGCAAATATATGCACCCTCCGGGTGCAAGTATTTAAGTTTTAATGTAATAGAATATCGTATTTAAATTAGAAAGGCTAATGAAACTAAATAAGAATGCAGAATAAAAAGATTTGAAACAGAGGGAGTGTAATCGAAAAATAGAACAACTGAAACTTACTCTTCCATCACTCTCGTCTTTCATTGTTATTTTTTCTAATTTAAGTATTTAGTTAAAATAGGAAGTAAAGAATAAAATGACAGTTATTTTTTCTTGTTAATGGATTTCTTTTAAGATTAATTGAAGAGATTTTTGCTTATATTCATTAAAATAAAACCAAACAGTTAGAAATAAATAATACTAAGCACATATTTATTAAATCACATTTTTAAATATCAATATTGCAAATTAGCCTTTCCGTTCCACTGTTAAACCGCTATTTCGTTGTATATATAAATATAATTGCAGTTAATAATATGTGAGTTATCTCTCTNCTGAATTCACTACTTAAACGCTGATACTTTCATGTTAATTGAAAACCATTGACGAAGGAATTTACAATACTGAGATTCTTACCAGTGATTACCAAGATTTCCCCGGACAAGATGCTCTTACTTAAAATTAAAGGGATGGCCCATAATATTGCTAACAGAGAGAGACAGACAGACAGACAGACAAGACAGAGAGCAGGGACGGAGAACAGAGAAAATCTAAATATATATATATAATATAATTATATATATATATTATAATATTATATATAATTTAAAATCCGCTCTACTTACGTATTAGCACTTTAATTTTGTTATAAACTCTGACTTATCCAGTAACACTTATACCAACCATAATATTGAGACCAACCCATATTTTTACCCGGTAAGTCATCCCTTCTACACACACACACCACAACACCACACATAATATTATTATATATATATATATATATATATATATAGATAGATAGATAGATAGATAGATAGATAGAGAAAGAGAGAGAGAGAGAGAGAGAGAGAGAGAGAGATGGAAAGAAGAGAATGAAGGGTTTTTTGAAAAACATTTTTTTGTTGTTAAAATTGAATATATTTTTATATCCTTTTACATTGCTGATAATTGACATATATTTCGATTTATTAAAAACATCATTCAGGAGCATAATGATCTAGTTAGGTCTGTTTTTAGATGTTAAAGTTTTTAATTCCGGATTCATCATAATATTATAATATATATATATATATATAATATATTTATATAATTAATTAATAGTTGCGCACTTATGATTGACATGTTGATTTTGGCGAGTTTCATGTGTGGCGTGTTCCGGTTGCAGGTGAGTAGAATCTCTGACTTTGCGTCCTAGGTCACCGGTTCGATCTCTGTCGGCGGGGGGGGTCGTAAGGTATACACTGCTGATGAGACCAAAATTAGGTCGAAACAGCTGTACAGTGTTCCTCACGTCGCAATCGGTATTTCGCCGAATTGGCTGTCATGAATTAATTTAAAATTATATAAATAAAAATTTCTCTCCATAAAAAATAAAAATTATATATATATATATAAAAAAATATTATTATAATATAATATAATATAATATAATAAATAATATATATTATATATATATATATATATATATATATATATATATACTATATTATAATATATATATAATATATATATATTTATCATATATATAAATATAATAGATATAATATAAATATATATATATATAATATATATATAAATAATATAATATTATATAATATATATATATATATATATATATATATATATATATATATACTATATGATAAAAGAAAACATGTCGTCCCTAACAGGATTTGTTTGTTTATCTATATGCATATCTTGGTAACAGAGAAAAAAAAAAAAAAACTTAAGAAGTGCGCGTCTGCCACTGCACAAAAGCGCACGTGTGCCAGTTGTTCACGGGATTGTGACTATTCTAATGAACAATGTTTGTTTTTCATGAACGCAGTGATTATAAACACTGCGCACTTTCTAATAAAACAAATTTGGCCGAGGCGCGAAGATTTCGGTTCATAATATTATGCCGCGTCAGGCAAAACAAAATCATGGGCACTTTTCTTTAGGCACAGAAGAGGTAACCAAGTGCATTTAACTTGCATACGGTCTATTATGAAAAGAAAAGGAAAAAAAAAAAGGGGGTCCAGATCAAGTTCTTCAGAGTCGGCAAGTTTTATTCAAGTCTTAGTTCTTTTCATTTTATCTTGTTAATTATCTATCAATCTATTAATAATGGAGCGTTCGCTTCCCGTTTTGTCTGTAACAAAAATTACGTTACTGCTACGTCACATTACCCAAAATCGTTTCATAACATAGAATAAATACACTCAACATTTGAACTGCAACATTAGACAGTCCCATTGTTTTTAAAACAAGTTTTTAATAAATACATGACTGCTTTATATATCTATATATAGTTTGTTTTATTTTATACATTATTTAAAAGTTTACATTTCAAATTGCTTTTATCATCTTAATCCTTTAATGAAATTTGATGATTACTTACTTAGGGTTACAAAAAACTCGCTGACATTGAATTCTTTTACTCCACCCCTCAGGCAAATATGGTTTCAAAAATCTTATTTTTACATCGCCCGGAGGGTCGTTTTTTATTTTGTACTAGTACAATTAATTAAGGAAGTTTTTACTCGAATGATAAAAAACTTAATAAAATTTAATTTTAGTTAATAAACTTTAAATTTTATTGAAATAATAAAGAAATGCTTACTTGAATAATTCCCAAATAAATGATAAATAGTAAAAAATAAATAATCTATTACATACATAAAATGGCAGTGTGTGTATGTTTATGTCCGGGGGAAACTTCGAAAATAAAACAATTAACGACAAGAGTAAATATAATAACATATTATATATATACACATCAAAATAATCGCCAGGGTTGGTTTTTGAGCAAAAATAAATTAGAGTTTGATTTATATTTTCCGTGAGGATAATTTAAACATAAAAATTTAAATGATAACAGCATGGATTTTTTTTCAACTAATATTTTAGATAGTAGACATTAATCTTTCTTTTTCAGAGGTAGCTGAACCAAGCCAAGGTCTATCTAAAAAAAAAATGGATTTAAATAGGGCACACACCGAGATTCAATCACGATTCCATTAATAATGGATCTACGAGACTAACTTAAAAATCCCTCTCTACCCAGGCGACGCCAGTAGCCGCTACTAGTGTCAATAATATCACTGGTTCTGAATGAAACTCATAGATAATTTGCACTGATTACCTAGCTTAGAAATCGATCATAACGCAAATGACCGATTTTTAAGCTTTTTATTTACCAATTAGATTATATCAATCTATTATATATTCTATATCTATATCTATCTATCATTTATATATATATATATATATATATATATATTATATATATATATATTATTGTGTGTGTGTGGGGGGGTGAAAAACTAGTAAAGATATGATATCAAGCTGAAATAAAAATGTTTTCTGTTTTCCCTACTAAACGAAGTCATTTGAAAAGAAAAAAAACTTGTTTTGAAAATATTATTTTCATTTTCAGATAAAATATAGCCGCTAATCATATGCGTATAGGACATTGAATTGTATACTGAAATGATATGTAAAACCAAACGTAAAGTAGACAATTGCTGAAAATAGCAATAAGTTAGAAAAAGGAAGTTAAAGATTTGCTGAAATTCAAAGGAAATTACCATGAATTATATAAATTAACTAGCATCGGCTTACCAGCGTCGCTTGGTAGAGGGAATTTTTACAAGTTAGTTCCCGCAGATCCATTATTAACTTAATCGTTTGATTTGAATCCTCGTGGGATGCCCCATTTAAATCCCTATGTAAAAAAAAAGACCTGCATTGATCCAGACTACCATGAAAAAGGAAATGTTAATGAATCTAACTATCTAAAATATTAAATTAACAAAAAATCCCTGCTGTATCATTTTAAATTTTATTTTTAATTATCTTCACGAATATGAATCAAAATCACTATTATTTGCTCAAAACCAAGTCCTGTGTATTTAATATGTTATATATATATTTACTTTGTCATTAATTGATTTATTTTTCAAAGTCTGCTTCCGATATACAGAGGCACACAAACTGCTCTTTATATATGTATAGATGTACCTGCTCTAATATCTTTGCGTTTATCTAAGTTCGAAAAAGTTTTTTAAAGACAGTTTTGAGAGTGAAAGAATTGAAGCATGAAAACTTCAAACGTCAATTTCGAAAAGAGGTGCACTGTCATAGTGGACGAGAACATTGGAGGGTCGGAAATGTTAGACATGTGGTCGAATTCTGCTTTCTAATGCTGGATCTTCAATCATAGGAAATCTCATCAGGGACAATTCATGCAACACTCCAGGAACAAACAATGTGTCTTGTTGCAAAATGCTAACAAAATCTGTAAGTCAGATTCTGATCTTAAGAGACTATGGTGGTGCATATGCCTAATTTTTATCACTGATACAACGAGGAATGAGTCCTTCTTATGAACATTATTTACATCAAACTTGGGCATCTGCAGCAGTTTGAGAAGTTCATTTGAGGGCTGAAATGAGAAGAAAGGTTTTGCCGTTGGGGGATTGTAGGGATTTGTAGAGGAACGGCAGTGATCTGTAAAGATTTGCTATTGCATATTTATTTTAATAATGCTATTTATTTTATTTTAGAGCGCATAGAATAGATTTGACTGAAATTGCATTTTCTGATTCAAATTTGCAAGTTTGATAATTTTGTGGGTTTAGCATTCATATTTTTTCTTAATCATTCATTTACATTCTCAGTAAATGGAAAATAACCACAAAATGTTATTTCTTCTTAATTTTTGAGATGAGGCTTGAATAAAGATGAGGTCAATGTCCGAATAATCCAAATAATCACAAAATGCCAATTATAACTTTCATTCCTTAAGTGGGAATATTAATATTGCACCAGGAACCTTAATCTCAAATAGACCTGGTCTATCTATATATTAATACTAGTCCTATATATTTATATTTATATATATATATAATATATATATTATATATATATTATATATATATATATATATACGATTATAACAGCCAACGCAATGTGCGGAGTTTAAGTGGTTGATTGAAGAAAGAAGTAAAGAAAGAGGAAAGGAGGAGATGGGGTCCAGCTAGAAGAGATGTACATATATATACATATATTATAAATATATCCAACATATACACACACATACACACACGCGCGCTTAGATAGTAGGAACTTACTCGAGTAAAAAATGAGACCTACGACTCTAACGGTTACACACGCACCTCCCTCTATTCAATCCCGAGTATAATATATATATTTACCCCCCCCCCCGCACGGGCAGCGATGTAACACAAGGTTCAATTTCTTAAAACGATCCAGAGTATAAGTCAACTCTTAGTTTTATGAATCACGAAAATTTATTAAATTGTAGAATACTTTTTGAAAGGCCTGTGTTTTCTTCCTACTCCTTCCCAATACAGTTTGAATACTGTAGACATTCTTGTGTAAGTCGATTCCGTGTATAGGTCGATTTTGATTTATCATCACGAAATAAACTTAAAATTCATATACGCATCCATCGAGGATCGAACTCGCTAGTCGTAATATTTACCCATCTGTTCACTACGGATAGGGACATAACAAAAGTTGCAAATATGAGGCATCCGGCAAGGATCGAACTAGCTATTCAGTAGTAATGGTATCTGCAAGACTAACTTTTCCATCTTCATAAGTAGTGTTACTCAAGGCGTTCACCACATAGCATAATGTGACAGATGGTCACAGATATAGCCATACACGCGGATCGAACTATCTATTTCAGCAGTATTTACCTCTATCTGTGTCACTTACAGTAGGACGTCACACCAAGGTTGCAAAATATGGGCTCATCCAGCAAATACGAACTCGCTATTCATTATATTATATATATATATATATATGTGTTCGTGGTGTGTTGTGTATGTGTACGTTGCCAGTGTGTGTGTAGTGTGTGTGTAATGTTGATATATTATATATATGTATATATATATGTACATCTCTTCTAGCTGCGACCCATCCTCCTTTCCTTCCTTCCTTTCTCCTTTCTTTCTTCAATCACCACTTAAACTCCCCACATTTGCGTTGGCTGTTAATCGTGTATATATATATATATAATATATATATAATATATATATTATAGGGCTAGGTTAGCTCAGTCGGTAGAGCGTTCGTCTAGAAACCACAAGCGTTCCTACTTTGATACTGGCCCTCGCCAAAAAACTTTCAGGCGTATGAGTAGCACAGGAATGTGACGGTAAAGTAAGGACCTGATGGTAGTGTGGCGCTCTACTCAGACGCACAAACAATCTCATTCGCTAGTGCTAGTGAAAGTGATAAGACCCCTTGCTAATTGACTATAACGGAACTTTTAGGCCACCCGACGACTATAGTACATATATATCCATGAAAGTAGTAAACAATGTGGTTATTTTTAATGGCCTTTTTAGCCGACAATTTTTTGAGGATATGTGCCTTTAATTAAAGTCATACCTAATTTTGAAAATTAATTAGTAATAATTAATGAATTTTAGGCAAGGGACATATATGTTCAAATTAGATCTCATCACGCAAGGTTATAGACATAGGAGACTGCTCCGTGTGTGACTCGAAACCTCGTTCAGCTTTGGCAGTCGAGGTTTCAAGTCCACAACGGAACAGAAAAAATAACTTTGTTTTTTAATAGGTTCGAAATTTACATTACAGGGATATGACATTTTCTCGATTTGTTTACCTTACATTTGAACATATAAGCCAGCCTAAATTTCATTAATTATTAATTAATTAATTTTTCAAAAATTGGTATGACTTCAATTAAGCACACATCCTCAAAAATATATGCCATACACACACACACACACCACACACACCACACACACACACTTTTTTATTCTAAACTCTGAGAGTATTGAAAAATCTACTGGCATTTAAATTTGTTTATTACACATTACAAATTTTTGCCTGGAGAAAAAATATATGGAAAAAAAAGAAAAAAGAAAAGACCAAATCAGATGCCCACTTAACAATATCCCCAGTCGGCATAATGACAAAAGAAAAAAAAAACATTAATGATGTTGCCTTAAGTTAAATATACTAAAGTGCTCAATACACTAAATAGAGTCAAAAATAATAAAAAGTATTGCCAAATGAACATACCTAGGTTGCTCCTAATGGACTATCTAATTCTGTGTCATAAATTTATCCTGGTGATCCATTAGAAGAAAACCTAGGTATCCCTGATCATTAGGCTATAATTCTATATATAATAATATATATATATATTATATATATATATATATATATATATACTAATATTATTATAGAGGAAAAATAAAGGGTCTACCCATGGTTTCAATAAATTGAAATGATTTCTTTCAGGACCCTACCCTACGGTTAACATCAGCGATCTAATTCCTTAGAATTGGATACTACTTGGATACTATAAATAATATATAATATAATAATTTATTATTAATATATATATATATATATATATATAATATACTCCCATATTATGTACGTTCGGCTTAAAAACACAATGGTTTCCTAGTCGATACCGGTCGTCGCCAACTCAGCGTTATGAGTAGCACAGGGATCTGTGCGGTTAAAGTAAGGAGCTGATTGGTAGATGTGACGCTCCACCTCAGATGCTAAACAAAAACAATCTCTTGTTTAACGCTATTGAAAAGGGGAAGACTCCTTCCGCTGACTGGGCTGATACCGACTTTAAGCCGCCCCGTCGGACTTATTATATGTGTGTAGTGTGACGTGTGTGTGTGTGGTATGTGTCTGTGTGTGTGTGCTCTACGTGTAGTGTGTTATACTCCTTCTTTAAAGCTTACTGAATAAGTTTCAAATTGAGGGCTATTGTCAGAATGCGGGGTAAGATGAAGGGGGAGCAAAGAGCCTGTGTTTAATATTTCCGAAAAAGCGCAAGCATAGAGAATAAGCAGGCCCCCGGGGTGAATACTATAGGCCACTGGGTACAAAAAGAGTCGCTCTGAGAACACTAAATGAGCGGACCGGAGGGGGCAGGACAGTCCGTTACAGTTTCTTTATGAAGCAGACGCAATAAAGAAAGATAACTCGCAGGCGGATGGAAGAAAAAGGGCCGGCGTTCGAAAGTTATGCCTTCCTACGAGTAAAACAAAAAGCATTCTACAAGAACCCTCTGATAGAGCAAGTTTCACAAAAAAACTGTTTCTTCAGCGGGCCGGCGTTAGGCTTCAGCGGTAGAGCGTTCGGGCTAGAAACCCGCAGAGGTTCCTAAGCCGAATCCGGTCCTCGCCAACTCAGGGTGAGTAGTCGCAGGGATCTGCAGAAAAGTAAGGAGCGATGAAGTGTAGGCGCTCCACCCAGATGCAAAAAACAAATCTCCGGCGCGCAGAAAGGGATTAGACTCTCTCCCGACTGGCGAACGACTTTAAGGCCGGCCCCGACGATTTACTTACGTATTCTCTTATTAGTCAACGGTGCTGGAAAAAAGGAGCCGGAGTCGGTCCACGCAGTGAGGACCTCTGAAAGTAAGTTAAAGTAAAAATGTGTCCTAAAGCTGGTAGCAGCCGACAGTGAGGAATAATAAAGCGTACGCCCGGGCCGTGGATGAGTCAGACATGGATGAGTTCATCCCCGTTACTAGCGCAAACCAATAGGGATATCAGGCATCTGAGGTGGAGCGGCCACATCTAAACCACCAGCTCCTCGCCGCTAGACTCTCTGTGCTAGCTCATACGCCGAGTTGGCGAGAGCCTGTATCGAACCAAGAACCTTGTGTTTCCAGGCAGACAGTCTACCGAGTGATCTAAACCGAAGTAAGGCATTCATATTTTTGTTAAGTTTTCTACTGTTATAATATTATATATTATATATATATTATATAGTATATATATTATATATATATATATATAATATAATAATATTATATATATATTATATATATATATATAAATATATATATATAATATATATATATCTATTATAATGGAAGATTGTGGTTTTGTCTGGTCTGTAACGAAACTATATTACTATACAAATCACATTCCTTTGTTATTACATCCATCATTCCCATGATTTTATTTATTTAAAACTCAATTATTAATAAAATTGTTTTACATCTTTAAACTGTGACCATATCTACATACTAATAACATGCAATTGTTTATATATTACAAAAAAATAGGGTTTACAGTTGAAATGGAAGGCTAATTGTAATTGATTCTTATTAAAAATTTGATTTTTATAAATAATTGCTTAGTATTATTGATTTCTAATTGTTTGGTTTTATCTTATTGAATATGAGCAAAAATTCAATAAATCTTAAAAGAAATCCTTAACAAGAAGAAAATAACTGTAATATTATTCTTACTTTCTATTTAACTAAAAGGTAAATTAGGAAAATTTAACAGTGAAGACGGGGGTAAGAAAATAATGGAAGAGTTAGTTTCAAAGTTGTTCTATTTTTCAATCATACCCCTCTGTTCAAAATCTTTTATTCTCATTCTTATCAATTTCATTAGTCTCTATTTAATACATAATAATTATTAATTTAAACTAAATACTTGCACCCGGAGGGTGCATATATTTGCTAGTATATATAAAAGACATTGCATTGACCAAGCTCTCTGAAAAGAAATGTTAATGCTACTATCTAATAATTAAATGAAAAAAATCTCCATGCTACAATCATTTAAATTTTTATTTTTTAATTTATCTTACGAATATAAAATAAAATCTATATTATTTTTTTTTCGCTCAAAAAAACCAAGCCCTTGGATATTTGATGTGTATTATATATTTACTTTGTCGTTGATGTTTTATTTCGGAAGTTTTTATTCGGGACATTACACACAACACACACCTTGCCCTTTGTATTATGTATAGGATTTTTTTTTATTGAACTAGACTTTAATTATTTAAAAGAAAAAAGACTTGATAATTGGTTTTATTTTCTATGTTATTGTATAGATAGGATTGGGAAATTAATCAAGTAAAACATTTCCTTATTATTCAAGCTAGAATTAAAGTTTATTAACTAAAATTAAATCTTATTATAATGGAGATTTGTGTGTTTTCTGTCTGTAACCAGAAACTATATCACTACTCAAGTCAAATTCCTCTAGTTAATTGACATCACATTTTCTCCATGATTTTTATTTTTTATTTAAACCTTCAATTATTATAAATTTTATATTATAATACTGTCCATATTTATATTTATATATACAACAAAATAGCTGGTTTACAGTGTGAACGGGAAGGCTAATTTGCATATTATATTTAAAAATGTGATTTTAAATAAATAGTTGCTAGTGTTATTTGATTTCTAACTGTTTGGTTTTATTTTAATGAAATAAGCAAAAAATCTCTTCAATGAATCTTAAATGAAATCCATTAACAAAAAATAACTGTCATTTTATCTTTTACTTCCTCTTTAACTTTAAATACTTAAATTAGAAAAAATAACAATGAAAGAGAGAGTGATGAAGAGTAAGTTTCAGTTGTTCATTTTTTATTATACTCCTCTGTTTCAACTCTTTTAATCTGTTTAAATTTTTATCATTCTTATTTAGTTTCATTAGCCTTTCTAATTAATATAATATTTATTACATTAAAACTTAAATCTTGCACCCGGAGGGTGCATATATTTGCTAGTTAATTAAAGTTTATTAAAAGTTTTTACTATTTTCACGTAAAAACTCTTAATTATTCTTTTTACCATTTATTATTATATAGGGAATTATCGAATTAAAAACTCCCTCGAGTCGAAGAATAGACATAACGAGTATTGTGTCGATGGACTCACTGCTGTCACGTCTGGTTATCATTACTATTAACAAGGAAGTGTACATTCGAAAAAACGAAAACTACTATATTTAAAGAGGTAATCGGTTTCAGTTAACGAGCATTGCGCACGAACGATGTGCAACTTCCGGGCTCTGTTATACCCCCGGATTGCGCAAAGCTAACTGTAATATCGGTAAAAAGACCTTAGAAATAAAGGGAAGAAAAAGAAAAAAAGAGCAAAATAATCGCGAGAATTTAGATATATCCTAACACTGTAGGTTTATTAACCGTTGTTGTTGTGGGCTGCTGCTGCTGCTGCTGCTACTGTTGTGCTGTTATTATTACTAATAATAATAATAATAATAATATATAATAATAATAATGTTTGATAAACAAAAAAGAAAGAACTTGTCAACTGGTGGATTTTGCACGCCAGCAGATCACAAGGTAAAGCTAAAGGAAAATGAAAAAAATGGACAATATCCTGACCTTGCCAGAGAACTAAAAGTTAGGAATATGAAAGTGAAAGGTATACCAATTTAGTTGGTGCACTTGGAACGTCCCAAAAGGATTGGAAAGGTTGTTGAAGTTTGGAAATCAGAGGAAAGGGTTGAAACCATTCAGAACACTGCACTGCTGCAATCTGCCAGAATACCCAGAAGAGTCCTGGAGCCGCAGGAGCACTTTCTGTCACTCAGACTCCAGTTGAAAGACCATCAGCTAATCGATGTGAAAACTCAAAAGCATAAATAATAATAATAATAATAATACATAATAATAATAATAAATATTTGACACATACAAACAAATGGTATATGGCATAACCAGAATTTGTTCTGAGAATTTTAAAGGCAAAAAATCCTCTGGAATTTTTGAGATAAACGGATTACCCTGAAAAAAAAGAGAACGTGTCAACTTGGTGGAACTTTGCCAGTTCCAGCAGATCACAGGGTGAAGCCCCGAAGGAAAATAAAAAGATGCGATAAATACCTGGACCCTGCCAGAGAATTGAAAAAGCTGCTGGAAGATTGCAGAGTGAAAGTGATACCAATTGTAGTTGTGCACTTGGAACGTCCCTGGACCTTGCTATAGAATTGAAAAAAAAACAACTGTAGAATTTTTTAGGGTGAAAGTTGATGCCACTATGTAATTTGTTGATTTTCAACTGCTTCTTAAAAAGTCTATAAAACAGGCTAAGAGGGAAACTGAAAAATCACAGAGAACAGCATTGTAAAATCGGGTTGAAAATAACTCAGAAAGATTCCTGGAGACCTGAAAGAGACTGTTGTCACTGAAACACCAGTGAAATACCCATCAACGTATGCCGATGTGAAAAACTCACGATGATAATAATAATAAAATTCAATAAAACTGAAAATATAAAGGTATATATATAGCTCAGTGGTAGAGCGTTCGGCTAGAAACACGAGGTTCCTAGGTTCTTACGGCCCTCGCCAACTCAGCGTATGAGTAGCACAGGGATCTGTGCGGTAAAGTAAGGAGCTGATGGTAGGTGTGGTGCTCTACCTGAGACGATAAAATAATCTCCTTGGTCTAGCGCTTGTGGAAAAGGGGATAGACTCACTCACTGATTTGGCTTGATACTGACTTTAAGGCCACCACTTTACTTTTTTACTTATATATATATTCAGGAAATCAACATCAGGATTTAATGGAGTCGTATTTAAATGCGGATTGCTTATTGAGTACGAGGTTCATTCCAAAGAAAGGGGTCTCCAAAGAGCTCTATCAGAAACGACTGCAGTGGAAACGAAGCGCGCACCAAGTACATGCGCAGGCGTAGCAGACATATAGACCATAACGTTTTCCTGCATCCGAGAGGCTCTTTGGAGACCTTTCTTTTGGAATGAACCTCGTACTCAATAAGCATTCGCCATATTAAATACGCACTCCATTAAATCCCTGATGTTGATTTCCTGATATATATATAAGTAAAAAAAGTTAAGTGGTTGGCCTAAAGTCAGCGTATCAGCCAAATTAGTGATTGAGTCTATTCCCCTTTTCACAAAGCGCTAGACCAAGCGAGTATTTTATCGTTCAGTAGAGCACAACCTACCATCAGCTTCCTTACTTTACCGCACAGATCCCTGTGCTACTCATACGCTGGGTTGGCGAGGGCCGGTAAAGAGATCGAACTAGGAACGCTCGTGGTTTCTAGCCGAACGCTCTAAGCACTGAGCTATATATATACCTTTTATTATTTTCAGTTTATGTGAATTTTTATTATTATTATCATCGTGAGTTTTTCACATCGGCATACGTTGATGGTATTTCACTGGTGTTTCAGTGACAACAGGTCTCTTTCAGGTCTCCAGGAATCTTCTGAGTATTTTCACCGATTTTAACAATGCTGTTCTCTGTGATTTTCAGTTCCTCTAGCCTGTTTTATAGACTTTTAGAAGCCGTTGAAAAATCACAAATTACAAGTGGCATCACTTTCACCCAAAAATTCTACAGTTTGTTTTTTTTTCAATTCTATAGCAAGGTCCAGGGACCGTTCCAAGTGCACCAACTACAATTGGTATCACTTTCACTCTCATCTTCCACAGCTTTTTCAATTCTCTGGCAGGGTCCAGGTATTTATCCATCTTTTTATTTTCCTTCGGCTTCACCCTGTGATCTGCTGGAACTGCAAAGTCCACCAGTTGACACGTTCTCTTTTTTTTCAGGGTAATCCGTCTTTATCTCAAAATTCCAGAGGATTTTTTGCCTTTAATTCTCAAGAACAAATTCTGGTTTATGCATATACCATTTTGTTGTATGGTCAAATATTATTATTATTATTATTATTATTATTATTATTATTATTTGCTCTTTTGAGTTTTCACATCAGCATTAGCTGATGGTCTTTCACTGGAGTCTGAGTGACAGCAAGTCTCCTCAGGGTCTCCAGGACTCTTCTGGGTATTCTGGCAGATTGCAGCAGTGGCAGTGTTTCTGAATGGTTTCAACCCTTTCTCTGATTTCCAAACATTCCAGACCCTTTTCCAATCCTTTTGGGACTGTTCCAAGTGCACCAACTACAATTGGTATCACCTTCACTTTCATATTCCATAACTTTTTTAGTTCTCTGCAAGGTTCAGATATTTGTCTATTTTTTCATTTTCCTTTAGCTCACCCTGTGATCTGCTGGGAACTGCGAAATCCACCAGTTGACAAGTTCTTTCTTTTTTTTTTATTATCAACATTTTATTATTATTTATTATTATTATTATTATTATTAGTAATAATAACAACAACAACAAGTAGCAGGCAGCAGGCAGCAGCAGCAACACACAACAACGGTTATTAAACCTACAGTGTTAGGATTATAGTCTAAACTCGCGATTATTTTGCTCTTTTTTTCTTTTTCTTCCCTTTATTTCTAAGGTCTTTTTACCGACATTACGTTAGCTGGCGCAATCCGGGGTATAACAGAGCCGGAAGGTTGCAACATCGTTTCGTGCGCATGCTCGTTTACTGAAACGATTACCTCTTTAAATATAGTAGTTTTCGTTTTTTCGATGTACACTTCTGTTCAATAGTAAGATAACCAGACGTGACAGCAGCTGAGTCCCATGCGACACAATACTCGTTATGTCTATCTTCGACTCGAGAGTTTTTAATTCGATAAATTCCCTAATAAATAATAAATGGTAAAAAGAAATAATTAAGAAGTTTTTACGTGAAATAGTAAACTTTAATAAACTTTAATAAAAAACTAGCAATATATGCACCCTCCGGGTGCACAGTATTTAAGTTTTAATGTAATAAAATATTGTATTAAATTAGAAAGGCTAATGAAACTAAATAAGAATACAGATAAAAAGATTTGAAACAGAGGGAGTATAATAAAAGAGTTGATCAACAGAGGAGTATAATAAAAAATGGAACCAACTGAAACTTACTCTTCATCACTCTCGTCTTTCTTGTTATTTTTTCTAATTTAAGTATTTAGTTATAAGAGGAAGTAAAGTATAAAATGACAGTTATTTTAATCTTGTTAATGGATTTCATTTAAGATTCATTGAAGAGATTTTTGCAATATATTCATTAAAATAAAACCAAACAGTTAGAAATCAATAACACTGAGCACACATTTATTAAATCCGATTTTTAAATATTTAATATGCAAATTAGCCTTCCCGTTCACAACTGTAAAACCGCTATTTTGTTGTAATATATAAATATAATTGCATTTTATATAATTGAGGTTTAGATAAAAAATAAAATCATGGAGAATGTGATGTCAATTACTTAAGAGAATTGTGACTTGAGTAGGAATATAGTTTCGGTTACAGACAGAAAAACACACAATCTCCATTATAATAAGATTTAATTTTTAGTTAATAAACTTTAATTCTACTTGAAAATAGATAAGGAAAATGTTGGTACTTGATTAATTCCCAAATCTAATCTATACAATAACATAGAAAATAAAAACCAATTATCAAGATCTTTTTCTTTAAATAATTAAGTCTAGTTCAATAAAAAAAAAATCTATACATATACAAGGGCAGGTGTGTGTGTGTGTATGTCCGAATGAAACTTCGAAAATAAAACAATCAACGACAAAGTAAATATATATACACATCAAATATCACAAGGGCTTGGTTTTTGAGCAAAATAATATAGATTTTTATTATATTCGTAAAGATAATTAAAAAATAAAATTTAAAATGATTGTAGCATGGAATTTTTTTCATTTAAATATAATTAGATAGTAGACATTAACATTTCTTTTCAGAGTAGCTTGGTCAATGCAATGTCTTTTATATATACTAGCAAATATATGCACCCTCCGGGTGCAAGTATTTAAGTTTTAATGTAATAGAATATCGTATTAAATTAAGAAGACTAATGAAATACTACAGAATGCAGATAAAAAGATTTTGAACAGAGGGGGTATGATTGAAAAATAGAAAAACTTTGAAAACTAACTCTTCCATTTATTTTACATTACCCCGTCTGTCTTTGTTAAATTTTCCTAATTTAACTATTTAGGTTAAGATAGAAAGTAAAGAATAATATTACAAGTTATTTCTTCTTGTTAATGGATTTCTTTTAGATTTATTCCTGATATTTTTGCTCATATTCAATAAGATAAAACCAAACAATTAGAAATCAATAATACTAAGCACATATTTTATTAAAATCAAATTTTTAAATATAAAAATTCAAATTAGCCTTACCATTTCACACTGTAATCCATTCTATTTTATTGTATATATAATACAATTGCATGTTATTAGTATGTAGATTTGGTCGACAGTCTTAATGAATGTAAAACAATTTTATTATAATTGGGTTTTAAATGAAAAATAAAATCATGGAGAATGTGATGTAAATAACAAAGGGAATTGTGATTTGTATAGTAATATAGTTTCGGTTACAGACAGAAAAACTCACAATCTTCATTATAATAAGAATATATAGAATATATATATATATATATATATATATATATATATATATATATATATATATAATATATATATATATATATATATATATATATATATATATATATATATATATATATATATATATATATATATATATATATATAAACAGTAGAAAAACTTAACAAAATATGAATCCTTACTTCGGTTTAGATCACTCGGTAGACTGTCTGCCTTGGAAACACAAGGTTCTTGGTTCGATACAGGCTCTCGCCAACTCGGCGTATGAGTAGCACAGAGATCTGAGCGGCGAGGAGCTGGTGTTAGATGTGGCGCTCCACCTCAGATGCCTGAATAATCTCCTTGGTTTGCGCTAGTAAAACGGGGATGAACTCCATCACTGTCTGACTCATACCGACGGCCACCGCGACGGCTTAATTATTCCCTCACTGTCGGGCTGCTACCAGCTTTAGGACACTATTTTACTTTACTTACTTTCAGAGGATCCTCACTGCGTGGACCGCATCCAGGCTCTTATTCTTCACAGACAAACGGCGTTGACTATAAGAAGAAGTAAGTAAAGTAAATCGTCGGGGCGGCCTAAAGTCGGTATCAGCCAGTCGGCGAGAGAGTCTATCCCCTTTTCAATAGCGCTAGACCAAGGAGATTGTTTTTGCATCTGAGGTGGAGCGCTACACCTTCCATCAGCTCCTTACTTTACTGCACAGATCCCTGCGCTACTCACACGCTGAGTTGGCGAGGACCGGTATCGAACTAGGAACCTCGCGGTTTCTAGCCGAACGCTCTACCGACTGAGCTAACCCGGCCCGCTGAAGAAACAGTTATTTATTGTAGAAAACTTGCTCTATCCAAGAGGGTTCTTGTAGATGCTTTTTAGTTTACTCGGAAATAAAGGGAAGGCATAACTTTCGGAACGTCGCCCTTTTCTTCAACCATCAAACGAAACCTGCGAGTTATCATTTCTTTATTCGTCTGACCTTCATAAAAGAAAAAAAGACTGCATAAACAGGACTGTCTGCCTCCCAGATGATTCCGCTCATTTAAGTGTGTCTCAGAGACGCTACTATTATGTACCCAGTGGCCTATAGATTCCACCCGGCGGCTCTGCTATTCTCTATGCTGCAGCTTTTTCGAAAATATTAAACACAGCTCTTTGCTCACCCTTCTTCTTAACCCCCGCATCATGCACATAGCCCTCAATTTGAAACTTATTCAGTAAGCTTTAAGAGAGTATAACACACACACGTAGACGCACACACACACAGACACATACACACACACACACGTCACACACACACATATAATAAGTCGACGGGGCGGCTTAAAGTCGGTATCAGCCAGTCAGCGAAGGAGTCTATCCCCTTTTCAATAGCGTTAAACCAAGGAGATTGTTTTGTTTAGCATCTGAGGTGGAGCGTCACATCTACCATCAGCTCCTTACTTTACCGCACAGATCCCTGTGCTACTCATACGCTGAGTTGGCGACGACCGGTATCGAACTAGGACCTTGGTGTTTTTTAGCCGAACGACATATATATGGGAGTATATATATATATATATATATATATATATATATATATATATATATATATATATATATATAGTATCCAAGTAGTATCCAATTCTAAGGAATTACATCGACTGAGTTAACGTAGGGTAGGGTCCTGAAGAAATCATTTCAATTTGATTGAAACCATGGTAGACCCTTTATTTTTCCTCTAATAATAATATTAGTATATATATATATATATATATATATATATATATATATATATATATATATATAGAATAAGCCTAATGAGTCAGGGACTACCTAGGTTTCTTCTAATGGATCACCAGGATAATTATGACACAGAATTATCCAGATAGTCCATTAGGAGCAACCTAGGTATGTTCATTTGGCATACTTTATTATTATTTATTGACTCTATTTAGTGTATTGAGCACTTTAGTATATTTAACTTAAGCAACACATAATGTTTTTTTTTTTCTTTTGGTCATTATGCCGACTGATTATTGTTAAGTGGTGCATCTGATTTGGTCTTTTCTTTTTTTTCTTTTTTTCATATATTTTTTCTCCAGGCAAAAATTTGTAATGTGTAATAACAAATTATAATGCCAGTAGATTTTTCATACTCTCCAGAGTTTTAGAATAAAAAGTGTGTGTGTGTGTGTGTGTGTGTGTGTTGTGTGTGTATGGACATATATTTTTGGAGGATGTGTGCTTAATTGAAGTCATACCTAATTTTGAAAATTAATTAATTAATAATTAATGAATTTAGGCTGGCTTATATGTTCAAATGTAAGGCTAAACAAATCGAGAAAATGTCAATCCTGTATGAAATTTCGACCTATTAAAAAAACAAAAGTTTTTATTTTTCTGTTCCGTGTGTGACTTGAACCTCGACTGCCAAGCTGACGAGTTTCGAGTCACACACGGAGCAGTCTCCTATGTCTTATACCTTGCTGATGAGATCTAATTTGAACATATATGCCTGCCTAAATTCATTAATTATTAACTAATTAATTTTCAAAATTAGGTATGACTTTAATTAAGCACATATCCTCCAAAAATTGTCGGCTAAAAAGGCCATATAAAAAATAACCACATTGTTTACTTACTTTCATGGATATATATGTATATAGTCGTCGGGTGGCCTAAAGTCCGTATAAGTCAATTAGCAAGGGAGTCTATCACCTTTTCACTAGCACTAGACGAATGAGATTGTTTGTGCGTCTGAGGTAGAGCGCCACACCTACCATCAGGTCCTTACTTTACCGCACATATCCCTGTGCTACTCATACGCTGAGTTGGCGAGGCCAGTATCAAAGTAGGAACCTTGTGGTTTCTAGACGAACGCTCTACCGGACTGAGCTAACCCAGCCCTATATATATATATATATATATATATATATATATATAATATACACGATATAAAAGCCAACGCAATGTGGGAGTTTAAGTGGTGATTGAAGAAAGAAGGAAAGAAAGGAGGAAAGGAAGGAGATGGGTCCAGCTAGAAGAGATGTACATATATATATACATATATATAAATATATCAACATATACACACACACATACACACACACGCACGTACACATACACACACACACACACACATATATATATATATATATATATAATGAATAGCGAGTTCGGTATTTGCTGGATGACCCATATTTGCAACCTTGTGTGACGTCCTACCTGTAGTGAACAGATAGAGTAAATACTGCTGAATAGATAGTTCGATCCTCGGTGTATGCCTATATCTGTGACCATCTGTCACATTATGCATGTGGTGAACGCCTTGAGTAAACACTACTTATGAAGATGGGAACAAGTTAGTCTTGCAGATCCATTACTACTGAATAGCTAGTTCGATCCTTGCCGGATGCCCCATATTTGCAAACTTTTGTTATGTCCTACTCGTAGTGAACAGATTGGGTAAATATTACTGACTAGCGAGTTCGATCCTCGATGGATGCGTATATGATTTTAGTTATTTCGTGATGATAAATCAATAATCGACCTATACACGGAATCGACTTACACAAGAATGTCTACAGTATTCAAACTGTATTGGGAAGGAGTAGGAAGAAACACAGGCTTCAAAAAAGTAATTCTACAATTTAATAATTTCGTGATCATAAACTAAGAGTTGACTTATACTCGGGATCGTTTAAGAAATTGACCCTTGTGTTACATCCTGCCCGTGCGGGGGGGGGGGGT
>CM042146.1:57950715-58030715 GCA_023376005.1 Doryteuthis pealeii | reverse complement strand
AATACCATATAACGAGAATTCTAAGGGGCCATTTTTTTTTAGATCATGGGATGGAAAACTACCGAACGGTTGTGAACCCAACTGATCCCAGAGGCGGGAATCTCGCGAGTCACGTGATAGAGTTAGGTAATCAGTTTCAACCTAAATGGCACGCAGAACAGACGTGTTATGTTGAGGTTGGCTCAACCGCGCGGTGAATCAGGACGATGCAGTAATACAATCTTTGATCAAAGAAAAACAAAGTCTTGTAGTTGATTAATGTATCACTTAGAAAGAAGCCGTTAGAAAATGAAGCAGTCAGAAGTTAGAAGACTAGACACGGCGAGCGGCCAAAGAACAAGAAGAAAACGAAAACATGGTGACTAGACAAAGAAGATAGAAAGAAGTGGAAACAAATAAGTCACAGTCTTAACTTTATCTGTCTGTCTGTCTGTCTCTCTTTCTCTCTTTATCACACGAGAACTCTACTTATCCATGGAATGCAGGTTTTTTGCTCATATCAGAAACCGTTATTTTAAAGCAAACAATAAGAAAAATCTGTTTGAAAATGTCAACATGGAGGATATTCTCTCTTTTTTTAGGGAAATAAAATTATACCATATAATATAGACATGAAACAAATCAATACCATACTACATAATCCCCAATAATTCTAACACATTGTTAAAACCAATTACTAAAAAGTATAAATATAAATACACGATATGTATCACTTCCTAACCCTTAGGTGTGACATAACCCCAGAGGCTTGATATGCTAAAGTCGATAACCAAACATATACCCAACGTGGGCATATGAGTATATAACATCTCTTTCTTCATTTAATTCAATATTGAAGAAGAATTGATGGATTAGCGTGTCGTGATGTTTGAAACGATGTGATTAGAGAGATTTCAGGATGTGTTATGTTCAACATACGTACATAGATAAAGAGAAGGACAATTGTTGGCCTGCTTTTCTGATTCTGTTATAATATGTAGCCTACCTGGTTTGAATGTGTCCTACCTCAGTAAGAGTATATTTATAGATATAAGTAGTAGGCAATTTATTGAAACTAATTATTTTTCACATATATTCAATTTCAAGAAATGCAATTCAGTCATAAGCTGTATATAGTAATTAAGAATAATTAAAAACGAATTTATCCATAATTTACATGAATCAGAGATCTATTTAATTCTAAAATATTCTAAAATTTTGAAATAGGGTTAGGGTTAGTAGTTATTATCATAACCTTATAATATGCTTTTTTATGGTAGGCCACCTACTTTAAGAGAGACAGGATTTCGTAAGCCACATACAAAAGGTAGGCCACATACTATCATGGTACAGACTTTTGTTTTATTCATTCTTAGATATTCAAGAACATTGTTTAAAAATTGCCTTCTATTACTGCTTTCTATCACAAATATGATAAAAGGGTTTGGGGTTGCCACAAGAGCAATATGGTTGGGACAAGCATATAGGTCCTTGGGATTAACGTGACCAGCCGATTAAACGACGGAGGCCTCTCCGGCCGCTCGTCAAGCCCAAGTGAAAGCCTACTCAGGCCCAAGGATTCTGTCATTAAGCATCACTGGTCGCCACATTTACCAACTTTACCATCCATCCTTCGAGGCGGGGGTCCGGTGTTCTTCGGCCACTGGATCGGTAAAAGTTATTTATAGAGTCGATCCTAGGGGGCTATCCCCCCAAGCAATACTTGCCCCCTTGATTTAAAGGGGCAGGTCTGGATTTATTGCCCAGCGCCTGGGGCGCCCCCTTGAGCGGGAATGCCGACCGGATAGACGCAGTTTTTGTGCTTATCACCCATGAGCTTCGGCTTATGGGTGGGCCCACGTTAAAACGAGACCTTATGTCCAGCGCTCACAAGTGGGTTGACAGGCAAATAAACATCACTGGTCGCCACATATGAGCAACCGCTGGACCCATTGGACGGTGGTCTTACTCCCGTACAGGAGTGGTGTCGGCTATTCTACAACCCCAGTCGACAGGGCATTTCCAACCCTTCCTTCGAGACAGGGGTCCAGTGCGCTTCGGCCACTGGACCGGTCATGTTAAATTACTAGCGTTGATCCCAGAGGGCCGTCCCTCCAGACAATACCTGCCCCATTGCACTTAAAGGGGGAGGGCTGGGTTTATTACCCAGCGCCTGAGGCGCCCCCTTGAGGGGGAATGCCAACGGGATCGACGCAATTTTTCTACCTACCACCCCATGAGTCTCGGCTTGTGGGTGGTGCCCACATAAAACGGCCTTGTGCCATATCGTGTGAAAGTGGGACACATGTAAAAACCAGTCGACAGGGTTTGAGACCTCTGGAATAAATCCGAAAACCTCTCATCGAAAAATGTTTTGCTCTAACCACTGATCTATCCTGCAACTATTTTTGTAATCCCGTTCTTTGCATGCATACACACGACCGTGTTCACACTGGTATGACACCCAGACACGAAGACAGGCACACAGACGTACCTACGTTGATAATGTGGAGTACAACTTTAATAGATGTCCACATCTTTTTCTTTTTCTTCTTTTCTCTTCATAGAGACAGGTGTTCATTATTCCTGTCGCAAGTAAACAGGGTCTGATTAATGGCCGTGTCAATGAAGATAACGTTTCCGGTTGCCGAGCCGTTAGCTCCGATCACCGACGACTACCGAGTGTTAATATCAATGTACAACAAAAGATTTAAGTGAGAAGGAATAATCCTAATTTCCTCACCTTGCTTTTCAGAAAGAAATATATTTTTTTAAAGTTGCAGCTTTTCAGTGTTTCTTTCCTTCTTTTTTTTTATTTTTGTTCCTTTTTTTTTTTTTTGTTCTTTTTTTTTTTTTTTTTTTCCTCGTAGGAACTATTTATCTTACTTTTTCTTCTTGAAGTTTTTATTCTATTTTATCCATTTTTTTTTTTACTTTCCTTTATCGTATATTCTAGCTAGCAAGGCAATCTGCTGCTTTCTGGGATCACACTTCTATCATATATGTATTTACCAACTCCTCCGCAAGAGCAGGACCCGACACAAGGTCAATTTAAAAAAAATCATATCTTTTTAACACTTGTACCAAGATGTGTATATAGATAAACAAACACGATCCCGTTAGGGACGACTTATTCTCTCTTTATCATATATATATATATATATATATATATATATATATATATATATATATTGTGTCACATCCTGCTCCTGCAAAGGGGTTTATATATATATATTATAAAAGAAGGTCCGCAAAATATATTATGTTTTCAGAAAAAAAAATTGTTATTCTTTTTATCTTACATATGCAACACGTGTTTCAGATCTTCTGGTATCTTCTTCAGGCTTTGATTGATAATATATATTATCAACAAAGCCTGAAGAAGATACCAGAAGATCTGAAACACGTGTTGCATATGTAAGATAAAAAAGAATAAACATTTTTTTTTCTGAAAACATAATACATTTTGCGGACCTTCTTTTTTATAAAATATTGAATTTTCTCCCGTTGGAACCAGAACAACATTTTATATATATATATATAAAGATAAATCTAATGAGTCAGACGAACCTACAATTAGTTTCGCTTAATGCTCTTCAGGGCTAAGATCTAGGATTTACCAACACGCTTGGTATATTAAATTATATATATATATATATACTAACCCCTTCGCAGGATGCGACACAAGTTCACTTTTTTAAGCGGAGTTTAACAGGTTTAAATTCAGAGTTTTCTTTCTCCTAGACTGGTTACCTAGCCATGGTGTAAGATCCCAGTCTACCCTACTATTTACTCATAGCTGGAGGGAGAATTGGATTCATACTTTTCTAATGGGTATTAGCGCCATGTAAAATGCAAAAGGTATTGTCGAGCAATTGAACTCGGGTCGACGAATCCATTTCCCACGACTCTAACCATTAGACCACATATGTATTTACCAACCCTCCGTACGAACAGAACGTGACACAAGGTCAATTTCTTTCTGAATTTTTGAATTCAGTTTTTCTTCTGGCAAACAGGTTGGGTCAGTCAAGGGCATCCCTTTGTGGTGTCTTGCAGATCTATCACTACTCAAAAGCCAGTTCGATCCTCGTTGTATACTTTTGACGTTGTGTCGCATTCTACTTGTGTCGAACGAGTTGAGAAATAATGATTCCCTTCGTGGTGTAATGGTTAGCAGGCTAGTCTTGCAGATCCATTACGACTGCAAAAGTGAGTATGATCTTCGCCGGATGCCTCACCCTTTCTACCATATGTCACATTCTACTCGTGGCGAACTGGTTGGATAAAAAAGACGATTATTCTTTGTGTAATGGTTAGCAAGCTAGTCTTGCAGATCCATGAAAAGCCAGTTCGACCCTCCTTGTACACTCCATACTTTTTACGTTGTGTCATATACCACTCGTGGCGATCTGGTTGGATAAAAAAGACATTTTTTCGTGGTGTAATGGTTAGCAAGCTAGTCTTGCAGATCAATTATTTCTGAATAGCGAGTTGGACTCTCACTGGATGTCTCATACTTGCAACATTCTGACACATCCTATCCGTGGGGAACGTGTTGGTTACAAAAGGCCGTATCTTCTTTGTGTCACGGTTAGCAAGCTAGTCTTGCAGATCAATGACTAGTGCAATAGCTTGTTTGTTTGTTTTATTTTACGGCATATCAACCTCAGTGGGTCATTTAATGCCGATCAAGTTTTTAAATAAATCAATTCTTAATGGATAATACAATTTTTTATAAATTCATTTTTCTATTTAACCCATAGATGGGACCTTAACAGGTACTACCACTCCGGGTCAGAGTGGACCAGGGAGCAATGGTGATGAAGGGGTGCTCCACATTCCCCAAACCTCCAAAACTGGAACCTCACCATCAGATAGAGTTTAACGTCATTCCCAGGACATGTAGACCCGCAGCCACCGCCTTCTAGCACCCATATGATAAAAAGAGGTTGGGGCTTGCCATAAGGGCAATAAAGTTGGGAAAATCATATAGGTGCTAGAGCTTGACGTGACCAGCCGATTGATCGGAGGGGGCCTCTCCGACTGCCCGTCTAGCCAAAGATAGGGCCAAAGTGGAGTATTGCAAGTCATGAACTGCTCATCCACTGCTGCAATAGCGGATTGAATTTTCGCTGGATGCCTCATACATGCGACTTGTGTCACATTCTACTCGTGCCGAACGAGTTGGGTGAAAAAGGCGTTTCCTTTCGTGGTATATGCGTTAGTAAGCTAGTCTTGCCGATCCATTACTACTGCAATAGCAAGTGTGACCCTTGCTAGATGCGCCATTCCTGCGTCCTTGTGTCACATTTTACCCGTGCCGAACGGTTTGGATGAATACATATTTCTGAAATACATTGTACTTTTCTCTTTAATAGACATTTCAACACCTATTTACTACAGGTAACCTGCCTCGCCGAACTTATTCTTAGCTGTGAACAAATCATCTGACACAGCTACAAAGTGGGGTTGTAAAAATTCTCCCACCCACCCAGGAAGTGCTCTTCTCATCGCGTTAAAAGGAGGAAGGCCAGGGTCAATCACTGATACCTCGGGATACCAAAATAGAAATGCCGATCAGCAGAGATGAGCTATTTTTGGCACCATCACATATGCGTAATCATCATCATCATGTCGCGCTGTCAGCGCGGATATCCATGACAATCTCTCTCCACCCGTCCCTATCGCTCACCATTCTCGGAAGGTCTTCTATGTAGCATCCTGTATCCGCACAGAGCTGATCAATGTACGTCTTTGCTGGTCGGCCCACACTGGCGTGCCCATGTGTTGACTTCCACAGGGGACGTCGCTTATGAGTTTCGTCCTTGCTTCTCCAGCAGTGTCCCACGTATTGGAAAGGCATGGGCTGCTATAAAATAAATTATCGGTCATATGGAAATCCATCTCTCAGACAGTTAGAGAGACAGTTCTTCCAGGCCGTTGTCGTATCAGTGCTGCTGTATGGCTGCACCACCTGGACCCTAAATAAGCGACTAGAGAATAAACTAATGGGAGCTGCACAAGAAATGCTGCGGGTGATCCTGAACAAGACGTGGAAACAACACCCCACGAGAAAACAGCTGTACGGTAACCTGCCACATATCACCCAAACCATCCGAGTAAGACACGCGGGACACATATATGCGTACATGGCCTGAAATAGACTTGTTTTCATATCGTGTCATGATTTTCAGGCGATGGCCTATTATCATCTTACTCCTAGCAATCTTTTTACAACATGAGTAACTTGTGGTTTTCCCTGAAGTCAGAGTGGCAGCAAGTCTTCTCAGCTCACCAGGATTCTTTTCAGTATTCTAGATGATTTTTTTGAGTTTGTGTGGTCTTGACAGTCTCAACTCTTATTTGGATTTCTATTTCCCTTTGTCACAGGACTCATGATTAGTTTAATTTTGTTTCTTTGTTTAATAGCATATCAACCTTCGTGTATTATTTAATACCAAACCCTGTTTACTCTCTGGCAAGGTCCAGGTATTCATCTAGTCTTTTGCTTACAATTTCTCTCACTTTGTGACTGCTGTAGACAAATAGTTAGCATTTCTGTAATTTTCATTAACTAACACAAGATCTGGTATTCTGGTCGGTATTGAATGATCCGCTTGAATCCAAAGAGTTTTGGGATTCTCATTTTCTAAGAGAGATTCTGGAGGGTTAGGGCCGGGTTAGCTCAGTCGATAAAGCGTTAGGCTAGAAATCACAAGGTTCCTAGTTCGATACCCGTCCTCGCCAACTCAGCGTTATGAGTAGCACAGGGATCTGTGCGGTAAAGTAAGGAGCTCGTGGTAGGTGTGGCGCTCCACCTCGGATGCAAAAACAATCTCCTTAGTCTAGCGCAGGTGAAAAGGGGATAGACTTACTCGCTGATTGGCTGATAACAACATTAGGCCGCCCCGACGACTTTACTTACTTACCTATCAATTATGTTAACAATAGTGTAGTTAAAATCAACTAACGGTTTTATGCGAAAATACAGGGAATTTGATTGACTAGATTTACCCCTGTATTTGACCTCATCTCTTATTGGACAGCCAATGGGAGAAGTTCGTTTAGAAAAAAAATCAGTTTTTGACCGGGGGGTTGAACGAGGCGGATTTTGCATGTGGGTATAGCCCCTGAAATCAACGCTGTTAATTACAGCAACCCCCGTCCGAGGGGCGGGACTGGTTTGTGCATATAACATTTTCTAACATGATAAAATACTAGTAGCTGGTATAATCCCTAATAGCTCAACTTCCTAACCAGCCGGGCTTACTCATATACTCCTCCTGTGCCAGTTTGCTGCGTTCGTTTATTAGTTGTTGCTATCCCCAGAGTGAAAACCAGGTATTTTAAATTAAAAAGGGAAAAAACAGTCTTCCGTAAACGAAAAAGAACTATCGTTAGCAATCTTTTTAAAATATATAAAAATCTCTGGAAATATGTTGTGCAAAATTGCATATTTGTAATCATACATTTTTAGATAGATTAAATAAATCTTTATTCACGAAAAAATATTGTGTACAACATCCTACCTGGTCGTTTAAAATTTAGTATTAAATTATTAAGTTAATAAAGGTCAATCAGAGAAAATACTTTTCTTTGAATTAATACAAAAAATTATATATTGTTTTTAAAACTACGAACAGAAATAACGTGACAAAAATTAGAAAAAAAATTTTTTTAATAGTTTAAAAAAAATTACTTTTAAATTTTCAAATAACTTTTTGGGGTGTTATTCATTATAGAATTAAGTCCTTAATGAATAGATTGCTAAAAATTGCATTCGTTTATTATGTAGTTTATTGTTTTATCTCTCTTTCTCTTAATAACCTGAATTATTTCCCTGGGTCATATCTATTCTAGATTTTACATAATCAATTCATATGACGTCACTTTTGTATGCTATTCAAATTTTTTATTTAGATTTCCTCTGCGTGGCCATGTTCAGGTCATCTCATGTGCGAATTCACGTTTGGTGAGGAACGAACTGATTCTCACTGTCTGTTCTCTATAATCTGGGATTCATATCACGTATTCTGTACCCAACAATGTCGCTAGCCAGTAAATCCTATTTGTTTTCCCAAACATCTGTAGATGTAACACCTTCTTTCAAGGTCACCACATCAGATGGTCGTCTGCACACAACGATACTGGCCTGTCTGTAATTTATTACATAACAATTTGAATAACTGACATATTACAAAAACAAAAACAAAGAGAGTGAAAGAGAGAGAGAGAGAGAGAGAGAGAGAGAGAAGAGAGAGAGAGAGAGAGAGATATTTGATTCAAAATATTTTCATCTTTATTCATCATCTATTTTTTGTCCTATATCAGGGGTCACCAAACTACGGCCCACGGGCCGGATCTGGCGCACGAAAACATTTCATCAGGCTCGCCGACTTTCTGCTAATGTTGCGTTCTTTGATAATGTTTTGAAAATGAAATATTTTGGTTGAATTTGTTTTTGTACATCTGACGCCACTCATTCATGAATATAACATGGAAAGATAAATTTTGTTTTTACATCTTTTTCTCAGCGCTTTCGTTCTGACTAGCAAGTATTGGACACAATATTAATGTGGCCCGCGCTCGTTATTTTATCAATTATCCACCACCTTGAAAAACATTTGGGTTCCCTCTCATATATCAACGCTCACAATTTAGCATCTGTTAAACTTGCCTAGACTGTTTGGGTTGGTTTTTTGTGTTTGGGTTTTAAGGCATGTCAACTCTTGTTGGGTTATTTTATTTATTTATTTATTTATTCATTCTTCATGGGCACTCAATATTTTGAAAACTCAATTTTTTTAAAGCAAACTCATTTTTTTCTTTTTAACCCATAGGTGGGACCCTAACAGTTACTACCACTTCGAGTTAAAGTGGATCTGGAAGTAATGATGATGGAGGGTTGCTCCACATTCCCCATATCTCCAGAACTGGAACCTCTCCATCAGATAGAGTTTAACGTCATACCCAGGACATGAAAACCGTCAGCCACCATATTCTAGCACATATGTGAGAAAAATGGGAGCACCTCAGGTAATGGTTAGCAAGCTAGATTAATGGACCATTATTAGTGAGTTCGATTCTCACTGGGTGCCCCATACTTCTGGTCTTGTGCCGCACCTAAGCTAGGCTTAGTTTTAAGGGCACCTCTCATGGCATAATGGTTAGCAAACTAGATTCGCATGACATTGTTAGTGAGTTCGATTTTCATTGTGATCCCCATATTTCTGGCCTATGTGAGAAAAAGAGTTGGTTTTGCCATAAGGGCAATTGGGTTAGGACAATCATATTGCTGCTAGGGCTTGACGTGACCAGCTGATTGGTCGGAGTTGGCCCCTCCGACCGTCCGTCTTACCCAAGTGGAGTACTGCATGTCATGGACTGCTCAGTCATCAGGATTCCATCCTTGAGTATCACAGGTTGAAACCCACGGCCAACAGGTGGCCCCATTGGGGGGATTTTACCCATATGCAGGGGTGCAGCCGGTGTAATCTAATGGTTTTTGTTATAGGTGATACACCCTATAAGACTAATGGAATGCGCCGACGGGTTATTATAAGTAACATGGACAATTGTGGCTTGAAAGTAAGCCAATGCAAGTCAGCTCACAATTCTATTTGTCGGACGTAATTCCCACTTCTCTGTACTGTAATTGTCTACTCTTTTGTTAATACATTTTCCTACATTTGTTACCCGTCGTTTTGTTCTTATTTGACCCCTTAAAACCTCACAACAAATTGGCGACGAGGATGAGATTTAACTTACGCAGGTTTATCGTTCACAACAGTTTTTGTTACCGTTCTACATGCATCTACCTAGGAGGCGCATGGTTTAATGGTTAAAGTCATAGGAAATGGACTCGTCGACGCGAGTTAAAATCCTGGACGAAGCTCTTTACATTTTACATAGCGCTTGGGGAAGGTATGAATCCAACTATTTTCCCTCCAGCTATGGGTAAATAGTAGGGCGGACTCAATAATCTTGGCTAGGCAACCAAAGATAAGGAAAACTCTGAATTCAAACCTGTTTCACTTCTCCTAACAAATTGACCTTTTGTCATATCCTGCTCGTGCGGAGGTGTTGGTAAATATGTACATGCGTCTACATATCTTGATAGACTTCTGAGTCTTAAATTTAACATACTAGATAAAACGTGACCCGTTGGGTCACCCATTCAGCTCTGTGTTGATAATTGAGATTAGGGAAAAGGGAGTTAGTAAAGCAAAATAAATACGGCCGGTCGAAACCTTAAAATCAGTTTGTAAACTTTCTAAGAAAGGGGATGTTTGACCCCATTTAAGCTACGGTTGCTGGTTGTGACATTTAACATAGAAATACATTTCAAATTCTCCGTTCTCTCTCTCCCCATCCCCTCCCTCCTTCTCTCTCTCTCTCTCTCTCTCCTCTCCTCTCTCTCTCTCTCTCTCTCTCTTTCTCTTTCTCTCTCTACTCTTCAGAGAAACTAACATCATATAACGAGGAGGTAGTCAAGAGATACGTAGAGGGGAAGAAAGTGATAGACAGAGAGTAAAGTAAGTGATTGGTCGATTTTTGACTTAATTGAAAATTAAGAGTAATTAGAACGAATTAAAACAATTAAAAAATATATAATTTAATCCTAAAAGTAAGGAATAATTTAGTATTATTTTCGTGTCATTAAACTAAACAGTAAAAAAGCCTTTAGGAAGTAAAAGTTGATTAACTCAGCTTTAGTATAATAATAGATAATAATAGATGTTGCACTAAAAATGACGGACTCTGTCTAAAGCCCTAGAAATGTTGACACCTACATCACAACTGTTGTTATATACCCTTCATCTCGGGTATATAAATGCGAGAGAGAGAGAGAGGGAGAGGGAGGGGGAGATACGCTAAGCGAAAGGGAGAAAGTGAGTGAGGGAGAAAGAATGAGTGACTGAGTGAGAGACAGAGAGAGTAAGAGAAAGGGATTTGGGGATATTAGAAAAAAGTGAGAATGTAAGTGTGTGTGTGTGTGTGTGGTGTGTGTGCGTGAGAGAGAGAGAGAGAAAGAGAGAGAGGGAGAGGGAGATACAGTAAGAGAGAGGGAGAAAGTGAGTGAGGAGAAAGAATGAGTGACTGAGTGAGAGAACAGAGAGACTGAGTGAGAGAAAGGGATTTGGGGATATAGAAAAGTTAGAATGTAAGTGTGTGTGTTTGTGTGTGTGTATGTGAGAGAGAGAGAGAGAGAGAGAGAGAGAGAGAGAGAGAGAGAGAGAGAGAGAGAGAGAGAGAGAGAAAGAAAGAGAGAGAGAGAGAGAGCGAGGCGACGATGATAAGGGGATGATGGATTGGTTCTTACTTCTATTCTCTTGCTTACTTCCTTCGTCAGTCGTCATCTTTTCTGGGCTCTTTTCTCCAGGTTGATTTCTTCTTTCCGGGCTGGACAGTCTGTACATTTCTTGTTTTAATTAATTAACAAAAACGTCTCGTTTTCCTATCTTCTCTATTAAAAACAAGCTTACCCAAGTATTCTCGAAACCATGCGGTGAGAAGCGACATGTTCAGAGAACGTCATCTCTCGGTGAGTGATTGACCGCAACTAAAACCTGTTTTACGGGGGTCATTGGGGGTTACTATATATCAATCTTAACGGTCGGCAGTAACTTTTCACTTAACTTTCTGATTTCAATTTTTAACGAACTCAATTCAAATTATATCTAAAATACTTACATAATTCATAAGATACTCATGAATTATGTAAAAGTGTGTTTCTATAAATCTCAGATCCATCCTTAAATTATTATTATTTATTATTATAACCTTATAATATGCTTTTTATGGTAGGTCACATACTATGAGAGGGACATGATTTCGTAGGCCACATATTATAATGGTACCCATATATTCTACACAAAATCATAGGTATTTATTTATTTAACGTCTTGATACTAAAAAAATGACTTTTTGTAGATAATTTTCTCGTAAAACTCTATACTTCAGGTAACTTTAAATATATATTAGAATAAAAGAAACTATATGTAAATATATAATGTATTTAGTAAAACTTGTTTAAAAAGACAATAAGGACCGTCTAAGTTTGCATACTCACATTTTGAGTGTATATAATGTAAGGTTGATCTTGATTTTATATATTGACGATTTTAGGTAATGTGACGTAAAGCAGTGACGTAGTTTGGCTTACAGATAAATAGAGATTGAATTTCCATTATTAATAGATTCTATTCTATAGGAGATGGCGTTGTATAACGGTTATCATGAGGAGAGAATGATGTTTGTGTCCCTATTTCAAATCCTGGATTCGTTTAGCTTAGTGTCGTACCCGAATTCTGGTTTTTGTTTTTGTGAAATCATAGAATAAGAACAAAAATGATGGTAATTTTCACCTTTAGTTGTTAAAATTCCTAGCATAAAATTGTGCGTGCGCATTATCTAAAATGAACTTAATTGTTATTAAGAACACGTTTTATGATATCTTTGTTAAAGCATGCAGTTGTATTGTTTTCGAAAACGATTCTAAGATTTGTATATTTTCGTACGGACACATTCAAAATGGCCACCGTCTTGTTTCAAAGTGAAAGTCAGTTGGCTAAATTCCTAGCATAAAATTATCTGAAATGAACTTAATTTTATTAAGAACACATTTTATGATATTTTTGTTTAAAGCATGCAGTAGTATAGTTTTCGAACAAGTTTCTAAGATTTTTTTGTTTCGCTATTTCAAAATAGCTACCGGCTTAGTTCAAAGTGAAAGTCAAGGGAGGTTACTCTAATCGACTTATTTTCTAGAAATTTTGACAACTAAAGGTGAAAATTACCAAATGACGTAGATATTTTTCTTTTTTTACAAATGACCCATGATATTATCAATGTGTCAAGAAATCATTATATATTGAGTATCCTTATTATAAAGCTCCCAAGTACTCTCAGAGCGTTGTCTGTAATGCCACACAGTTCATTAGGCCACGAATACGATATTTGAATACCCCATCTCCTCACCATGCTTTTAAGGAGTAACGTTGGTCGCGCACTGGTGAATTCCCGCCTCTGGACCAGTCGGGCGAGAGGTAAAGCGCGCCAAATACTGAATTAATGCAGTAATTTTGTCTTCATTTGATGCGTCCAGTCCTACGAGATTTCCGCTTAGACGGTGACTTGAATGTTATGTGATCTTCGCACGGTCAAGTCCTATCCAGCTGTGAAAATTACAAAATATAGAAATATACGATAAAAAAAAATAAGACAGGTAAGCAATGTCATTTATTAATTATTATTATTATTATTAATTATTATTAGTAGTAGTAGTAGTAGTAGTAGTAGTAGCGGCAGTTCAGTTAGTAGCACATCGGACTAGTGAACCACAAGGTTCTGAGTTCGATACCGGCCATCACCAACTCAGCGTATGAGTATCTATAGGGAATAAGTCTTACGGTATTAAATGAAGAGAGATAAAAGACACAACTGGTTAGCAGTATAAATAGAGACTTTATTGACAAACGCGTTACTCAGGACGCCAGAGTACAGTCGCCATGAACTTGTTTTTTATTTATTTCATTTAATTTTATTTATTTTATTTACTTTTATTAATCCCCACATATCACATGGATCTGTGCGGTAAAGTGAGAAGCTGATGGTAGGTGTGTCACTCCAGCTCAGGCACCAAAAACCAATCTCCTTGGTCTAGCGCTAGTGAAAAGGGCATAGACTCGCTCGCTGTCTGGCTAATACTGATTTTACGCCACTCCGACGACTTTACTTAATACTATTATTATTATTAGTTTTTCACACCAATGTTAGCTGATAGTCTTTCCCTAGAGGTTGAGTGACAACAAGTATCTTTAGATCTCCAGGATTCTCCTGAGTAGTCTAGCCGATTTAAAAATGCTGTTGTCTGGATGATTTCAATTTTCCAGTTCCTCTTGTAAGTTTTTGGTGACCGTTCCAGGGGCACCAACTACAGTTGGTATCACTTTCATCCACATATCCACAGCTCTTTTCAATTCCCTGGCAATGTCCAAGTATTAGTTAATCTTTTGTTCTCTTTCATCTTCACACTGTGATATGCTAGAACTGCAAAACCTACCTGTTGGCAAGTTTCTCTCTTTTTTTCTTTTTTATGTTTATCAATACTAGGTTTTGGTCTTTTTGCTGGGATAAGGTGATCCGTATTTATCTCAAAGTCCCAAAGAATTATTATTATTTACTAGCAAAATAAAAAATGTAAAAATAGATTTTTGAAACATATTACCTGAGGGTTGGGAGTTAAAAATTCAATGTCAGCGAGTTTGTACCCTAAGTAAGTAAAATCATCAAATTCATTAAAGGATTAAAAAATAAAACAATTTGAAATGTAAACTTTAAATATGTATTAAAATAGAACAAACTATATATAGATATATAATACCAGTCATGTATTTATTAAAACTTGTTTTAAAAAACAATGAGGACTGTCTAATGTTGCATGTTCAACTTTTGAGTGTATTTATTCTATGTTATGTAAGCAGTGACGTAGTTTTTGTTACAGACAAACACCGAAAGCGAATCTCCATTATTAATAGATTATTATTATTATTATTATTATTATTATTATTATTCTGATAAACATCAATATAATGATCAGATCATTATACGTGTTTGTTTATTGTTATTTCTTTTAAATAGCATTTCAATTCTTACTATACTCTATGATTTTCTTTTAAAGAATTAGAGGAGGAGGAGGAAGAAGAGGAAGAGGAGGAGGAAGAGGAGGAGGAAGAGGAGGAAGGGAGAGGAGGAGCTCTCAAATTAGTTTTGACAAAAGAGAAGAGAGCCCCTTTGGATTGAATTCAGAGTTTTCCTTCTCCAAGACCGGTTGCCATACCAAGGGGAAGAGTCCAGTCTACCCTACTACTTACTTGGCTGGAGAGAGAAAATGGTATTAGTGCTATGTGAAATGCGTATAGCCTCGTCCAGGATTTGAACTCATCTCGCCGTGTCCAAATCCTACATCGTTAACCATTACACAAGGCGCCTCCAACATTATTACTTTACGCATTATTTGATGAAATAGGTTGAATTGTTATCAATTTATAACATGTTGTCACCTGTCGCCTTATTATTATTATTATTAGTAGTAGTAGTAGTAGTAGTAGTAGTAGTAGTAGTAGTAACATTATTATTATTATTATTATTATTATTATTATTATTATTATTATTACGTTTTTGTTTTTAATCATTGGAATTTGATCCTAAAGGTCTGTGAAGCGGAACTTTTAACAGCAGGAAATTGCATTAGTAACTAAAAACTGCAGCAAGGAATTATGGGTAATTTTCTTTATGGAGTGTATTCAATTTATATATTTTTTATTCTTCTAAGTCGTACACATATTTATGTATGTAAAATATTAAAATTTTAAGATGGAAAAGTAAATACATCCTAAATTTGCACACTTTCGTGCATATGCATTTAGAGTATTAAACAGACACACACACACACACACACATATATATATATATATTATATATATAATATATATCTTTTAGTAGTCCGTAGCAGACAGCGATGACGTCATTCCATGTCGTTCATAGTTGTGGACTTTCTGATAGCTGGTTAGTCCAATATTGGACATGCAAATGCGGTCACATAAATCTTCACTGTATGCTGCTTCAATATATATATATTATATATATATATATATTATTATATATATATAATATATATATATACTGTAGTGTGAGATGGTCACTATTTTAGCTTTTGCTGGAATGGTGTACCAAAGGTAGTATTAATTGGTAGAGTGCTCAATTAAAATAGAGCTGTTATATAATATAATAAGATAAATATATAGGTTTTACATGTCTATTTATTGGTTGACAAAGGAACATTCACAACCATATTGGTTTCATGCGATGCATTCATCAGGTGAAGATGTTGATGAATGCATCGCATGAAACCAATATGGTTGTGAATGTTCCTTTGTCAACCAATAAATAGATATGTAAAACCTATATATTTATCTTATTATATTATATAATATATATATAATATATATATATATATATATATATATATATATATATATAATATAGTGACTGTCACTTCTTTAGAAAAGGAGCTCATTTCCTCAGTACTGAAAGATGCACCTGAGAGAACGCTTGCAGCTCCTCAGACCAACTTCAACCTTGCAAGACGTGCCACAATTGACAAGCAAAAACTATGGCATTGACATAAACCCTATGCCCTCTCGTGTGGCTTCTCAGACATACCAGAGAATCACCTACTTTGCTACGGAATTGACAGGAATTACACATAGGCTGCTGAGGAAGTACCTGTATAAAATCACCGTGCCATTGTTTTATGTCCTAAGATCTCATAGAACGAACAAGTCTTGCTTTGGACAAATAAACTTTACTTCAGATGTCACAAACACATTCAGACTAAAAAGTGTTTCTCACCGAAGACAAGTCCTCTTTCCGAAGTTCTCGCATCAAGATGTTAGCGTTGTATTTACTTCTGGGTAATGCTGTAGGTCTATGATTACGCTGTATATATATTTTCACTGCCAGCATAAAGCAATGATCACCTGTTTATAGACTGGATTTCTCTGATGATCGTAAACTATATAAACAAATGTATGTATATAATAGTTTAAACACCACCCATTTTCGACAGCTGTCATATGGCCGAGAGGTTAACGAATCGGGCTGACAAAAAGTCTGTAGGATTTCGCTCCTGGTCAGAGGTAGTTGCTGTATCTAGCCACGCTGAAGAGACGTAAAACATCAAAACACTGTGTCTGTGGATGACTTATTATATGCTCTCAAAACCCGGTAGAGCTCTCTAGAGGTAAAACGTCGAAACACGGTGTCTGTGGATGACTATATATATATATATATATATATATATATATATATATATATATGATATGTTGAAAAAACAAAAGATGTTTACAAAAACATGGGATCATCAGGAGAGAATGTGCAACCGTTTCGGGGCTTTCCTCTCAACGATTTTAAAAAGCAACATCAGACCCCCTCACTGATCTGAGGTTCCTCGGAATATCTGTATCGACCGCATGTGGATCGGTCTTCAACAAAAAATAAGACGGGAGGAAATGACCGTTAGAAGAAAGAATGCGCAAAACAGAACGCTGCTAGTCAAAAGTTGGAATATTTTTTAAAAACCGTTGAGAGGAAGGCCCCGAAACGGTTGCACATTCTCTCCTGATGATCCCATGTTTTTGTAAACATCTTTTTGTTTTTTCAACATATCAATTTCACACTGTCGGATTAGGTTCCATTTTTATTTCATATATTATTATATATATATATATATATATATATATATATTATAGAGAGAGAGAGAGAGAGAGAGAGAGAGAGAGAGAGAGAGAGAGAGAGAGATTTAAACTGATCATTTACCTGTCATCTTTTCCAGGCTTCAGCCGGCTGGGATAATAGAATACACCGACTACCCGTTCATATTTTATATAAACAATAATGAAGATGTTTTCTCTTTCTTGGATATTGAAATCAAATCAAAATAGGAACAAAATCAGCCACAGTTTTTCTTTCTTGATCAAATTAAAATCAACAACACAATATATTATTTGCATCAGTCTAATACATAAACATCTGAGTCTCTCTCTCTCTCTCTCTCTCTCTCTCTCTCTCTCTCTTTCTTTCTCTCTCTTTTCTCTCTTTTTCTTCTCTTTCTCTCTCTATTTCTTTCTTTTCTTTCTCTTTCTTTCTTTCTCTTTCTCTTTCTCTTTCTTTCTCTCTTTCTTTCTCTCTTTCTTTCTCTTTCTCTCTTTCTCTCTTTCTTTCTCTTTCTCTCTTTCTTTCTCTCTCTCTCACTCCCTCTCTCTTTCTCTCTCCCTCTTTCTTTCTCTCTCCCCTCTTTCTTTTCTGCAGAGGGATAAAATCTTCCCATGAAGCTACCTGTTGGTCGTTGGTGGCAACCAGTGATGCTTAAGGAAGGGATCCTGTTGGCTGAGCAGTCCATGACATGCAACAGTCTTTGACCCTTTTTTAGGCTAGACCGGATTATTTAGTGGGGGTCTTAAACAATGTTGATTTTCATTGTTTCAAGGCATTTAAAGAATGGTGTGAACTAGCTTTTCGCATATTTGTTAGCGTTTGCTATTGAAGCATTGTTTTGGCATCAACTATTACTCACGACTCAGATATATATATATATATATATATAATATATATATATATGTGTGTGTGTGTGTGTGTGTGTGTGTGTGTGTGTATAAAGATATAAAATTTAAAGAGACATGCACTTATGTCAATGTGAGTTGTTGGCTTTGGCATTTCCCGCTATATTTTTTCCAATTGTTCTGCCTCATGGATTGTATATACATATTTATCTTGAAATAATTCTTGCGATGCGAAAAAGTAAATTCTCGGAATTGTAAAGGAGTTTACAAAAGCAGTGACGACATTTGAATCGAAATAAGAAAAACGATTTTACAAAAGATATTTTATAACAAAAAGCTGACCTTTTGACATTTAGATGCCCCCCACATACAGGCGCACACACACACACACGCACACACATGCACACACATACACACACACATACACACATACAAAACACAAACACAAATATAATTGTATATATTTATATATATATATATATATGGTTAAGAAATATGACAATATATACATGAGATATATAAGAAACACACACGTGAGTACACACACGCACGCACGCATACACACGCACACACGCACGCACACACACACGCACACACACACACACATATATATATACATACAAACACAAACACAAATATATATATGTATATATTTATATATATATATATATGGTTAAGAAATATGACAATATATACATGAGATATATAAGAACACACACACGCACGCACACACACACACACGCACGCACACACACACACACACGCACGCACGCACGCACGCACGCACGCACAAACACACACACACACACACACACACATATATATATATATATATTGAGTAAATCTTACTGTGGAAAAGTGAAAACAATGTGATCAATGGTATTAAAATAAAATGGTATTTAAACAAAATGATATTAAAATTCATTCATATTACTTTTTACATAATAAGGTGATATACATAAGTATTAAATTGTAATTTTTATCTATAGTGATTGAGTCATATATATATATATATATATATAATTATATATATATATATATATATATATACTAGCAAATATATGCACCCTCCGGGTGCAAGTATTTAAGTTTTTAATTATAATAAAATATCATATTAAATTAGAAAGGCTAATGATACTGAATAAGAATGCAGAAAAAAATTTGGAAACAGAGGGGGTATGATTGAAAAATAGAACAACTTTGAAACTAACTATTCCATCATTTTCCATTACTCCCGTCTTTCATTGGTAAATTTTCTTAATTTAACTATTTAGTTAAAATAGGAAGTAAAGAATAAAATAACAGTTATTTCTTCTTGTTAATTGATTTCTTTTAAGATTTATCTCCGAGATTTTTGCTCATATTCATTGAGATAAAATCAAATCATTAGAAATCAACAATACCAAGCACATATTTATTAAAATCAAATTTTAAATAACAATATGCAAATTAGGCTTGCCGTTCACACTGTAAACCGCTAATTGTTGTACATATAAATACAATTGCATGTTATTAGTACGTAGATATGACCAGCAGTATTAATAATGAATAACAATTTTATTAATAATTGAAGCTTAGATAAAAATGATTAATGGAGAATGTGATGTATAATAAGTAAATGGACAGTGGCTTGAGTAGTGATATAGTTTCGGTTACAGACAAACTAACACGTAATCTCCATTATAATAAGATATTATAATATATTATATATATATATATATATATATATATATAAAAATTTTTTTTTTTTTTGAGTCAAAAGTTAATGGTTCTCTGGTTCGCGTGCCTTTAGCATTTCTAAGCTCTTCGATTTTAAATCCCAAAAATTTAGAAATTCACGTCAATATTTCTGATGATATATAAAGGCCAAAAAATAAAATTTCGAAAGTAAGTTAATGTGACAAATTAAATCATTTTACATTACCACTTAGATATCAAATCTGATGCTTGATTATATATATATATATATATATATAATATATATATATATATATATATATATATATATATATATAATATATATATATAACTTACGTAGAAAGAAAAAACTAAAAATAAAAAAGAAACTCCAATTATAGACGTCAACAATCGCATGTTGTTTTTATTTTTTTTGTTTATTATCTTTTAATTTTCGGGAAATATTCTTCCTAAAAATAGAATCTTAATTGTCAACAAATATTTGTTGAATTGCTGTCTCTGTAACACATAAAAGCAAAAGAAGGATTTATTGAAATGAATAACGTTTTTTGCCTAAGATTCACAACCAATTCAGTTAAAATCATTCTCTAATTATTTATAGGTAACAAGTTTCTGTCTCTTGAATTTGTACGCTAGTGGGAGGGTTCCGAACATTGGCAACAGCAACAGCAAAAATTTCGAATGCTAATTTTCTAGACAATCTTTCAACTTTTAAAAGATTGGCGCAGTGCAATCTTCATTTTTCTTTATAGCATACTAAATAAAACTTAAAATAACCCAACAAAGTTTGACATGCCGTAAAATCTAACCAACCAGCCAACCATCAATTAAAACTATCAGATTAAAATTTTTAAAAATATTTGGTTATTTCTTATAACTCCAACCTAAAAAGGGGAACCACTCTGAATGAATTTTATCTGTTAATTAATTTACCCATTATTTTCCCATTAAACTAACCCTAAACCCTAACCCTAATCCTAACCTTAAACCTTTTTTATACTTTGTATTTTGTCATGTTTTATTCTTTATTAATTTGATGGGAAAAACTTTTAACCCCATCTCGGCTAAAAATAAAGTGTGGATTTTATTGAATTTTGAATGCTTACTTCACCTCCAATTTTTCTTTCTAAAAAAGGATGTGCGCTCGGTTGTTGTACAAACAAACATACATATATACAGACTTTCCGGTTATTTCCTATAACTCCAACATAAAAAGGGAAATCAATCTGAATGAATTTTATCTGTTAATTAATCTACCCATTATTTTCCCATTAAACTAACCTTAAACCCTAAACCTAACCCTAAACCCTAAACCCTAACCCTAACCCGTCTTCTTTTTTCCTAGTAGATCAATAAATGAATAAATATATTATCAGTCAGAGTGGTTCCCCTTTTTAGGTTATAGTAAATAACCAAATATTTTTCTAGATTCTAGGACTTTTTGATCACGGGACTGAAACTACCCAATCGCAGTCAAGCTAACAGCGTAGAAGTCGAGACCCTTACTTAGGCTAGACGGCCGGTCAGAGAGGCGCCTACGATCAATCGGCTGGTCACGTCAAGTCCTAGTACCTATATGATTGCCCTTATGACAATCCCCAACCCTCTTTATCATATATGTGCTAGAACACGGTGGCTGAGGGTCTTCATGTCCTGTGAATGACATTAAACTGTATCTGATGGTGAAGTTCCAATTTTGGAGCTCTGGGGAGTATGGAGTACCCCTTTATTGCCATTACTTTCAGGTCCACTCTGACCCGGAGGGGTAGTACCTGTTTGTGTTAAATAGAAAAAAATAGTTTTAAAAATTGAGTACTCATCAAGAATGAATAAGACAAAATGTCTTCGGAATAGAATTATCCAGCGTAGAAGTCGAAGTGGTGCTTGCTCCTTTCAGAAGTTTTACCAAATCTCGATGAATATCAACAGGTGAATTTTTATTTTTTCCTGATGGAAGAATTAAATGTCACGCCACTGCTTTGATGTCGTCTAGCTTCTATCTGAAAGTAGAAACAATGGTTATTAGAAGGAATATTCAAGCTCTACTGCCATACCATCAACATCTGGATGGTGGACTTACAGTAACGTTCATCGTCATAGGAAATGGAATTGGTGATTAGAGTTCAAATCCTAGACAAGGATGCTTCAGTTTCAATTCACGCTAATACCATTAGGGAAAGCATAATTACATCTGTACCCCCCCCCCAGTTATGGTAAATAGTATGTATTCAATTCCCTGTCACGAGCCGAATAAAACACAAAGTCAGTTTTTAAGCAGACTTTAACAGGTTTGAATTTATATATTTCCTTCTCCTGAACGGCTGATCATACCAATGTTAAAGAGCCCAGTCTGCCCTACTATTTACCCACAACTGGAGGAAGAATAGTTCGCTGCATACCTCTCCCAACACCTCTCTATGTGAAATGCAAACAGCTTCGTCCAGGATTTGAACCCGTGTCACCGAGTCTATTTCCTTCAACAATAACCAGAACACTACAGTTTTTTTTTGCTCGTACATATAAAAATGATACACTTTTTTATGTCTTTCTGATTGACCACATATCTTTGAGAATCTGTGTTACGCCTCAAAGATACGTGTTTCAAAGTTAACTGACCTAAAAAATGTAAAAGTTTTTAAATAAAATAACTGGCGCATTATATATTTTATTCATTAATATATCAACACTGGAAATGTCATTAAATTCGGTTCATTCCCTGATTTTTAGTATTTTTTTTCTTTCGGCGGGGTAATATACGATAGTGGAAGTTAGGTCCGATTTAACCAGATAATCTTAGTATTGACGATTATCTCTTCAACCTCAGCAACAAAGACACAAAAAGACATTTAAAAAAGTAAATCATTATTATGTGGGTGCATGCAAATTCAGACCCCACACGGTTAATTAATACTGAACAAGGATAACATTAGTGAAATACCGTTTAAAATTATCTAAACCAGTCATACTAAACCGGGGTCCACATTGACTGTGTGAGTCCAATAACATTAGTGAAATACCGTTAAAATTATCTAAACCAGTCATACTCAACCGGGGTCCACATTGACTGTGTGAGTCCAGATAACATTAGTTTAAATACCGTCAAAATTATCTAAACCAGTCTACTCAACCGGGGTCCACATTGACTGTGTGAGTCCAGATAACATTAGTTAAATACCGTCAAAATTATCTAAACAGTCATACTCAACCGGGGTCCACATTGACTGTGTGAGTCCAGATAACATTAGTGAAATAACGTTAAAATTATCTAAAACCAGTCATACTCAACCGGGGGTCCACATTGACCGAGGGGTCCATATAACATTACTGGGGGTTAACACACACACAAAAAAAAAATTGGGGTTTCCCGGTGTTATTTTATTAGCCATGCTCAGTATTGGCTTGTTAGTCATTTCTGATGGAACCACCGATTAAAAGTGTCAAGTTCGCGCAGTTATTTGGATTCTGAAAGCAAAAGCGACTGAAATCCATCACCAATTAACAGAAGTATAGAAATAGAAATAGAAATATTTATTTACAGATAGAATTACAACCAAATTCATTATTATAGTACATCCATAAAAATTAGTATTACATTCATGAAAAATTTGTATATTACATTCACGAAAATGTAGTGTAATTACATTCATGAAAATTAGTATATTACATTTGTTAGGTGGAGCTCTCTAAGTAGATTAACTAACGAGAAGTTAAAAAATAAAAAAGCATTTCTAATAATAATCAAATTAACTTAAATATCAATTTAATATGTGAAATACTTCAAGTGATGGCAGCAAATACTGTAATAATAGTTACTTTAAGCGCGGAAGACGAGCTCTACATAATGTTATTTGAAATTATTAAGTGTTATTTTAGTTTCTTTTTAAATGAGTATTTAGTTGGAGAATTTTTAATGTCCATGGGTAATATATTCCATAGTTTTGCACAATGATAGCGAATTGATTTTATTCCATAAAATATGTATATGGCGAGTCATACATGGATCTAGAAAACGTGCTTAATTGTGTAACGAGTTTGCAACGACGACGAGGGTCAATGCGCTGGTATGACATGGGCATACAAAAACTGCCACTGTGCCTAGAAAAAAATCCATCGACCGAAGTGACTATTATGTTGAAAAATAGATAGATGTTCAAACTTTAAAATAATGTAGACATCATTGACAATAAACAAACGTTTCTGTGATTTCTAAATATTTTGGAGACCTTATCTTTGTGATTATCCTCGTATACAATCGGGGTGATAAAAATAAATAAGAATTTCTTGCTTTGTGAGAATATTTGGTGCCGTTATAGTATGTGGCCTATCTTTTTGATTCTGTTATAGTATGTGGTCTACCTTTTTGATTCCGTCATAGTATGTGGCCTATCTTTTTGATTCTGTTATAGTATGTGGTCTACTTTTTTTATTCTGTTATAGTATGTGTTTTACCTTTTTGATTCTTTTATAGTATGTGGCCTACCTTTTTGATTCTGTTATTGTATGTGTCCTACTTTTTTGTTTTTGTTATAGTATGTGGCCTATTTTTTTATTGTTACAGTATGTGGCCTAACTTTTTGATTCTGTTATAATATGTGGGCTACCTTTTTGATTCTGTTATTGTATGTGGCCTACCCGGTTTGAGTATGCCCTACCTTAGTAAGAGTATATTTATAGATATAACTAGTAGGCAATTTATTAAAACTAATTATTTTTCACCAATATTCAATTTCAAGAAAGCAATTCAGTCATAAGCTGTATATAGTAATTATGAATAATTAAAAAAGAATTCATCTATAATTTACATGAACCAGAAATCTATTTAATTCTAAAATATTCTAAAATTCTGAAATTGGGTTCGGATTAGGATTAGCAGTTATTATTATAACCTTATAATATGCTTTTTATGGTAGGCCACATACTATAAGAGAGACATAATTTCGTAGGCCACATTCAAAAGGTAGGCCACATACTATAATGGCACATAATGTTTTTTTCATGAGCATTCAAGTAATGCATCAGTTAATAAAAATCTGCCTGTTGTTACTGCTTCAAATATAATTCTATTCTTAAAAATGTCAATGTTCGTTTGCTATCTCTTATAATAATGGAGATTGTGTGTTTGTTTGTAACCGAAACTATATTACTATTCAAGTCACAATTCCCTTGATTAGTTACGTCCCATTCTCCATGATTTTGTTTTTTATTCAAACCTAAAATTATTAAAATTTTCTACGTTATTAATACTGTTGCCTTATCTACATACTAATAATATGCAATTGTATTTGTATCTACAACAAAATAGTGGTTTACAGCGTGAACGGGTAGGCTAATTTGTTATCAAAATTTTGATTTTTATAAATATGTACTTAGTATTATTGATTTCTAATTGTTTTGGTTTATCTTAATGAATACAAGCAAAAATCTCGGGGATAAATCTTAAAAGAGATCCATTAGCAAGAGGAAATAACAGTCATTTTATTATTTACTTTCTATTTCAAATAAATAGTTAAATTAGGAAAATTTATCAATGAAAGAAGGGAGTGATGGAAGAGGAAGAATAAGTTTCAGTTGTTCTATTTTTCAATTATACCCACCTCTGTTTAAAACGTTGTTTTTTTTTATTATCTGCATCCTTATTTAGTTTCATTAGCCTCTTTAATTGATTTGGTTTGTTTTGTTTTACGGCATATCAATCTCAGTGGGTCATTTAATGCCGATATAGTTTTGAAATAAATCAATTCTTAATGGATAATACAATTTTTTATAAATACATTTTTCTATTTAACCCATAGATGGGACCCTAACAGGTACTACCACTCCGGGTCAGAGTGGACCAGGAAGCAATGGTGATGAAGGGGTGCTCCACATTCCCCAAACCTCCAAAACTGGAACCTCACCATCAGATAGAGTTTAACGTCATTCCCAGGACATGTAGACCCGCAGCCACCGCATTCTAGCACCCATATGATAAAAAGGGGTTGGGGCTTGCCATAAGGGCAATAGGGTTGGGAAAATCATATAGGTGCTAGGGCTTGACGTGACCAGCCGATTGATCGGAGGGGGCCTCTCCGACCGCCCCCTTTTTAATTGAATATAATATTTTATTACATTAAAACTTAAATACTTGCACACGGAGGGTGCATATATTTGCTAGCATATACAAAAAAATTTCCTGTTTTGAGAATGTTTTTTTATGAGCATTCAAGGAATGCATCGGTTAATGAAAAATCTGCCTGTTGTTACTGCTTCCAGTGGAATTCTATTCTTAATAATGTCAATGTTCTTTTGCTAATATAAATAACGCGGACGTAAGTATATCTTACTGACATACTACCCATGGCAATAATCATGGAATTAGCACATTACAGAATGTTCACTTAGGTTTTTTTTATTTATCTAGCAGTAAATAAACTAATAACTGATAAGACGCAACACATTTTAATAACTATTAACTTGTACTATTCAAATGAAACATATAAAGATGACTGCTTTTTCAAGTAAATTATGATATTAGTTTGATGCTTTGCTTTTCAGTCTGTTTTATGCTTTGCTGTTGTTAATCGAATTAACTGCATCCGACCCGACCCCCACCCCACCCCACATACACACACAAAAAAACAACAAAAACAATCCGAGGAGACTTTCTGTCACTCCAGAACAAAAAAAAAAAACAGCATCTAAGGCTGATGTGAAATTTGCAAGGAATAATAATAATAATAATAATAATAATAATAATAATAATAATAATAATAATAATAATAATAGAATCACTTATAATTGCTGCACAAAATAATGCCATAAGGACAAACTACATCAAAGCGAAAATTGATAAGACCCAACAAAATAGTAAATGTAGACTTTGCGGTAATAGAGATGAGACTGTTAACCATATACTCTGCGAATGTAGCAAACTAGCACAACGAGAATACAAAACTAGACACGACTGGGTTGGGAAGGTGATCCACTGGAATTATGCAAGAAATTAAATTTTGACCACACAACAAAAAATGGTATATGCATAAACCAGAATCTGTTCTTGAGAACGAAACGCACAAAATTCTCTGGGACTTTGAAATAAAAACGGATCACCTTATCCCAGCAAGAAGACCAGACCTAGTGTTGATTAACAAAAAAAGAAAGAACTTGTCAACTGGTGGATTTTGCAGTGCCAGCGGATCACAGGGTGAAGTTAAAGGAAAATGAAAAAATGGACAAATATCTGGACCTTGCCAGAGAACTGAAAAAGTTATGGAATATGAAAGTGAAAGTTATACCAATTGTAGTTGGTGCACTTGGAACAGTCCCAAAAGGATTAGAAAAGGGTTTGGAAAGTTTGGATATCAGAGGAAGGATTGAAACCATTCAGAACACTGCACTACTGCAATCTGCTAGAATACTCAGAAGAGTCCTGGAGACCTGAGGAGACTTGCTGTCACTCAGCCTCCAGTGAAAGACCATCAGCTAACACTGATGTGAAAACTCAAAAGGAATAATAATAATAATAATAATAATAATAATAATAATAATAATAATAATGACTTCGAGATAAAGACGGATCACCCCATCCCAGCCAGGAGACCAGATCTAGTGTTGAATAAAAAAAAAGAAAAAAAAAAAGAAAAAAAGAGAACGTGCCAACCAGTGTACTTTGCGGTTCCAGTAGATCACAGGGTGAAGTTGAAGGAAAACGAAAAGATGGACAAATACCTGGACCTTGCCAGAGAATTGAAAAAAAAAAACTGTGGAATATGAGGGTGAAAGTGATACCAATTGTAGTTTGTGCACTTGGTCTCAAAAAACTTGGAAAAAATACTGGGGGACCTGGAAAGAATTGAGACCATCCAGACTACTGTATTGCTGCAATCGGCTAGAATACCCAGAAGAGTCCTGGAGACCTGAGGAGACTTGTTGTCACTCAGAATTCAGTGAAAATACCATCAGTTAACGCTGATGTGAAAAACTCAAAATGAGTGAAAATAATAATAATAATAATAATAATAATAATAATAATAATAATTAATAATAATAATAATAATAAGACCGGGTAGAATACTCAGGAAAGTCCTGGAAAGATAAGGAGACTTGTTGTCACTCAGACCCGAGTGAAGGATCATTAGCTTACGCTGGTGTGAAAAACTCAATAATAATAATAATAATCTGAATATAATGGAGATCCGGTGTCTGTCTGTCTGTAACCGAAACTACATCACAGCTTATGTCATAATACCCTCAGCAATTGTGTGAGTTTATCAATGAGTCTTTAATTTATAGTAAAAATCAATAATACATAGAATATACATTATATAATAATAATAATAATAATAATAATAATAATAATTGGACCAAAGGATTAAGTAATTGATGATGATGCACGAGGCATCTGATAGATGACATAAACAGACTATACTATGTCATGAAAAGAAGGAAAAAGTGGTCTTGTCAACATTGAAGATTATGTAGATCCGACACTTCGAGCACTCGAAAAATACACTAAACAGAGCACAGAAAGACTAATTACAGTAGCCAGTAACAGCAATTGCACCAAATGAACCAACAGAAAAACCAACAAAACCTAGAAAACAGAAATGGTTAGAAAAACAACTATATGGATACTTCAAGCATCAAATTGCAGAGATCGCCCACAAAAAGACGTAGCTATGGACCAGAAAGAGAAACACCGAGAAAGAAACTTAATATTGTTACATAATCTATGCATAGATTATTGTCAACACCCTGTATTTCTGAAGGGATGGCCCCTTTCCATATGACGGGCGGGACTTTCCATGGAATATTACAGAAAGCCCGCGAAATACGTCAAGTCACGTGGGACCTGGTTGGCTCTCAGTTTCAGCTTGGACGTCAGGCAGATAAGATATGTCTGCTTTAGCTGGGGCTCACTGCACACGCGCGTTGTGTTAGTTAGAGAAATATGTTTAGTTAAGTAAATAAAGGTTTACATAAATAATATGGTTCTGTGGTTGATGAATGTCTTGGCAACAAGACTGACCTAGAAGAAGAAATGAATCAAGGACGACCAACCAGCAAGAACAGAGACGTTAGAAGAGACGCTAGAAGAAGAACGTAAGATACCAAAGATGAGCTGAAGAATAATAGACGTAAAGAGAGTATACAACAATATCTCATCATTGTAGCACAAGACAATGCCTAAGAGCAAATCATATCGAAGTGAAAATAGATTAGACGCAACTGAATAGCAAGGGTGGGATATCAGTAGACCTGATAAATGAATGCACATAACTAGGACATTCGATAATAGAAGGCTAGATATTACTGTGTGAGAAAGGTGATCCACGGGCAATTGTGCTTGAAACTAAATTTTCACCTCGCAAACTAATGGTATATGCAGAAACCGGAATCCGTTCTAGAAAATGAAACGCATAAAAATCTCTGGAATTTTGAGATACAAATGGATCACCTTATCTATTTACCAACCGCCTCCGCACGAGCAGGATGTGACACAAGGTCAATTTCTTAAGCGGAGTTCAACAGATTTGGATTCAGAGTTTTTTTCTCCTAAACCGGTTGCCTAACCAAGGGCGGAGTTATGTCGATTTTTGCTCTCCAAAAAATGTGTCTTAGATTCAGTGCCACATCGGGATATTGATCTTGCTATAAAAAAATGAGAAATCATCAATAACACTAAATTGGTTGACTTTCAGACTTTTTCGAAAGCATTTGGATAAAAATACTTTTATAAACCAATATTTAGGAGTAGGAAAGCTCTAGAACTCATTTTACAGACAAAAATAGATTATAAAAAGTCACCATTTTTCGCGAAACCCACCAAATTTGGAGAGCTAAAAATCGGCATAACTCCGCCAATCCTTGGAATTGGAAGCTCAAATTTTGGGGAATGTCTAACTTTAACACAGTCCACATCTGTACAAAATTTAAGAAAAATTGAAGTGGGTGGGTGACAATTTTACTTTTTTTCTGAATGGTTTGACATGGAATTGCCCAGATGTTATATACCCTTTATTACTCAGGGCCTAAACCCGTCTTCTTCTAATTCGCCTACTGGTCATCTTCTTTTGGGTTGATATTCCCGATCTCTTCCTCTGAGTGACTCGGTCTTCTTTTATGCTACCACAGGGCGTGATTTGTCTGTGCTCATTACCTTTGTTTTTAACGATGAACACCAGACTTAGTTTCTTTTACCTTTGACGTCTTTATTGAAACCAAAAGCCCAAAAGGGTTAAACCCCAGCGATAAGAAGGTGGCTTACTAAGGGACAGACGACCATTCCGTCTGTTCCCATCGACGAACCGCCAAATTCTGCTAACTCTGACTCAGTTCATTTCACACTGTTTGCCTTTAGCCAATGAGAAATCACCGACTAGGTCAGTGAAAGGTGAACTGCTGTCAATCACTTCTATAACGGTCATTCTATGATTCAATGGTAACTTTACATTTACGAATAGCCTTATTTAAATTTTACTACACTAGAGTACATAATTCGTAGGCAAACCACGAATTAGGTAACAGGGAGAGTTATTACCTTTTGTTGCATACCCTCTTCATTACTTCTTTACTTACTTCTTTCTTACTCTATTCTTCTGGTCGCCTTTGGAATCTTATAACATCTTGTCTTGGTCTGGAATCGTGTAAGGTCTGGTCTTTCTTGGGGACTTCGGGTCTGGTCTTTTTTTGGGGATTTCTCTTTATCAGAAGCTCTGTGTCATTGTTAGTTTTTAGAGGTAATAACACAAGACTCCGATTTGCTTTGATCTTGCTTTATTTTTAAATCCCACCAGCCAATCTGCGCAGATGAGAACGGCGGTGCGTAATACGCGACTTACAACCTACGAGCTCAGCTCCTACCTTCTAATTGACTGAAACTTATTTACTATCTAAACCGGAAGAGAGGGTCCTCTCTACCGGTTCTCGCGGCTATCCCCGGAAGATAGGATTAGGACTGAGGTCAAGCTTGTCACCCAATTTTCAAGGCCGTCAGCTGCACTTAAAACGCCATCTTGTTTCTACACTAATGCACATAAATATTAGGTACTAATAATTATGTAACACTTTCTGAAGGGGATAGAGTTGTTGTATAGTAAGCCCTGTCGATAGGGCGGTTTAGTTTTGGTTTATCGTAGCCGATATAAATCAATCGGGGGTGGAGGTATTGTTAGCTACTCAACTGTGCTGATCTTGGCAAATCGCTTGATAAACAGTAACTCAAGGCAACGCTCTCAGATACCCGCTTACAAACATAATAGTTCATAAACACCCACTTGAGCAGAAATGACTACATTTAATCATACGTGCATACATACACAAGAATGAGCTCACATTTTTAAACGTATACACCTGTGTGTGTGTATGTGTGTCTGTGTGTGTGTGTGTACGTAAATGTATTTATGCATATCGTCTTAATAAATACCTCTCTCTTCCTCTTTCAGCCTATTTGCGTGCCGTAGCCAATTGGCATTCTGGCAGTGCGAAAACTTTGGAAGTGCATTCTTGTCTGGTAAGTGCTTCAGAAAGACGTCGCCATGTCAAGTAGTGAGGGTGGGGGGTGCGGTGGGGCACGAATAGGCAGACCCACAGTCATTTGAAACCCGCACCTCGGTGCCACTGCCGAGTCGCCGTTGGCGCCACTGCGTGTGAATCGCTCATAACTAAGTCGTCACCCACCCACCCATCCCCTAACCCGCTACGCTCCAGCCACTTATATTCCCCCGACTCTTATTTTGCCCTACACAGAAACATACGCCACCCACCCCCTAAATCCCCCATCCCTCGTGCCGAATTTATTAGAGTCACGAGTTTTTGTTGTGGTTTTTGTTATTGTGATTATCGGAATCATTATTTCAAATATTCTAGTCGTCGTCGTCGTCGTCGTCACGGTTCCAATTTGTTTGGGTTTTATTAGATAATCCACTACGTTCTGCTTCATTTTGTAGTTGTTGTTGTCGTTGGTTTTATTCTACCTCCTCCTTCAATTCCTCCTCATCCTTCTCCTCCCTCTTCTTCTTCTTCTTCTTCTTCTTCTTCTTATTATTATTATTATTATTATTATTATTATTATTATTATTATTATTTACTCCTTTCGAGTTTTTCACATCAGTGTTAGCTGATGGTCTTTCACTGGAGTCTGAGTGACAGCAAGTCTTTAGGTCTCCAGGACTCTTCTGAGTATTCTGGCAGATTGCAGCAGTGCAGTGTTCTGAATGGTATTATTATTATTATTATTATTATTATCACTTCTTTTGAGTTTTTCACACCAGCGTTAGCTGATGGTCTTCCACTGGAATCTGAGTGACAGCAAGTCTCCTCAGGCAGACTCTTCTGAGTATTCTGGCAGGCTGCAGCAGTGCAGTTTCTGGATGGTTTGATTCCCCTCTTATTCCCAGATTTTCCAAACTTTTTTCCAATCTTTTGGTGACCGTTCCAAGTGCACCAACTACAATTGGTATCACTTTCACTTTCATATTCCATAACTTTTTCAGTTCTCTGTCAAGGTCCAGGTATTTGTCCATTTTTTTCATTTTCCTTTAGCTTCACCCTGTGATCTGCTGGAACTGCAAAATCCACCAGTTGATTATTATTATTATTATTATTATTATTATTATTATTATTATTAGTGCTTGGTTGAGGTCAGTTGGTAGAGCATCCGCCTCGGATGTTCCGAGTTCAATACCGGCCATCGTCGACTCAACGTTAACAAAACAAAAGTTAACAAATCAACACACCAGGCTTTTGCCTCCTCTTCTACCCAGGTAATGCTTCTAGTTAATACTATTAGATGATCCGTTTGTATCTCAAATACGTCAGATTTTTATAGGTTTATTTTTAGGACAGCTTCTGATTTATGTTTATATATCCTTTGGTAGTATGATCAAATTTTAATCACTTGTACAATTCAGTGGATCACCTTTCCCAGTTGCACCTCGTCATGTACTCCTTTTGTGTCAGTTTCTTATGATGTAACTAGCTGCAGTACCAGGTAATGAAAGTTGGGTTAAATGCACTTCCTAGAGTGCACCTGAAAATGCTAGCGGACCTGGGTCCCCATACTGGTTTTCAATAACAACCATTGCTAGGTGTGTTTATGGCAGATCAATTTTTTGTATGGATGTAAGCCCTTCTTCCAACCAGCTTTCTTCATTCAGAGGATATAATTCCCCCTCTCTCACTGAAACGTTATCACTTTCTTCCTATATTGTAATGTAGGTGCGTGGTCTAATGGTTAGAGTCATAAGAAATGGACTCGTCAACCCGAGTTCAATTCCTGGACGAAGCCATTTGCATTTCACATAGCGCTAATACCCTTGGGAAAGGTATGAATCCAATTCTCCCTCCAGCTATGTGTAAATAGCAGGGCAGACTGGGCACTTTAACCATGGCTAGGTAAGCAGTCTAGGAGAAGGAAAACTCTGAATTCAAAACCTGTTAAACTTCGCTTAAGAAATTGACCTCCGATGTCGCATCCTGCTCGTGCGGAGGAGTTGGTAAATATATATTGTAAAGATCTCCCCAGAGATTAAATTATTTATTTTTATTGAAATCTAATTAGCCAGTCAATGTTCCGGGATATTAGCTTAACAAGTGTGTAAAGTTTCATCTTGATGGGATCACAGATGTAGGCGCCAACTACACAGACAAAAATTGCCATTTGTATAGTAGATAAACAGTTTAACACTTTGCCTACTTAGGCTGCTCACAGCGGCTCTCCAACATGCAATCTTACCGTAAACCGCTAGTAGCGGCTCTGATGGTTAGTTCCTTATAATTGAGCAATTATTACAATGACAATAAACCTTTATTTGAATAAAATGAGTTCTTCGGTGATTAGATATTGAAATTTGAAATACACCATCGTATGCACACAAAAATATACTAAGAAAATTTGCTACAGCCGTAGGGGAAATTTTGGTGGGCAAAGAGTTAATCTCTGTCTCCACGTAACATACATTTGCTATTCTGTCGCGTCTTATCAATTTTCGCTTTGATGTGATCAGTCCTTATGGCATTGTTTTGTTGCCTCTATTAACATAGATTCAGCTTCTCTCTTGAGGTTTCCCTTTATTACTTGTATATATATATATATATATATATATATATATATATATATATATATATATATATATATTACACCTATTGTAGATTGTTTTTATTCTTAAGTTTCGCCAAGACGTGTTATTCGTAGATTCAGCGTAACCTTAATATGAATTAGCACTTCAGTCTTTATTGCATGTATTGGCGGTAATAGCAGACTGTCGTTCCGGGCATTTTTTTCTCCCGAGTTATTTCCCCTTATTTCTCTCAGCTCTTCATTCTCGTCATTCTGATTGCACCTCCTAAGATGCGTTATTTAGATTATCGTTTTGTGACTTATGTTCGGTATTCTCCCTTCACACTTCATTTATGTCTGGCTTTTTGGTTGACTCTCTTTGTTTTTGTTTGGTTTTTGTCTTGCTTTTATTTTTTGTAGCACTTATGTTTTTTCTTTCTTCTTCTTTCATTTCAGTCAAGTTTTTATTTTCCTTTTTTTTTTTGATGTTGTTGTTTTGTTTTGTTTCTCAATTGTATACGTGTTCTTAGTTATTGCTTTCATCCATTCCTGACAAGGTTTCTTCTTTCTTTTGTTGATGCGTTTTTCTTTATTTTTATTTTATTTTTAATCTCTTGTTTGTTTTTTTTTTAAATCTTTCACTGCCGTATACTTGCTATTTTGTGCTAAGTCTAAGCAATGCTTTTTTCAACAGATAACCCTTTTTACCAGATCTATCTATCTATCTATCTATCTATCTATCTATCTATGCCAGTTTGTGTATATGCATGTATTTATGTATATAATTATCTATCTATGCCACGCACTATCTATCTTTCTATCGGTCTGTTTTCTATCTATCTATTTCACTTTTATATGTATATATTAGATAGATTATCAACCTCAATCAGATAATCTCTCTCTCTCTCTCTCTCTCTCTCTCTCTCTCGTTCTCTCTCTCTCTCTCTCTCTCTCGCTCGCTCTCTCTCTCTATCTATCTATCTATCTCATTCTCTCTGTCTGTCTGTCTGTCTGTCTGTATCTATATATCTATCTATCTATCTATCAATGTTACTTTGTATGCATGTATTTATGTATATAACTATCTATCAATGCCACGCACTATCTATCTTTCTATCTACACATGTCACTCTGTATGTATATATGTATGTATGTATCTATCTATCTATCTATCTATCTATCTATCTATGAATGTCTCCCGTTCGTATCTATCTGTCTACTTATCGGTCTGTCTATCTAATTATCTATCTCTTTGATATGTATATATTAGATAGATTATCAATCTGATATATATATATATATATATATATATATATATATATATATATATATATATATCTTCCTCACTGTCTGTCTGTCTGTCTGTCTGTCTGTTCACATCTATATATCTATCTAATTCTATCTAGATATATCTATCTATCTATCTATCTTTTTTTTAAAGATGATACCTTTTGTGAGAGCTAATATATATATATATATATATATATATATATATATATATATATATACACGAACGCACACACCACACACACACACACACACATATATATACATATATATATATATATATATATATATATATATATATATATATATATATATATATATCACTGTTCGTGTCTATCTATCCATCTATTTCACTGATAATCTCACACTTCAGAGTTCTATCTATCGATCTATCTATCTACCAATCTGTCTATTTATATATGTTCTTATATATCTACATATCAATCTATCTCTATTCATAACTATTCATCTGTCCGTCTGTCTGTCTGTCTCTCTCTCTCTCTATCTCTGTCACTCTGTCTCTCTTTATCTATCTATCTATCTCACTTTTATAATATCTATCCATCTATATTTGTTCCAATATATCTGTATATTCATATATATTTGTTCATATCTATCTATCTATCTTGCAATCTATCGATCTATCTATCGGTCTATGTCACTCTGTTAACAACTATCTATCTATTTATCTATCTATCTATTATCTACCCTCTTTCTTTCTTTCTTTCTTTCTTTCTGTTATCTCTTTCATATTACTTGTACCTTCCTTTTCCGCCTCTTCCTTTTCATTTTTCTCCATTTTACATAACCTTTCTCTCTCTTTTTTCATTCGCTTTTCTTGTACCTTTTTCATTATTCGACATCCTGCCTATTACATTTATAACCATTCTTTCTCTTTTTCTTCTTTCTTCTCAAATACACATACATAAGCAAACACACACACACACACACACACACACACACACACAAAAGAAACAATTATTCTTTCTGTTTATCTGTCCCCTATTTGCACGCATATATAAACACGTACGTATTCGCATATCAACAAAACAGCTCCGTGCATGTGTCGATATTCGACAACCAAATTGGGCATCAGCGTAACACTACGCACTCACGCTAGGCCACCATCTTATTTCGTGTGGTCTATTTAAATTTCACTTATAGTTTCAATTTCAAAATTTTCAAGCGTTTGAAAGGGTGAAGAGTGGGTGAAGGTGGAACAAGGAAAACTTAAGCGGGCAGGGGGGGGAGGATGAAATAATAAATAAAAAAAATTGTCTCACTACCTTTCTGCTCACACACCCCACGCTCACTCACCCCGCTCGACATTTTACGACATCGTCTTTCTCCAACCCGGTTTTTCAATAGTCGCTAAATTTTCATGATGCTGCAGTTAGTACATTCCGCTTTGCATAATTGCCGCGAGACTTGGGTGAATCGCGTGAGACTTTGCGTCAGTGCATGCGAAAACCTTCGAATGTTTAAAAAGAAAGAAAGAAAGAAAGAAGAAAGAAAGAAAGAAAAGAACATAACGGATTTCGCAAGTCGCCATGGCGTAAGCATCTTTGCATACTTAGGAACAATAAATGTACATAAGATACTTCGGATATATTAACGCGTCTAGGGTTAATAATGCAACGTTAAATATGCTTCCTATTTTATTTATTTTGTTTTCATTTACTAACTCGGCTTTGCACAGAAAGAAATACCGTTGGTTTTATTGCCGCTGAATAAAATTTATTGAAGTCAACAATATCTAAAATGACGATAACAAAACACAAGTGAGTTTGTAAATATGCATATACTAGAATAAATATCAAGATGGGGTTCTCTAAAAGCATTTAATGCTTATATATATATATATATATATATATATATATATATATATATATATATATATATTTTATATGTGCTTATTGGAGTCGTATATATTATTATTATATTAGGTATATTATATAACTGTATTATACCGTGTTTATATATATATATATATATATATATATATATATATATATATATATATATATATATATATATTATAGTTAAATAATGCAGCCATTTTCTGTCTGCAAGTTTTGTCCTTTGTTTTTTCGTATTGCCGGATTATTTTTGTAAAATCTGGCGAAAATTGGCTGAGGTATTTGGCATATGTATAGACAAGTACTTTCGGCCCTATCGTGGGCCATCTTCAAGGTATTTTGAAACCGTACAACAAAGGGTTATTCATTTTCCATTTATATAGGTTGTGTTTATTATTGTTGTTGTTATTATTATTAGTGTTATTATTATTATTGTCATTATTATTACTACTTTTGCTACTATAATTTTATAGTAATTATAGGCATTTTAGAATATTGGTGCTATTAGCAAAGTTCATTTTGTTTAGTTTTGGATTTTTTTTGTCTAATATGCACTGCTTCTAAGATTTTTAGTCGTTGTTTACTTACCTTGAAGATGGCCCACGATAGGGCAGAAAGTACGGTCATATGACATCAGCCAATTTTCGCCAGATATTAAAAAGTAATCCGGCAATACGAAAAAAAAAAAAAACAATGGATAAATCTTGCAGACAGAAAATGGCTGCATTATTTAACTATATATGCCTACAAGAAAAATGCTGCCTAAATACACACACACACACACACACACACACACACAACACACACATATATATATATATATATATATATATATATATATATACATACATATATATATATAATATACAATATTTATTGGTAAACCCTTGTGGTAAGAAAAAACCCGGCAAATAGTTTGATAGTAAAAATATACAACCAAACTTCACTGGGAAAAAAAAAGAAAAGACCAAGATGGTCGTACCAACCGAAAATGATCGATTAATACTATAACACTTAGCTAAAAGAAAATAATTATATATATATATATATATATATATATATATATATATATAATATGAAAAAATATATATAAAGCGCTAGGATTATCTAAAACTAACCTGTAAAACGTGATAAATACCTAAGTAGAACAAATAATAAAGTTAAACCTAATGAATCAGATATACCGACTAATAGTTTCGCTTAGTAGCTCATCAGGGCAAGAATCAGATTCTTGCCCTGATGTGCTACTAAGCAGACCTTTTTATCAACCCCTTTTTATCATATGGGTGCTAGAAGGCAGTGACTGAGGGTCTACATGTCCTGGGAATGACGTTAAACTTTATCTGATGGTGAGGTTTGGGGAATGTGGAGCTCCCCTTCGTCACCATTGCTCCCTGGTCCACTTTGACTCGAGATGTTAGTACCTGTTAGGGTCCCATCTATGGGTTAAATAGAAAAACATGAGTTGATGAACAAAATTGTATTATCCATTAAGAATTGATTTATTTTCAAAACTTTAACGGCATTGAATGACCCACTGAGGTTGATATGCCGTAAACAAAAACAAACCAAAACAAACCAAACTACACAAGTGGAGGAAGAATAGTTGAATTCACAAGCGTCTGGGTTAACCGTCTCTGTTAAAAAGAAGGTTTTAAGACCAAAGTTGGACTGTACGTTTGTTGACGGTGTCCAGACAAAATACCTTGGTTAATAGTGCGAGGAAATTGAACTGACTCATGTCAGATTTTAAACACATACAATAAAATCGCCTGAATTTGCGTTTTGCCACCTTAGATTTGCCAGCTTCGAATGAAATAAAAAATACAGTGGTATCTTGACTTACGAGTTAAGTTCTTTTCGCGCGTATATCAAATCAATGTTTTCCATTGAAATGAACTGAAATGCCATTAATTCGTCCTGTAAGCGTTATTTTCGTATTCACCTGGGGAGTTGTCTGCCCGTTTAGTTTCGCTGGTTCCCGCTAGGGGCCTTTGATACTTAAGGGGCTGATTTGAACGTCTCTTTCTCTTTTCCTGTTGCTCGACCTACGAGACACATGGGTTAGAACCCCCTTCTCGTTGGGGCTTCAGCTCTTAACACAGGCCACTCACTGCTAGTCAGTCTCGTATACGATATATGACTATCCTTTAGTCATGTATCCGTAACTATGTTTTTATGTACATTTAGGTATCTCTTTGATACCTAAATATTTTGTATTTTACCATTCATGAATGTGTCATTATCTCTACTCTTGTATATGTACTTATACTACTTTTGTGTGTATGTTTATGTACACCTCTATGTATTATGTACCCTGTTAATTCTTGTGCTGTATATAAAATGTTTTGTTTATCAACCGTTGTCGGAGTTTTATCTTCAAGTATTATCACTTTAAATCTTACAGTTCCACCAGCCCGCACCACAAAAAAAAAAAAAAAAAAAAAAAAAAAAAAGAAACACATTCATTTTTTTAATGTTCTTTTAAATAAGAAAAACAGCCTTGTATTTCATCAAGCCTTAATAAAAGAGAATGTAATTATGTATTGTAATATGTTTTAATGTTTTTTTTTATAAATAATATTTTGCTTTGGCGTAAGAAATTAGGAAACACATATGCTTTTAGTGACATAAGCGTATCTGAAGCTCGGATGTTAGCTCTCAACATAAGGCAAAAATTTGACCGACTAACAGCTCCTAACACTAAAAACCCTTTGGGGCAATCGTAATTAAAGGTAAAGTCGTCGGGGCGGGCTAAAGTCGGTATCAGCCAATCAGCTAGGGAGTCTATCCCTTTTTTACTAGCGCTAGACCAAGGAGATTGTTTATTGGCATCTGAGGTGGAGCGCCACACCTGCCACCAGCTTCTTACTTTACCACACAGATCCCTGTGCTACTCATACGCTAAGTTGGCGAGGACCGGAATCGAACTTGAAACCATGTGATTTCTAGCCGAACGCTCTACCGACTGAGCTAACCCGGCCCTGAAATTAAAGGTACCATTGTATTAATAAATGAAAACAAAACCATTCACTCTACCTGTAGAGCAAAAGGTGCGCTTTAAAATGGTATATTATATAAACATCGTTAAATTATAATTTATTCTAAATACGGATGAAATCTTTGAAATAACTAATCATGCTATCATTGTTCAATTACCTTCATAGATTTAAATGTTTAGTTAATTCCATTAAAAATAATTCTGTAGAAAATCAAATGACCACGCTACCTACACTTAAATATACATTGTCTCTCAACAATAAGTTTTTATATGCCCATGTCATTCCAGCTCACCGCCATGTCGTTGAGGAAGCGTTGAACCTCGTCATGGTTGCAAACTCCCTACATCGCTTGCCTATGATTGTGACATCTATAAACGATTCGACATACATTTCAATTAATTGACGATGAATTTCAATCGTTTGCATGCATTTTGCGTTAAAAACAATAACTGCGAGGACTTCACACGTTAAACGGGAGCTCCATCAGAATCAACTGTTAAGCCAAGACTGAGTGTAGAAGAAGTGTAACAAACACAACAGTTTTGCTAATGGTCGCTGCTCGAACAGTTTCTCTGTGTCCCAAGCGCTTTAAAGATCTTTCTTTTTTTGGTTACCCAAGTACATTTTCAAGTTATCGAATTAAGGCTTAAGTAAAAAAAAAAAAAAAATAAAATGAAGCTGTCGGGGTGACCTAAAGTCGGTATCAGCCACACAGCGATGGAGTTTATCCCCTTTTCACTTGTGCTAGACCAAGAATATTATTTTGGCATCTGAGGTGGAGCGACTTACTTACCATCAGCTCCTTACTTTACTGCACAGATCCATGTGGTACTCATACACTGAGATGGCGAGTGACGGTATCGAAACAGGAACCTTGTGGTTCCTAGGCGCACGTTCTACCAACTGAGCTAAACCAGTTCCCCTGTAATTTGGCAAAAGAATAATTCTATTGTAAAACGAGTTATCTAATTCCTAACACTAAAATGACAACCTACACAGACGAGTTTATCCCATCTTTGACAGCGGAAAATGTGTTCCATTATCTCAGTACAAATGCATTTTTAATAAAAAATGCATTAAAAAAAAAAAACGAAAAGAGAAGAGAGAGAGAGAGAGAGAGAGAGAGAGAGAGAGAGAGAGAGAGAGAGAGAGAGAGAAGAAATTGATTATTCTTTCTATTTTCTAAAGATGGAAAGATAAACAATACAGTTTCGCCGTCGTCTTATGTGATGGAGATTGGGAGAAGCTTTTTCTTTTTATTTAATTTTTTTTCTTTTTATAAATTAGAAAGAACATTTTTCATGTCTGTATCGATGACGTTACATTGCTTGTGAAGTTTCTTTCTATTATACGTTAGTTTCAATTTAGCTTTCGTTTGTTTTTGTTTTGTTTCCACTTGATATCTTTTAACACTATACACACACATACACACAAACATATATATATGGATTTATATATAATATATATTTATATATTTATATATTATATATATATAGTATATTATTATATATTATATATGATATATTATTATATATAATTATTTATATATATATACATATACATTTTTATATTGAATATATGAATAATGAATTACACACACACACACACGTATATATATATATATATATATATATATATATATATATATATATATATAGAGAGAGAGAGAGAGAGAGAGAGAGAGGGGGTGAGAGAGAGAGAGAGAGAGAGGAGAGAGATAATAGATATACGAAAATTAGAAAAAATGAAACAACGAAGTAAAATCTAACATGATATTAGAATTCCATTTTGAAAATATCAGAAAACTAGAAATCGGATGGCCATTTTTATTCTGTATTTGGTGGGATGGAATCCATGAAGTAATGTCACGAAGATATTAGAGAAAATAAGATTATTAAAAATGACTCATTCTTTTGTTTTTTCTTGTGTCTTTACACACACACACACACACACACACACACACACACACATATATATATATATATATATATTCTCACATATGTATATACATATATATAAGTAAATATATATATATATACGATTTTTTATTAAATATACATTTTTTGCTTTTTTGTTGGAGTTTTTACAAATGCAATCATAGAATACAAAATTCTATTAAATTTTGGAAAAAAAAAAAAAAAGAAAAAAAAAGAAAAGACTGATGGTACTGAACTTTGCAATTTGAGGTCACCGTTGTTTTATAATATATTACAAAAAAGCAATACTGCAAATTCAAAAAGACAAAACAATATAAACAATAACAAAAGATTATATGAAACGGAAAAATATTTGCTTAACATCTACACATATCTACTATTGAATGTAGACAATCAGAAATAGTTACAGTAAAATTCATATATTTGCGTGTACGTTATTCACACACACACACACACACACACACATATATATATATATATATATATGGGGGTATGTGCGTGTGTGTGTGTACATGATTGACGTATACCTATAAAACTATTGATGTCTAACATACATTCAACAAAAGCTCACACAGACACAAATGTATTAATTTTCCAGTGATAAATTACTTATAACTAAAGAAACCGTGTGCCTTTGCGTGCGTGTCACATAAGTTCAACGCTCTCACACAATATATATATTTATATATATACATACATATATATATATATATATATATATATATATATATATATATATATATATATATATACATGCGTTTCAAATTATTAAAGAAGTGACACTTTTCTCTCCTATCCACAAACTGAAATTTAAGGAAATTATCAGAGAATAATGACAACTTGTTTATACACCTACTCTAAGGTTCTACGACAAGGAACAGAAATTACGGTCATTTACCTTATTTACTTAAATTATTCATATGTCAAATTATTAGCGAGGTGTAATAAAAAAAACGGTAAAAAGAAAATAATACTTTTATTGTTTCATTTATATATTTTATGGATACATACAGTAACTAAGATAAAATTAAATCGAAATAAAAAAAAGTAAAAATGATAGTGAAGTTAGTTAATATGAGATATGTGATCCATTTTTTAAAATGACTTGAAAAAGGTGCTGGTCCATCGAACATGTCAATTTCTGGATCTCCTCTGATGTAATTTCACGTGAGACGTTGACTATTTCCTGCCACAAGTCATCTTCACTTCTAAATTGGCGTCAATTCTCATAAACACGTCGCCTCAGAATGCTCCACAATTTTCAATTGGGTTTAAGTCTGGAGAATTGGTCGGCCAGTTTATCTTCCGAGGTCCACAGAAGCCTAATTTTTGCAGGTACTCAGTAGTCTTATGTAATTAATGCGAAGGAACATTATCTTGCAAAAATATGATGGTTCTCCTGAAGGTGATTCTCTGCCTTTTTAGCCAAGATTCCAGGTGCTCTTTGAGGAAGGCTATATAAGTATCCGCGGTTATTTTCGTACCTTCAGGTACTCTCCACGGGCCAACCATGATACCTCCAATAATACCAGCCCAAATCACAATACCTCCTCCTCCTTGTTGGCGTCTAAAGTGATGAGGATCTCATCCATTTACGACCCAACCTTTGCTCCAGCCATCAGGGTCATCAAGTGTTGCACGAGTTTCATCTATGAACAGTACTTTTGAGAAATAGACTTTCATGTTCTCCTTTGCCCATTTCATACGTATTTGTGTGTGTATTTTTGTCAATCGAAGCTTTGTCACTGGTCACACTGATGCCCCGACCTTTTTCAAAAGACGACTGCGAGTACTTCTGGGTACTGTTGCTTCTCCAATGCTTCTGAAAAGTGCTCCACTCGTCAGGTATGAGTTATTGATAGCTTCACGTTTCATTCGTGACAAAGAATGTCGATTAACAACCCTCGAGTGACCCTTATCGGCCCTCTTACGTACCTTCATAGGAGCTACAACAAATCTTTTCACAGTTTGGTGATATCTTCCAATTATTTTGGATATTTCTAATGTAGACTTGCCTTTGGAAAGTTCAGATGCTATGATATCTTTCTCATAATTGCACGAGTATAATGACACTTGTCTAATATCTGGGACACTTCTATATCGTGTTGATATGGCAAATGGCCACTGTTTGTTTCCTGTTGCGCGGAACAATACAGTTTTTATACAGCCTGCGCATAGACCTATTTTCATTTATACTGTGAAAATTTCGTTAAATTCCAATCGGTATTTTTGTAAAAATGAAAAACTGTTACTCGTTAATAATTGAAACGCAGTATATATATATATATATATATATATATATATATATATATATATTTATATATTACCAACCCCTCCGCACGAGCAGGATGTGACACAAGGTCAATTTCTTAAGCGGAGTTTAACAGATTTTAATTCAGAGTTTTCCTTCTCCTAGACCGGTTACCTAACCAAGGTTAAAGGGCCCAGTCTGTCCTACTATTTATACATAGCTGGAGGGAGAGTATGATTCATACTTTTCCCAAGGGTATTAGCGCTGAGTGAAATGCGATTAGCACGTCCAGGATTTGAACTCGGGGCGACGAGTCCATTTCCTATGACTTTATCCATTACACCACGCGCTTCCTATTTTCCAATGAATATAATGTCCCGTCTTATCGAGCCTTTCTTTATATTCTATCTGTGTTAGGATAACGCACCCATACTTCAATTGTTCTATTGATTTATTAGATCTGTGCTAGAATTGGGCAACCGTTTACTGGGATTGTATTGTAACCCTTTGCGACATTCAATTCTTGTTTTTCACACCAGCTGATGGTTTTTCACTGTCGTGTGAGCGACAGCAACGGTTCGCGGGGCTCCCGGACTTTTTTGAGTATTCTAGCCGATCTTTGCAATGCTGTGCTCTGAAATGGTATTCGTTGATACCAATTGAAGTTGATACCCCTGGAACGGTTTCCAAAGACTTGATAAAAATGGAGGAATTATTTACTCCTTTTGAGTTTTCACATCAGTGTTAACTGATTGTTTTTCAATGGAGTCTGAGTGACAGCAAGTCTCCTCAGGTCTCCAGGACTCTTCTGAGTATTCTGGCAGATTGCAGCAGTGCAGTGTTCTGAATGGTTTCAATTCTTCCTCTGATTTCCAAACTTTCCAAACCCTTTTCCAATCCTTTTGGGACCGTTCCAAGTGCACCAACTACAATTGGTATAACTTTCACTTTCATATTCCCTAACTTTTTCAGTTCTCTGGCAAGGTCCAGATATTTGTCAATTTTTTCATTTTCCTTTAGCTTTACCTTGTGATCTGCTGGCACTGCAAAATCCACCAGTTGACAAGTTCTTTCTTTTTTTGTTTATCAACACTAGGCCTGGTCTTCTTGCTGGGATAAGGTGATCCGTTTTTATTTCAAAGTCCCAGAGAATTTTATGTTTCGTTCTCAAGAACAGATTCTGGTTTATGCATATACCATTTTGTTTTATGGTCAAAATTAATTTTTTGCATAATTCCCAGTGGATCACCTTCCCAACCCAGTCGTGTCTAGTTTTGTATTCTCGTTGTGCAAGTTTGTTACATTCGCAGAGTATATGGTTTACAGTCTCATCTCTATTACTACAAAGTCTACATTTACTATTTTGTTGGGTCTTATCAATTTTCGCTTTGATATAGTTTGTCCTTATAGCATTATTTTATGCAGCAATTATTAATGATTCTGTTTCTCTTTTGAGGTTTATTATTATTACGTATGAACTGCAATTATTGAATAGGAACACTTGAAACCATGTAACTGTGTGAAGATTATTTGTATTAGACAGAAGTACATGATGTCATATTATTATCAACTCGCACCGACAGTACGGATCTCCATGACTCTTTAAAACCATCTGTCATAATCGATCATTGTTCCTGGAATGTCCTATGCGCAGCATCTAGTGTCCTCTCAGAGGTGAACGATGTCGTTTTTTGCTGGTCAAACCACTCTGGAGTGTCCCTGTGTCGGTACCAATATGATAACAGTACTTATAAGCAGTGTCCAGCATGTCTTGTTTGTCTAATCCGAATGATTTGTAGGATATGAGGCAAGTGGCCTTACAGTTGGTCCCCTGTAAGATGCTCCTTCCGGGATTTATTTAAGACATCAAAAATCATTTATGTACAGTTCCGTCTAGCCTTTTCCCCAAATCGTTTCGTTAGCATCCAGCCATATAATAACACTAATATTCATACAATGACTGCTATTTACACAGTAGCATTGCAACCAACAAAGCCTTCATCAGATGATGACTCTGGGTTCAGGCATGGTTTCGGGGACGAAGTATCATTACCACTAACCCAGAGCGCATCAGCAGTATCTTACGATACCACCAGACTTTGTCGGTTTGATGTCACAATATAGGAGTGCCATATCCACGCTGATGAAGTTTAGTCAAAAATGCCAAGGATGAGTTGGTAATAAATCCTCGGCATCCGACTTCGATAGAAAATACACCTGTAATCCATCTATTTCTGACGCATTAGTTATCAACATTAGATCTAATCAACATTAGTTTTAAAATCTCACATGACATACCCAAACTAATGATGACTAAAAAAACTATTAAAAAAAACTAAAAAAATAGCTAGAATATGTGCCCTTCTGGCGAAAGTATTTAAGTTTTAATCTAATGAAATATACTTAATTAGAAATAAATTTCTGCATAAAATCCTTTACACGATTGATTTTAATTCGTTGGAGAATAAAACGATAATAGTGATCAATTACACCAGGTAATTATTCATCAAACCCGGTTTTGTTAAAACCAGTATGCAAATTAACCATACAATATATTATGTGAACCTTTATTTCATAGTGATATATAGGACACATTGCATGATTTTAAACGCACTAATAACATGGGCTGTTTTGAGGCAGATCTAGCTCAATTTTACATAGTTAATATGCGTACCAAATAAGATTTATTCTAAGCATTAATGCTTATTTTAATGGAATACTTCTTATAATCAAAACAATTACAAATTAGCAAAATCTCAGCATTAGATAACCCATACGGTGTTGTTATGCCGGTATATAAACTAAACTAAACCAAAACCTTCTCTATCTAAATATAGATTGATCTAGTCCACTGAGGCAATGAATTTTTTTTTTAAATAGGTGACAAAAATTCAACCGATCCTTTTTTTATTATGACATAGTCACGGAAAACAAAATATTTCTGTTTATGGGCATAAGTTTTTTATGGGCTTAAAATATCTCAGCCTAAGCCAAAAGGAAATGACCCAGAGCCGTGAAAGGTATTCAACATATTTATCTCACTATGTAACACACTTGTCACATTGTTTTTCAAGATTGTTTATTTATTTCAATTGTCAAAAAGAACCACAAAAGATAATTTTATCCACAGCTGGGCCGAGAACATATCAGCACGCCTTAGTATATATATATATATATATATATATATATATATATATATATATATATATATATATATATAGGATAAATCGCAATAAATTAATCAAAATAACTGATTAATTTCAGCACACCTATATATATATATATATATAAACACATTTTTTTGTGATGAAACAAAGAAAATATAGTGGTCAATCACAAATTGTGAGAGCTAATATTAATTTAATTTATTGAGTTTTTAAAGATAAATGTTTATTATAGACAGCTACCCAGGTTTCTTGTTAGATCGCAATCATCAGGTGTGTCAAATTAGCTCCCATGGTGTTTATTGGAGATCTTTTCTTAATGACATTAAGAAAAGATCTTCAATAAACACCATGGGATCTAATTTGACAACCTGATGATTGCGGCATAGCAAGAAACCTGGGTAGCTGTCTATAATAAACATTTATCTTTAAAAACTCAACAATTATATATATATATATATATATATATATATATATATATATATATATAGAGAGAGAGAGAGAAATATTAGAAAGGTATAGATAAATAACAACTTAAGTTTCACCAAAATGGATCATCAGGATAAATCGTAATAAATTAAACAAAATAACTGATAATATATATATATATATATATATATATATAAGTATGGCCAAAATTTCAGTTCGATAGCAGGTTAAAGATTTGACGATAAACAAAGCTAAGAATTAGGGTATTATAATATTCGTTTATTTTAAGAATAGTCTCTTTTGGTTGTCTACTTTTTTGGAACAATTTTTTTTTTAGCGAGCTTCCTTGCCTGTGATTCAAAATGGTAGAAATGTATGAGTTTAATTCCATTTTTTTAACCGTATTAAAAATGTAACAATAAAATGCTAAGAATTAAATACTTACAATTGTCCGTATTACAATTTTTTTTTTCTATTTTCTTTGGTTTATTATAGTGTTTTTTTTTTTTTTTTTTTGGGGGGGGGGTTCTAACAGTCAGTTCTTNAATACCTTTTTTTGGATTTTTCAGTTTTATTTATTTCCTTTTTCGACCCCTAAAAGTTACAAAATAAATAGAAAAGAACCTAATAACTAATCATTATCCTATTTTTAGTGTAATCAATTTAATAATGTTTATTTCATAATAGATGTTTTTCATAAAAGGTTGAGTTATACTGATTAAAAATGGATATATTTTATTCTAAGATGAAAGTATTGATAATTTTTTTTTAAAGTTGAGTTATTAATTGTTAAATGTTTGTTTATTATTGTTATTTAATTCGCTGTAAAAAATTTCAATATATAAAAATAATATTTCTAAGTCTGGACCGGGAATAAGTGAGAAATTCCCAGCTAGAAACATTTAGAACACAAATTTGTCTATTTGAAATTTTCAGCAGGCGGCGCCTGAGGCCATTTTGAATCACAGCTGATATAGGCAGAAGTCAGCGAATCTTTTTTTTTATATTAGCAGTAGCAGCCATGCTACGATTTATCGCAAATCATTTGATTTTTGTTTGATTAATTAATTATATCCCTTAATCAGTAGAATCAATAACCAATTTTGCCGTATTTCTTAGTTATAAGGACTAGCAAATATATGCACCCTCCGGGTGCAAGTATTTAATTTTTAATGTAATGAAATATCGTATTAAATTAGAAAGCCTAATAAGAAGGCAGATAAAAAGGTTTGAAACAGAGTGGGGGTATAACAGAAAAATAGAAATGAAACTACTCTTCCATCACTTCCGTCTTTCATTGCTGAATTTACTTATTTAATTATTTAGTTAATTAGGAAATAAAGAATAAAATTACACTTTTTTTTTCTTGTTAATGGATTTCATTTAAGATTCATTGAAGAGATTTTTGCTTATATTCATTAAAATAAACCAAAAAATTAGAAATCAATAATATCTAAGCACATATTAATAAAATCACATTTTTAATATCAATATGCAAATTAGCATTCCCATTACACTCAGTCAAACCGCCATTTTTGTTATATATAATACAATTGCATGTTATTTGTATGTGGATATGGACAACACTAATAAAAGGGTGAAGCAATTTTATTAATAATTGAGGTTTAAATATAAATAAAATCATGGAGAATGTGATGTAAATAACTATGTTAATTGTGACTCGATTAGTAATATAGTTTCGGTTACAGACAGAAAAACACACAATCTCCATTATAATAGATATTAAGGTATATGCCATATTTCGAATCTGAGTGACATCTCTTTTCTGAATTATAAGTCTTTAATACCAAACTTTATTTTTATATATATAGATGATAATATAAATACAATTTTGTGTATATATTTAATGGCATGGAAACTAATCGGCTACCATAATGGTTTTATGCTCTTTAAACTTGATTGTTTAAGCAGAGCAACTTCAGGCAGTGAAAGATTTTGAAAATGTGGAAGATATGAGCAAAGGCGATTGTGGGTTGGTAATTTTGAAATTGTGTAACTGTATACACAGGTCATTTGGTTATTTACATATTTGTTTTTGAACTGATATCTCCTACATTTTTGGAGACCTACTGCACGACAGTATGAGAGTAAGCAAACAGTTTGTTTGGTGAATGGCGATAGCCGAAATATATATATATTTATATATATATATATATATATATTAATCAATAAGTAAATCCCTGGTTACTTGGTGTTACAAATGATTCTAGCTGGGCTTTTTTAACAACAGAATCTTAAAATTGGTTTAAGTCTAAGTTGAGAGCTCGATGTTTCAATGAAATTAGCGATCTAAAGAAGTATATATATATTTATTATATATATAATATATATATATATATATATTATATATATATATATATATTATAATATACTAGCAAATATATGCACCCTCCGGGTGCAAGTATTTAAGTTTTAATATAATAGAATATCGTATTAAATTAGAAAGGCTAATGAACTAAATAAGAATGCAAATAAAAAGATTTGAAACAGAGGGAGTATAATCGAAAAATAGAACAACTGAACTTACTCTTCATCACTCTCGTCTTTCATTGTTATTTTTTCTAATTTAAGTATTTAGTTAAAATAGGAAGTAAAGAATAAAATGACAGTTATTTTTTCTTGTTAATGGATTTCTTTTAAGATTAATTGAAGAGATTTTTGCTTATATTCATTAAATAAAACCAAACAGTTAGAAATCAATAATACTAGCACATATTTATTAAAATCACATTTTAAATATCAATATGCAAATTAGCCTTTCCGTTCCACTGTAAACCGCTATTTCGTTGTATATATAAATAAATTGCATGTTATTAAATATTGGGATATGGTTAACAGTATTGATAATGTAAAACAATTTTATTAATAATTGAGGTTAAAATTAGAATAAATTCATGGTGAATTTGACGTCAATAACTAAGGGAATTGTGACTTGAAGTAGTGATTTAGTTTCGGTTACAGACAGAAAACACACAAATCTCCATTATAATAGGATATAGGTGGAAATAAATTCATAACTGCCAATATGCACCGGTATTTAAACCTGTTTTCTTTACTAAATATATCACTCTGTGTATAATTCCATAATTATTGCAACACTAGAAGATCTGTTTACTCCTTATTGATTTATAAGTGCGGATGCTAACTGTTCCATGCATACAATTGAACTTCCTGCAGACAGGATATGACACAAGGTCACAAGCATGGAGTAATGACTAGACGCTCTTTTCGGTAGTAACGTCTTTCTTTGACTTTATTTCATACTAGAATCGTCTACTAGCATCACTTGGTAGAGGATGCAAAAAAACTGGTGTATTGATCTGTTTAATGTGAGATTTAACAAAGCCGGACATTTTTAAGTAGAATATCAATGCTATTTTTATGTATTTTAATTTTTAAATATCTTCGAATCTAAATTAAATCTTCATAATCTTTGCACAAAAAGCAAGAAGCATATATATATATAAGTATATATATATATATATAATAATATATACTTAAAATACACACATTCTGCACAAAGAAAAAAATAAACAAAAACTCCAAATACTAGAGCTTTATACATAAAACAATACAAACCATCATTAAACAAATTAATTTCCAATACAATACACACATTCTAAAATGCCTATAACACCTTTCTCACACATTCTTCTCCTTCCAGCCTCCACATTAATATAATTTTTAAAAAATAATTAAAAAAAACTGGAATGCATCACCCTGATGAATGGCACTTTCGAAGTGCCGAAAGTTCTCGGGAACTGAACTTTGGTGGACCAATTCCACCCAAACATTAAAAAGTTGCCCAGGCAATTAGAAAGATCAAAAAAAAAATTATTAAACAGAAGATGTGCATTTTGTTTAATTCTACATGTATAATTAAATAATAATAATAAATAATATATATTATATTATATATATATATATATATATATATATATATATATATATATAATATATACTTTGTAGGTAATTGTTCTTTTTTCGTATTTTAATCTGGGCATACATACATACATACATACACCAACTGCCCTTTATATATGTATAGATATAGATATAGATAAACACATGGAATTGACAAAGAAACTGATAATGCATCCGTGTGAAAATTCTCAACGTTGTATCTATGTGAAATAAAGTCTTCTGTATTCTTGGTCTTATATTCACGTTCTCAAAGAATTTTTTTTCTTCTCTGGAACATCGTGTGTGTGGTCTATCATCTCGTGCTTTTGTTCGTTTTTTGTTTTTTTTGTTTTTGTTTTTCTTTTGGCTGCCATCTTAGCAGAAGCAGAAAAAATACACTAGTACTGGTATTACCATCACCGCCGACACCCCACCACAAGAAATACAACGAATTGTAATAACTGAAAACTAACCATTTTTTGTAGGTGTTTGCTTAAAAACCCAAGGGTTACTGAGATGTAATATCAGCTCACACGTGACGGTTTTTTATGAGACACAAAACAACAACGAAAGAAATGTTTTACGAAGACAGCATATATATATATATATATATAATATTATATATATATATATATATATATATATATATATATATATATAAAGTTTGGCGGAGTGATTATCAGTATCAGCCGGACAGCGAGGAGCTGCCCCCTTTTTCACTCAGTAGCCAGGGAGATTTTTTTTGCTGACATGAAGCGCACACCTATATAATATATATATATATATATATATATATATATATATATAGAGAGAGAGAGAGAGAGAGAGAGAGAGAGAGAGAGTAGGTTATTACTGTGTACCATTATCACAATATATATATATATATATATATATATTATATTGTGAAAATGGTACACGGTAATAACCTACTCGAGTTCACCGTAAGGATCTTCAGAGTTAAATCCATTGGATTAATCAAGATATTGATTAATTGCAAAAAAATGGCACAAGTGCAATCAACTGCAATGAATCAATATCTTGATTAATCCAGTGGATTTAACCCTGAAGATCCTATGGTGAAACTCGAGATAGGTTATTACCGATGTACCATTATCATAATAAATTTGCTCAACCAACGTATTGAGGACTTTATGTTTGTTATGCCGCTGCCTATCATAGTGAATCTTGCATCAACTACCATTGAGATCTGTTTTACCGGTAAGTCATCTTTTCCACATAACGAATATATATATATTAATAATATTATATATGTAATAAATGGAAGTTAATCCGACAGAATGAATGAATTTTGAAAAAACAATTAGTAATTGTTTTTTCAAAATGTTAAATTCATATATATATATATATATACATATATATATAATATATATATTATATATATAATATATATTTATATATTATTAATATATATATTTATATATTATATATATTATTATTATATATATATTCGTCCGAAGTCTGTATAAGCGAGAACTGCCAGTTACCAAACACGTTGACTACTTTATCTTAATTCATATACATATGCTCTATCGTTGATAGTGAGCACTCTTTATTTATAAATATAGAAACCCTCTCTCCCTTATCTGTTTCCGTCTCTTCCTTTCTTTTTTTTTTCTTTATCTCTCTCTCTCTCTCTTTCTCTCTCTCTCTCTCGTCTCTCTCTTTCTCTCTCTCTCTCTTCTCTCTCTCGTCTCTCTATCTAATCTATCTATCTATCTATATATCCATTTCGGTGTAGAATCCATTAATAGATAACACTTCCCACCCCAAATAGATATAATAAAATATTTAATAGAAATACTGTAAAAACTAGCTACTCATGTGGACTCTCAATGAAATCACTAATTCATCAAAATCTAAACCAAACTCAAACCCTTCATGTTCTTGTAGAATTAAAGAAGACTGTCCTCTAATCAGAAAATGTAACATTAGATCAGTAGTATATGAATTAATATATATTATATATATAATATATATTATATATATATATATATATATAGTCAAAAATTAATAGTAAAATGAATGAAGGATGAAATAATGAATGAAATGAGGGGGATAAATGAAAAGTCTTTCCAAGGGACCCCTCTCAAAAGTATTAAAACACTTTTTGAGAGTGGGGTCCCTGATAGAAAGTTTTTCTCATCTAACTATTAGACACCTTTGTAGCATCAAATTAATATAATTATCTATAAGTTATTGGAGAAGATAAAATCCCCTCTCTTACACACACACACACACACACACACACACACACATATATATTATATATATATATATATATATATATATATATATGAAAGAGAGAGAGAGAGAGGAGAGAGAGAGAGAGAAAGAGAAAGAATTAAAAACATTTTGGAAAGGAAAAATCTGGCAAGACATAAATTGAATTGTTTGGTTAAAATTGCAATTCCTGCATAGGTGCACATATAAATAGCGAAACGTTTAAGCGTTTTGAATACTTTATTTTTTCTTTTTTCTACGTTCGATTATTTTCATATTTACCATCGGTATATATATATATATACTATATAATATAATATATATATTATATATTAATATATATACTTTGGTGTGGTACCAAGTTTATTGGTACAAGGCGATTCTAGGCTGGTCCTATTCTCTACCAGTAGTTTGTGATAGAGTTCAGGTTCCGTATGAGAGCTCAATGTTTAATTATTGTAAACAGAGCAAGTTATTTGTGCATAAAAAGGCCTTAAATACATAGGTATCGTGATTATGGACAATTTCCACTCGTGGGTATCTAAGGCCCAGAGCTTCTTCAGACCGCGTATACTTTTATTTCTCTCTCTCTATAATATATATAATACCGATGGTAAATTATGGAATATCAGAGAGAGAGAGAGAGAGAGAGAGAGAGAGAGAGAGAGAGAGGGGGAGAGAGAGAGAGAGAAAGGGAGGAGAGAGAGAGAGAGAGAGCAGAAGAGTCATCCACAGACACGTGTTTCGACTTTCAAGTCTCTTCAGTGTGGCTAGACATTTGATTGAAAATCCGATCGGTTGGGTGTCAGTCCGTCACCTTGACCATCAGGCTGTCATCACCTTACGTAATCCGAAGGGGATTTTAACTGTTCTATACACACATCGCTTTGTATGTAAAGACCGTCATAGAGTGTTCATCCCTTATATATAGGAGAGCGTCCGGGTTTACACTTGATATATATACAAATCTCATTGGAGAAACTGCCAGAACTCTCAAGAAGCGTTTTATTAATGAGCAAAAGCGGGATATTAAATGGGCAATTTTCAGAACCCCCTCGTCCACATATGTCTGAAACTGATCATAATTTCAGTTTCAATGAATGCCACAATATTAGCTCATATTCACAAGAAAAGACCTAGGCGATTTTTGAAGCCAGTGCAATTTCGCTTTTGCCCTCCCTTAATAATCGACATAGATTTTTTAACATATCACCGTTTCTAGCTAAAATAGTTTTAAATAAATACGAAATACCAGGCTTTAATTCCCACTTTCTTCCTTTGTTCTCATAAATAAGTGGAAAATATCATGTAGATATTGGTCAACAGTGTAAGTAATGTAAAACAATTTTTATTAATAATTGAGGTTTAAATAAAAATAAAATCATGGAGAATATGAATGTAAATAACGAAAGGAATTGTGACTTGTATAGTATTATAGTTTCAGTTACAGACAGACAAACCCAAAATCTCCATTAAATAAGATATATTATATATATATATATATATATATATATATATATATTATATATGGGCGTTTCGTTTGCAAGTGTTTATGCTTCATAGTGCACGATTGTACTTGGAGATGTTTGTCAGCAGGATTTTATTTCCTTCTATAGTATTTGCTTACAAGACGACCCCTCATTACTCTGTGACACAGACGAGCGTCAATACTTCGAGATACTTCTTTCTGATATATTTTGTGGTAGGCCTGAGTTCCAATGCACATGCTTTTTACAAAAATAGGTATTATTACGAACGCGTACATACGCGCATGCGTAAATGCACATACCCGTACACACATACTCTCAGATTCAAACGCGCACACATACACATACACATGCCTACACACACGGATAAACTGTGTATTTACCCATACAAGCATAGACTTTGTTATGTTTCGTACGCATACAAATCCAGTCTTTCTGTGACATGCTTATCCGAAATGAGTTTACTTCGTTTCGCTTGATATGAGTTATCTTTAAAGAATATATATATATATATATTATATATATATATATATATATATATATTATATATATGTGTGTGTGTGTGTGTGCGTAAAAATAAAATTAACATCTACAGAGCAGTCGTGCTTTCTATAATGGTGTTGAAACTTGGACATTTTACCGCAAGCACATAAACCAACTTGACGCATTTCACAGGCGTTTGTCTTCGGTCATTTGCGGTATAAAATGGGATGATAAAGTAGAAATAGCACAATTTTAAAAAAAGATGCGATATTGCTGGCATCGAAACCCTACTAGCCAAGATTCAACTTAGGTGGGCTGGTCACGTTGTCCGAATGAATGAGAACAGGCTTCCAAAGAAGAATTTTATACGGGCACTACCAAATGATAAGCGTTCTATTGGACGTCCTCTCTACGCTACAAAGGACAAATTGAAGGACAATTTGGTAACGCTTCGATATTGACCTGAGTGCTTGGGAAGAGTCTAGCATTGGATCATCAGAAGGAATGGCGTAAGACCTGTTTCGCTAAACTAAAGAGCTTTTGAACAAAATAGACTGAAGCAGAGAGATCGGCTCGCCTAACTTTAAAAGAAAAACACTTAACTCCTGCCTTGGATCATTTCGTTTGTCAGTGTGGCTTCATGGCTTGCAGCAGGGCTGGGCTGCTGTCACATTCGAGGAACATAAAATGTCTTCTTGACAGCATGCACAACATGGGAGAATCAAAGCACTCACTGCTGACTCTCATCTATCGTTCTCGATAGGAGAGTCCACCCATAGTAATATATATATATTATATGATTAGCGAATTTTGTTAATCCACAAAGTAAACAAATTTAATTCTGGGTTAATAAAATCGATTTAAAAAGTGCTCAATAAAAAAAGCTAAATATACGTTTTTTATAAAGCGAATCTATATAATTTTGTGACATGCTTATCCGTAATGAGTTACTCTTTTTTTTTTAGGTCGGTTTTGTTTTGTTTTGTTTTACGACATATCAACCTCAGTGGGTCATTTAATGCCGATAAAGTTTCGAAATAAATCAATTCTTAATAGATATATAAATTTTCTTTATAATACATTTTTCTATTTAACCCATAGATGGGACTAAAAGGTACTACCACTCCGGGTCAGAGTGGACCAAGGAGCAATGGTGATGAAGGGGTGCTCCCACATTCCCCAAACCTCCAAAACTAGAACCTCATCATCAGATAGAGTTTAATGTCATTCCCAGGCATGTAGACCCGCAGAAAATCTTATTACCTTCATATACCAACAAATGCCCTGAAGATGATCTAATTAATAGATCGAACACTGCAGCTTCGGCCAATAAACTCACCACTTAACCCATTTTAAACCTGTGTTTTTCATTCTCTTAATAATACTACATATATATATTATTATCATTTATTATTATTATTATTATTATTATTATTATTATTATTGTTGTTGTTGTTGTTGTTGTTGTTATTTATATTAAGAAGGCAATTAAATGCATATAAAAAAATAAAATTTAATGTCAGTGTTTAATTCAATTTCTAAGAAACTTAATCTTCAGATACTGTTTTTTTGAAAACTGTCTCTGAAGATGAAGTTTCTTCGGAATTTATTAGACTCTGGACATTATTTCATTTTTTTATCCGCATTGTAATTGCCTTCTTAATATAAATGAATAATAATATACTTAACAATGCTTCAAGCAAATTATCATATATATTATATATATATATAATAATATATTTATATATATATATATATATATATTGGTTAGGAGGTTGATTTAGAGGCTATCACAATGCAGTTTGGAATAAATACAAAATAATAATACGGTAACAATGGTGTTGTGTGTTGACCTGTATTTTTATTATTCTTGAATTTCGAGGTAATACCTTCTCTATCAAAGGAATTCAAGAAATAATAAAAAAATACAGGTCAACACACAACACCATTGTTACCGTATTATATTTTTTTTTTATTTCCAAACTGCATTGTGATAGCCTTCTAAATCAACCTCCTAACAATACATACACAATGCTTCAAGCAAATTATGAAACTCTCTATATATATATATATATATATATATATATTATATATATATATATATATTATATATGAAGTAATATGTAGAAGATGACATATACGATAATATAGGCATGGATCACATTTACAATAATGAATAAGTATTGGAATAGATTATCCAGAAAATTATGATATGGTTTACTTCAATGCAATAATATGCACATAAATCATATATAATATGCACTTAGATCACACATTTGATATGCATATTACAAGTATCACAATAGATTATAATCGGATACGAACTCAACATAAAGATTACACTTTCTTAGCATCTGATATTTCGAGTGTTGTTTTCATTGTTGAAAAGCAAAACGTCGATAAATACAACTTTTAATTTGATGACCTACATAGCAAAGTTTATGTAAATAAATAAATATCTTAAAAGTATTCCAAAATTGACCAAGCATAAAAAAGATGTTTTACGCTCTAATGCAGCACGATGACACAGAATCTATTAATAATGGAGATTCGGTCTCAACTTGTCTGTAGATGAAACTACGTCACTGCTTACGTCACAGTCATTTCAGGAATTAGATAATTCTAATTAAATGATTTTATTAATGAGTATTTAATTTATCATCACTACATAAAAATCATTGCTATATAAAAATATTAAAATTCTATGAAATTTATTAATTTCCAGATTTTCACAAAAAAATTCGATATTCATTCATCTTTAGATGAATTTATGTTTAAAATAGTTTTTTCTTAGAATACATCTGTGTAAATGTTTTTTTTTCACTATGCCGATCCAGCCTTATTTAATTTTATTGAAATCCAAACAAAATATATTTTGCACGTACGAATTTAAATTTTCCTTAAACATAAGAGTCTGAATAATCAAATCAATTTTTTTAGAAACGTTTTGGATGTACTTACTGTCGTAAAACAAAACAAATATCTCAGTGGAGTGGAGTGAATCCGATGATTTTTAAGTAAGTAATTCATTTTATTTTTCTACTAAACTTTTTATACTATTCATTTAATTTTCCCACCTTCTCAACCAATATCTTTCAAAAAATTATTTTTACACCGACAAGCTGGGTGTTTTTTTTTTGTTTTTTTTGCTGTATAATAGAAATTCGGTCTTTTTTTGTTTGTAATCGAAACTGCGTCACTAGCTACGTTATATTCACAAACTTGTTTGGATTCTCTACATGAGTTTTGTGGTATTGTTGCTCTGATAGAATTGAGTCTGGTTCAAATGTATGAAAAAGAGAAAAGTTGAGCGTAATTTGACTACTAATTTTATCCCTCTCCGATTAATTTGATTGATTGATTCAAACAATTCTAAGAATTCCTTTCAATAAACGGGCTCACATGTATATATATAGATATATATATGTGTGTGTGTGTGTGTGTTAGTGTGTGTGTGTGATAATATGACGTAAGCAGTGACGTAGTTTTGGTTACACACAAATAGATACCAAATCTCAATTATTAATAGATTAGATGAGAATACTCGATATTACATATTTGTGTTTAAACAAACAAGATGATGGCGATGATAATGATATTTATTATCATCCCATCATCCACATTGCCTTCATTGACACACCATCATCATTTGCTTACGTTCAATCTCTCGTGTATTTTTTTTTATATCGATGCCCTAGAGTGGTAGAGCGTAACAAATAAAGATCATTGCCAAACCTGTTTGAATAATAAATTGTTGTCCTACTACACACAACACACACCACACTCTCTCTCTCTCTCTCTCTCTCTCTCTCTCTCTCTATATATTATATTATATATATATATATTATATATATATATATTATATTTATTTATTTTTTTGTATTTTGGCAGCAAATTATTCTTAAGACATGTGTTATTGAATAACACGGAGTATTCTTTTTTCATTTTTTGTATGAATATTTTTTCCAGTCTTCTGGCTATCCTTTTTGAATCTGGATCGAGTTGATTCATGATATTTTTCATACTAATTTCCCGAGCGCTTTCGACTGTTTCTCCAGTCGTCTTATATATATATATATAACACCGATAGTAGTAGGATTGTGGTACTTTTTACTCGTATAAATCCCCAAATGGGTTTGAAGGGGCCCCATAGCCTTGGTCGCTAACCCATCAACTCAAGGAGAAGTCCGACAACAAAACCTCTACTGCTTTTGAGGGAAAGGCTAGGGGTAAAACCCGAAAAATAAATCAGGAGCTGGAGACCCTAAGTGGTGTGATGCTGAAATCAGTGCTACCCATTAACACAATCGTAGCCAAACTGCATTGGTCCCTAACCTTTCCTTTAGATCCAGCGGCAGTGTGTAGAGGGGATTTGCTGCATGGGCAACAGCTCACCGCGACATAACAACGCCTCTCGAGTCTGATGCTATTCGAGTCCGAATACTTATGTATAGGATATAATAGCGTACTTGTGTTGTTATATCTGCCTAGATTGGGTATCAACGACAAATAAGACTCGATACTCGACGAATTTCGCTGCACGAGCGCTATCGATAATACTTTTATAACATAATCCTGTCTCTGTTAAGATGATAAAAGTTTAATATAAACTAAAGTGAGGTCATACTGAACCTTATTTAACGAAAGGAAAACCTCCACCGAATTAATTATCCTTACTCGGCCAGACTCTGTAGGTAACATATCATTATGATGTAAATTTAATTGCTACAACGTTTGAATTGTTTACATAAGTGCAATGCAAAATAGTCAACTAATATGGATACATAGTATAATATCCTTGATTATAAGCTCAATCATCCATACTCTCTCTATCTATCTTCCGTCTTTGTATTCATACGTCGTATATGTTCGATTTATGACGAATGTAGCCTCTGCTTAGTCATCTTCTGCTGCTCTTTACTCATTGCGTCTACTCCTCTACTACCTCCTCTGCGTCTCTTACTCCTGCTCTCTGGTCTCTACTGCGTCTAGATCTTTTCTCTACCTCTTCTTTTATGTATATAGTAACTTTTCTCTCTAGAATATATCTATATTCTGTACAGTTTTTCCTGCTCTTTCTTTATTCCTCTGGGGTTGTTAAAAGATGATGCTTTCCATTATATAGAGCTCTAGGTGTATGTCTCACCATATAATGTCCGGCGGCCAGTCCATAGACTGTGACACCAGATTAACCTCGCCGAGATTTACTATTTGAGCATTCAATATCTTGGACGACTTGTGGAATAGTGTATGATGGTCTCCTTTTATAACCAGAACGTGTTGTTGATCCCAGATGTCGGTGCGAGATTAAAGAACAATGTATAGGTTTCAGTGTATATAAGGTCCCTTATTTCATACATATTATGAATCTATCTCAAATCATTAGGTATTCCTGACCGAGCACTACCTCTCTTACTGACATAAGACGGGACGTTGGGAACTGTGTGATTGTATGACTATGGTAACACTGCTTACTCTGAGACTCTCAGACTGGGGCCTCCTATTCATTTACTCTATAATTAGACTATAAAAGGCATGATGAATATCTCGATATCTGGTTATGCCAATTGAACATCATCATTGTTAGATCAGTATAATACATATCCAAATACTACTGGATTTGAGTTTATGTTTCTATCGTCCTCTTCGTGCGATTATTTTATGGTGAGCCGATAGCAAGTATCGTAAGACTCGACATCTGATTAATAAAACGCTACTCCTGAGTCTCTCTGAGTTGCGATCATTCGCCATTTTACCTAGGCTATATCAGATTTGTTTGTGGTAAGATTAGTAATGGGAAATAATAAATAATTGGTTCTTTTTCTGTTCCGTAATATGTTTAATTCGCGATTGCAGTTTGCCAGATTCATGTTTTTTTTCGTGGAGGCGAATGTACATTTTGGATTGTTGATTGGCATACCGTACAGCTTTCTCGTGGTGTGTTCCACTTTTGTTTAAGGAGGAGTTACACCCATTTTGTCACTCCATTAATTTAATTCTTTTCTAGCGCGCTTGGACAATGGCTCAGTACAACGTATATAGGTTTTTTCACCGCTTAAGTGAGCTCTTTTTCACTGGATTTGGTAACATAAGTTTACTAGTCTCGACCACAATCAAAAAGAACTGCTAAAGGTAGTCTAATGTTTACACCTTGTCTTCAATACTGTTATCTGATCTTCCCTCAAACAATTAACAGGTTAATTTGATTCTCCATTCTTACGAATACCATTAAGTACAAACAATTATTGCTTTGAGACGGAAACCAATTTTCCCCAGTCACCAAACAGCTCGCCATTTCGATGATGGCTACACGTGCGAGGGCCAATACCTCCACCGTTTGAAACTGTAAAGCGTAAGAGAGTTGCAGACCTTCTGCGCGATGATCCGTAGGGCTCAATCCATTCTTAGATGCTGCGCTTTAAACCCCTCCTTTGCGCTTCGAGGTAATTATTTTATTGATCCCTCACCACTCAGATGACTCTGCATCCTTATATTATTCTGGCTAGTTAAATAAGACGCGCTCAGACTGTAGTTTTACCAGCACTTAATTGACTTAACTTCACTACTTCTTTCTTTCTGATCTGAAGCCTAGCTGAATGAACGTGGTGCTTACTGATGTCCACGTGCATGTGTTATTTGCCGGCGGTCAAAATACGGATACTTACGGGAATTGTGAAAGAAAATGAAAAGCGGAAAAATAAGCAAAACAGAAAATCCCCCCAGTATTGAAATCCGCATTAATATATTGAGCTCCCTACTTTGTGGGCGTAGGTTTTCTGAAATTAGAAGTGTAACCATGCCGACCAATAGATATGTGTCTCGAGAATAAAGTTTAGAGAATAGTAGATCTGTACAGCACCGTAGGTATCTATAATGGTGAGTTCCAGGTTTCACCAGCAGGACACACACACACAAATCACTATGGTATCAAATAGATAGTTATTTATATATCACTATCCAGTATGCGCTAAGTTTTAGAGTGCTAATGATATCACGAACTTTGTTTTGGAGCCGCGGGGTAGATGTCTAGAAGTAGTTCAGGTAAGTAGATGAACAATACTAATGAAAAAACCTGAGTTGGGATGATGTAATCGTTGTGACGTTGCAATTTATTCAGCCATGATGAATCATTTGTAAAAAAATATATCTCTCGAAATAGATTGTATAGATAATAAAAAGATGACTTGAGCACACGGTACTCACAACAAAAAGTTTACTAATTTGTTTCAAATATGTACACGTGCTTTTCTAGTAATATACTCCTCTCTCTCTCATCTCTCATATCTCTCTCTACTCTCTCTCTCTCATCCCTCCATATCTCTGCTCCTCTCTGCGTCTCTCTCTCATCTCTCTCATCTTCTCTATAAGTGAGTTATATTAGTATGACTCGTGTAGCCCAGTTGATTAAACTAACCGATAACCACGTCTAAGGATATTGATTAATTCATCTTATTTTTAGTCCTCTCTCTGTATCTTCTACCTCTATCTCTATTCTTCCTCAATCTTGTGATTCCTCATTCATAGGTTCCATTGTTACACACATCACCACTCATAATATAAGTTTCATATAGTTCTCAACCAACAACATACAAACGCTAATAAAGTTATCAATTACTACTATTTATCTTATACGAATTGAGACTGGATTGATGTGATGTGCCATGGCTCTTTTTTTAACGAAACTACTTGAACTTTTGGTGACTTATACTTACAAACGAGACGGCTGTGTTTATCGAAGTTATATTTCTCTCTTTTGCTGTCTATTAATTTCGTATAATATTCTTACATTATTTGTACATCTCGGTTGTCCTAATTTCTCAGTACCCATGCCTCTCTCCACTTTTTCAGTTAAAATTTATCTAATATCCGGAGTCCCCCTGTTGACCCTGCCCCCCCACCCCCCCCCCCCCAATAATCCTATATTGCTTCCTTCCTAATCGAACTCGTTCCGTGTGTGAATTTGTAAATTTGAGAACACTTATACGGATGTTGAAAATGTTAACTATAATTCCCCATATTTATATTTTCAAGTCCCGCTGTTTACCATGATATGAACACGGTATTGGAAAACTCAGGTGTCCAGTATATCAGTTCTGCTTTCTATAATATACTCCTATAGTAAATACTTCTCTAAATCACCTGTGGGAGTTCCAAGAAGTTGCAAGAGATAGGGACATAGAAATGCTTGAATTTATCATAATCTACTCCCCGGGATATGTATTTTTTGATAACACAACACACACAGATCACCCAACACACCACACACAACAACACACTATATTTTAATTATATATATTTATATAATATTATATAATATATTTTTCTTGAGCAATTTAAGCAGTATCGAATAAATTCGAAATTTAGAATCTTATTACATCATTATATGCCTCAAGCAAAATTAATAATAATTTATTCAACTGCTTCTATAAAACAACATCCAAATAAATATATATTTTTAATATGTGTGTGGTGTTGAGATGAAAAAGTGAAAAAAAAAAACAAAAGGCTCGAAGTTTTATTATCTTGTATACTTTTTTTCTCGACAACGAAAGACCGAATAGATCTATTACAGATCGAAACACTGCGCGTAAGCGAATAAAACTCGTTTATAAAATTTTATTATTTTATTTTTCTGTGGTGGTGTTGTGGTGTGGGTCATCACCATGATATATTCACAAACTTTACAATTTTATTTTCTTTATCCAAGATATCGAATTCATCTTCCCCTTCCTCTCCCTCTCCTCAATAAAGTTCATCCCTCTTCTCTTCTCTTTCTCTCCTTTCTCTCTCCTCTCTCTCTCCTCTCTTTCTTCGCACTCCCGACGCCTGTCAGTTTCCAGTAGGGTATTCAGTGTCTGCATTCTTCTGTCTATTATGGTGTCATGTTCTTAAACCATAGCTCTCTGTTCTAATTCCCAGCTTCGCTTTTGTCTGCTTGTTTTGTGTTAAGTTCTCAGCTGCTTTTCTTTGTCAGGGGAGATCTTGATATTTTCTTATTTCTTAGCGTACTTGCAATGTCGGACATTTCAGTGCACTGCGATTCCATTTGTCTAAGGAAGATCTAAGTAACCACACAAGAATGAATAACTACCAAAGATTCATATTTGAAATAGTGTTAAACAAAAATCAACAGCAAAAAACTCGGGTAAACGGTTTCTAATTAGTTAGTACTCTTTAGAGTTCAGTTCATCCAGACACATTTGGAAATCGATACTTCTAGCTTCACTTGGCGTTAGGTTAATAGTCATCTCATCGGAAGTCTCACTTCTTGAACAAATTCACACGAAGGCCCTACCAGAAGTTCCAATTCAACACACACCAATAAGCGATGTTTTGACTGAATTGGATATTAACAAAAGACGGAAAACACTCCGGAATCAAACATATTAACTCGATTGCTAAGAAATAAAGAAACACCAACGAGTAAAGGATAAAAAAAGGGACAAAGGTAAGGTGATGTATGAATTGCCAAAGGAATTTAACAATGTACTCGTCATCCGTCGTCAGACGAACAGAACAGACACCGATGACTAGAACATACAAACAAACAAAACACTAAGTTAATAGAGACGGTATACGAAAGAAGAAACGGTCAAGACACAATAGGTTTAAGGGTTACCAGAGATGCAAACAAGAAAATATGATTTTGTCATTGGAACATTTCTAGTAAAAGACACATTTGTGTATATACTCGCAAATGAGTATGTTTTTATGTTGAAAATTACAGTTCATTTTGAGGAAAATTTTGACTAGGCACATCAGCGTAAGTTGGGAAAATATGAAGATCTACAAGAACAGTGCGTCAGAACGGCATGGATAAGGATGTATTTTCCTATCGAAGCAAGGGGAAATAATCAGATCCGTATAAAGCTTACGATCAGCTGGATATGGCAATTCCACAATGTGACATCAAACCGAAACTAATAGTCTATACTAGGTTATAGTTTATATTGTGTGTGTGTGGTGTTTGTGTCTCTGTTGGGTCTGTTGCTCTGCTATTGTAAGTATGTAACTTTACCGTGGTCGTAATGAGGTGTGCTTAAGTAACGCTCGTGAGGTACACCATCTGAACAAGCATATGGTTCCGAACAAGGCTTCGAAGAGGTAAATAAATAACAAAATTACTAAGAATGAAGGTGCGTCAATATGTTTAGATATGTGCATTTAGCATGCAGTTAAATAATAGTCAAGTTCATTTTAAACTATGAGAGAAATGGTATTATCTACTCGGTATTTATCCTTCGAATTAAGAAATTTCTACAGAGTTACTTTAAATTAATATTTGATACTAGTTTTTCGAAAAATCGCCCTGATAAAGACATTATTAATCGTATATAACTCGTTATTAACTTTAATTTAATTCATGTTTAAAAAAGCTTCTATAACCTGAAGAATCCAATCGTGAACTCGCACTGTCCTCCGAGGTGTAAAGGGAAGATACTCTATGGCTCTTGTAAATCCATTCCTATACAAAGATACATAATTCTCTTGTAATAATTAATCGTACAGCTATATTTAGTTTTTAATAAATTATGTTAGGTTACTGCATATACGAACTCTTGATATAAGTAATATTATTTGTTTGACTTTTAGAGAATATCCTTCAGTGATGTTCTAACGATCCATATAGTGTAGTGAAGCTCAACACTAGGTGTATAATGTTTAATACAGTCATATGGAATGGATACTCGTACGTACCACCGAGTTACAAATTTCTATACTGGAATTGAAGAGTCTACTGAGTATATCTGGCGACATTTCATTTGCCCACTCTTAGCTACGCAATAATAAGGCCTCTGGGTATGCAGGGACTGAAAATCCAATACTCTGTACTTCGATTCTCTCCTGCAGGCCTCTTATGCGATGAGACATATATAAGTTAGGTCGTGCTTAGGGAGACTGGGCTCAGCTTAGTATATTAACCTTATTTTCTTGTCGCTTGATTAGGAATACTCGAGTCTACTGTGATGATATAGAAATATAAACCTTCTCTAGCGGTTATCTGATGTGCCAATTACTCTTTGTATATGAATCTCTCTATCGCTAAAGTAACAATATCGACCTTGATGATATACAATCAATTGTTTTTTCTTTGCCGACTCTGTTCTGAGGTTTCGGTAAATATTATACCTCATAGACTCGTTCATTTTTGTTTAGAATAGTCTTTGGCTGTGTTTTCTTTCTGTTTCAGAAGAACTGGTGTTCTCCTGGTGATGTTGCTAGGTTTAATTGGTTTACAATCAAAAGCGTGCTATGCAGAAGGATTTTTCTCCTCTCCGCGTAAGGAGCTTATGTCTACCTAGCCTAGCATCAGGGCTTGGATATATAGGCGTTCATTTTCTCTTTTGGTATATTCAATATGAGAGATAGGAATTAATATCTATATATTTATGATAAGGGAAGATTCTACTGATCATCTACACCCATGAATATTATTAGGCTCTTTCTGCAGTAAAGCTCATATCATTCCATTGTGGTTTTAGGACTAAAATCGAATTGGTCACTTATTGGCTTGGCATGAGGGTTTGTTATTGTTCAGAGTAGTACTCACTTTTACGAAGTTCACGAAGACTCTCTTTTGCCGTGGTCTATTCTTTCACATACTCATCCGCTCACTTATAGTGAGTCTACCAGCTACACACGTTCTTGTATATTAAATTATTTTTATATATTGGCTGATGTATAACGTCATTAGTTAACAAGAGTATGAATCGTTAGATCGATACGTAGGAAGGGCAAAGTATTTATATATCTTAGATTAGCACTAAGTAGTATGCTTCGATATTACAGTCGGAAAGGATTCTCTCTGGATTCAACTAATGGATTTAGATCAACTGAGAGTTCGAAAGCATGAGTTGTGGTGTTGATATTCACCTTTTTTGATTTTTGACTATTTTTCTATTTGACAGATGATTATGCGGACATACTCGCTCCATCGAGATTTAGAGCTTAGTGGTTTTTTCGACTATGGATTTCCATACGTCTTTCTGAGCACTTTGAATGTGAACTTAGGTGGAGCATCTGAGTAAATATAAGAAATCAGTTGGTGAGCAATGGTTATGAGTACTCTTTTTGTATTCTCTCCTTGCAGTTATGCTTTATTCACACGCTCTCAGTGGCTCAAAAATGACTGTCCTTCTATGCAGAGAAGATAAAGTTGTGTCAAGTCGCATCCCAGGACCGAGTGTGATAAGATGCACAGTTACTAGATCCCTGTAGCGACACTGTAAGCCTGGTCATTTTAAAGCCTTCTCGTTACGAAGTTTTAACACTCTAAGTGACGTATCTGCAACTTTTGTGCGTCTTATAGTGGAATAAATAAACTTACACACTGATTAGCTGTGAATTATAAATCGTATTATATTCTACTCAGATCTAATAGTATATTTGACCCTTGATATGTCTCATTTCATTACTTCTTAGTCGGATATATTATACTATAATAGAGTAATCATTTTCTACAACCAACACCATATACACAACACACACATCCACACACACATACACACACCTTTATAATATTTATTTATTTATAATATATATATTAAAAGTATTAAAACCTAATGAGCAGATATACCTACTAATACAGTGTTATCGTTATATAGTGTATTAATTTAATGGGCTATAATAAAAAATTACTTTGCCTTTGAAGACGCTACAATATTCAATGAACTTCTCTCTAGTAAGGGTTATCATACTGTATTCTTTCATCTCTGTGTTTAACTTTATTATTTGTCAAATCTACTTTTAGTGTTAATTGAGCAACCTCTCATTCTTGACGTGATTTCTAGTCTCGTTAACAAATCATTCTCTTGTGTTCAATGCGGTTTTCTTAATTACTGTATTGTAATATTTTCTTGAGGATTAGGTGCTTAACTTTGATACATGTCTTCTTTTAATACTAATTTTGAATAATAATCTAGTAAAGTAATTAAGTGAAGTTGTGGCGAGGCAATATTGGTGTTTGAATGCTCTGAGGCTCTCCACAAACCAGACAGTATTCTATTCAACTCTTTGATTAAATCGTGCTTAGTCGCTCATACATTTGAACTCTATGACAGCCTAAACTTCCATTAATTCTAACAGATATTAATTTTATAACTAATTAGTATGACTTCAAATTAAGGCACTATTGTCCTCCATGAATATATGTCGCTAAAGCATAACACATGTTTTATTTTATTTATTACTGGGCTCAAAATATACATATTTGGTTAATATATATTGTAGACAACATAAGCGCTGTTTCAACATTATGTAGGTTATGATTTAAAAATTATAATATATAATAGACAGTCGGGCCCCCTTATCTCCCCCAGTGGTAACGTTGAATTGTTTTCCATCCGTTAAAAGCAGCCTGAAAATAAGGAAACGAAACCAAACACCTTGGCCGTCGCTGAGCAGAGGTGGGTGTAAAAAAATATAGTTCTCGCCGATCATTGATGTGGATCAGAATCGGGTTGGGATCATCGGCAGTGACTAGCGCCACCATTAAATCTCTATCGTTAAAATAGACCATGCGGGTCATCATGACACTTATACCTGCAAAGTTAAACAAATCCACTGTCTCACTATTAATTAATATAATAATGCAAAAACACCAAAATCCACCAGCATATTATTCATATAGAAAATATTTATAATTCTTTAGTATATCCATCAAACTCCTTCTCCAAATGACAAATAAATCAAATTCATTTCGTGTTCTTCGGATTAGAGAGCCTTATAGACATCTATGTAGATAGATGTATTAGTACATATAGTATGCTGTTCTTAAATTGATGATATACTATTACATAAGTCTGATACCTTCCATGAACATATCACTGATTCACGAGATCTTCCATTCCGTTTTTACATTAAATAACATGCGAGATGTAGCATTAAGCCGGTCGCTCATCTCATGCGACTATGAGGTGGATGCCTTTCTTAACATATAGTGCGCGCCTGCGGAAATACTAACTTTTATAGTATCATTAGCTCCTGCGAGTGAGATCCTCCCAAGGTAGTGCCCACACATATTTTGTAAGATGTCCCCGGTAAACAATATATTACAATGTACTTAAGGGAATTCATAAGAATTGCTATGCTTTATGATTATAAGGATATTGGATGAAAGGTGATGCAATTAATATCTTATTATGAATTTTAATCACCTATAATCAATTATATATCTCACAGCCTGAATAATATAATAAAACACAAAAAACCTATATTAAAATAAACAAATTGATAAATACTATTCTCTACTCTCGTGGATCTGGTGGAATTTTCTCACATTTTAAATTTCATAGTGAAGTATCTTTATTATATATAACTTGCTGAAAAGTATAACTCGATAATCTTCTATTTGCTTGTTTTTCGTTCTCAATAACTCAATGCCTCCTAGTTGTAGTATTGTTAATTAGATGTATATATATATCAGATACGTTACGCATGAACGCAGAACCTTCCAATACAATAGATCACTCTACTCAAAATCGATCTAGAAGTTAGAAAAAATCACAGTACGTATTAAACTACCGTGTATGTATAAACGCTTATATGTCTACCTATACCATCTTTCAGATCTGTCTAATCTGCGTCAAAACCGATCGTTGAGCAATTCATCAAAGAGTGCAGATGCCAGAAGACTTTTGAAAATCCATTTAATTATTTCAGTGTTATATATTTAAGAGCACACAAAAGCATACTGCATGAATTACAAAAACACCGATAATCCGCGCAGAATGACATATATTATAATATATTTTCGAGTATTCTCGAAATTAATTTTCTTCTCCTCTTAGAGTTTAACTACATGAACAAACAATCATCCCATAGAGTTCGTATCGCTATAAGTTGTAGGACAGTGTGCCCGCTATAACAGTTCAAATTAATGATAGATTGACAATAAAATACTACAACATTATAAAACGACTCACATAGTATTTTTTTCAATCATTTTTATCAGATATATTGAAATATGTGTGCACTTCTCTTGAATATAATATTTTATTTTTTTTTAGTTAATTTTCAATTTTCATTTTTTACATTTTTATAAGTCGGAATACTAGTCTAAAGCGAAGAACCATTTGGACGTAATGTGATCATTATTTTTGTTAAATTGCAGCTGTTTGAATGACCATATGGGTACGGCAAAAAAAAATGTATATGAATACGGAAGCCTATTCATGGCAAGCAGTAAATTCCCGGGTTCCAATTTAGATATTTCCGTATCGAGTTTTTGTCACTTTTTTGTCGGCAAATTAATGTAAATATTTTAAAGCCTTACACCCCACGATTTTTATCGGTAGATCAGTGTAGATATTTTACTACCCAGCTGTTAAAGATGTTTTCTTTTTCGATTGAATTTGTACAGTATTATATCGATTGTTCTTGTATATTAACACAACTGCAGGATTTATATGTAATGAAACTGCAAATTATCGTTTCTCGCTTAAATAGCTCCACTTGAATTTTGGAAATTCCACAGATCCCGCTAGTGCTTTAATATTTTTTTAATATAATAAATTAAAGGCGGAGTGAATCATTGTTGGGATTTCAAACCCAGATACCACGAAACCAAACATAACGCAAGTAGCAGTGCGATGTAGTCCACAAAAGTTGATTGCTCTTTGGAGGAAAGATTTTCTTATACTAAAGTTCTTTTCCAGGGCGCCTTATTTTGAGGATAAGTGTAAGCAGCTAATACGCTGTTTTGAAAACAATGGTAACAACCGTATTTTAATTGTGTTGTAAACCACTATATGATTTGTTAAACTCTACTGACGATTCTTGTCGGACGAGTTTTTGTTCAATCCTTTCTATCTGTCTGGCTATCTTTTTAATGTCAGGGTGGAATCGGTGTAGCAATCCACCAATGGTTTCTTCACGAGCGCCTTTGGCATGACTCTGTGCCATCTTCAGGTGTGAAACTGTTGGAATGTTTCCGTTGTCTCCGCCTACAACTAATTCTTACAGCTACTGCTCGTTTCAAAAGCGAGACAATGAAAACATTCCAACAGTTTCACACCTGAAAAGGGCACAATTGAATTACATTTTATAAACCCCATAGAGTTGAAACAGGCGCTTGTTAGCACAATTTTTACAATTGTTTTTCTATATCAATACCTCATATATATATATATTCAGTTTCCAACCTGAAAATGGCAGATCGACATACCGAAAGCGCTCGTGAAGAAACGTTTGGTGGATTGATACACCAATTCCACCCTGACCTTAAAAAGATGGCCAGACAGTTAGAAAGGATTGAACAAAACTCGTCCGACAAGAATCGTCAGTAGAGTTTAACAAAACATGTTTAAAAGAAAAAATGCTGGCAAATATACTTATTTTAAACCAATATATATATATATATATATATATATATATATATATGTGTGTGGGTGTGTGGTGTGTGTGTGTGTGTGTTGTGTGTGAAAAAACTCCTCCGCAAGAGTAGGATGAGACACAGGGTCAAATACCTAAGCGGAATTTAACAGATTTAAATTCAGAGTTTTTATTTTCCTAGGCTAACTGCTATACAACGGTTAAAATGACCAGTCTGTCCTACGGTTGTACGCATAGCTGGATGCATACATTTCCCAAGGGTATTAGCATTATGTAAAAAGGCAAAAAGACTTCTCCAGGATTTGAACTCGTCTCCACAAGTCCATTTCTACAGCGCTATGGAATATATTAATTTAAGCTTAATTTCAGGAGATCCTTCTTCAAGATATTACACCTCCATCGAACCAACGTGAATAGGGACACGCCTATTCGCTGATTCTAGCAATCATAGGCTACTAGAATCTTTGTCCTTTCCTACGTACGCCTACGATCCCATGTTAACGCCATATGACGTATAGCATCGCCAAAGTACACCAAAAGTATTAGTATGTGAAATGCAAACAGCTTCGTCCAAGGTTTGAACTCGTCTCACCATGTCCATTTCTAAACCACTATGGAATATTCAAGCTAAATTCATGGAGATCCTTCTTCAAGATATTCCATCCTCATTGAACCAAAGAGAATAGTGACACGCCTATTCCCTGATGCTAGCAGTCATAAGCTACTGGAGTTTTTTCCCTTCCTACGCACGCCTACGATCCCACGTTAACCAATGACTAAATGACGTATATATATTTACCAACCCCTCCGCACGAGCAGGTTGTGACACAAGGTCAATTTCTTAAGCGGAGTTCAACAGGTTTGCATTCAGAGTTTTCCTTCTCCTAGACCGGTTGCCTAACCAAGGTTAAAGAGCCCAGTCTACCCTACTATTTATCCATAGCTGGAGAGAGAGAGAGAGAGTAGGATTCATACCTTTCCCAGGGGTATTAGCGCTAAATGAAATGCAATTACCACATCCAGGATTTGAACTCGGGGCGACGAGTCCATTTCCCTTGACTTTAACCATTACACCATGTGCTTCCACCATATGACGATTAACATCACTGAAGAATTCTGTTAAATGCAACAATATATCTTATTACAGTAGTCGTATGGCAGTAACCCAACTATTTAACAAATATGCTGTTCACAGTTTTACAGGAATTATCGTTATCTTTGAAGTGAAATGGATTGCAGACATAAGTCTCTTCTCTCACTCAGAACATTGTATGTCTCGCTTATAGAGTTTTTAACATGAAACAGTTCCTAATAAATCAGATTTACAAAGTTTACATCGCATTCTGTACCATTTCAAAATATGCGTAATATTTTCTTAAGTATTTTTGAAATAATCTTCATACAATGACTGCTATTTACACAGTAGCATTGCAACCAACAAATCCTTCATCAGATAATGACTCTGGGTTCAGGCATAGTTTCGGGACCGAAGCATCATTACGACTAACTCAGAGCAGCCCAGCAGTATCTCACGATACTACCAGACTTTGTCGGTTTGATGTCACATTGTAGGATTGCCATATCCACGCTGATGCGGTTAGAGCTTTATACTGGATCTGATGTATTTCCTCTTGTCTTCGATAGGAAATACATCCGTTATCCATCCGTTTCTGACGCACTGTTCTTGTAGATCTTCATATTTTTCCAACTTACGCTGATGTGCCTAGTCAAAATTTTCCTCAAATGGAACTGTTAATTCAACAATAAAAACATACTCATGTTGCGAGTATATACACAAATGTTCTTTTACTAGAAATGTTCCAATCGAACATAATGAAAAGAAGAAAAGAAAGAAGAGAGACAGACAGACAGACAGACAGACAGACAGAGATGAGATGCATATTTGCATTACTTACTTCTTTCTTCTCTGGCCATGTTGTGATCGTCCAGTCGCCATATTGAATTCTATCACTTCTTCTTGAATCATTTTTCTTCTTCTTCTTGGCCGATCTTCTAACTAATATATGCATCAACCAACAACGCCATACTGTTCTTTTAAAAACCTTTTATTTACTTAACTAAGTTTCTTTACTATCTAACACAGCACGCGTGCTGGTGATGAGTCCAGCTAAGCAAGAACATACTTCTTGCCTGGCGTCCTAGCTGGTACCGACGAGCTAACCAGCCCCACGTAACTTCACGTGATTCGTGAGTTTTCCGCCAGTGGGGTCAAAAGGTCCCCAACGGTTTGTGTCTTTCCATTTTCGCTACACAGTGTTGTCACTAATCTATGCTACCATAGATTATGCAACATTTTTATATATTTTTAGTCTTGTCTCATTTACTAATAACAAACATCTTCAGTGTTTTTTGTTTGTTTGTATTATTGTCATATAGTACCCAAATAAAGAGAATGGAATCGTCTGACATACCTGTAACTAATGTCTGACGAAACATCAGAGGAATGAAACAACGAAATCTAACAGGATTTGTTAATTCAATTTAGCAATTACTAATTACACTATTCACCTTGTATCTACGCTTTGTAAACCTTTTTTCTATCCTTTATACTCGTTGTGTTTCCTCTTATTATTTCTCAATTAACGCAAATACTCGAGTTCAAATAAGTGTTTGAATTTTTCGGAGTGTTGTCCTCGTCTTTATTGTTATATACACACAATTCCAGTCAATACAACATCCGGCCTTATTCGGGTGTTTCGTGTTGAATTCAGGAACATTCTTGTCTGATTAGGGGCCCTTCGTGTGGTAATTTGGAGTCTTCACGGATATGTGAACGAAACCTTTTAATTAATCGATTGCAGTAGATTGTTATCATCCCGTTAACCATAACTGGATACAAGTGTAAAGCTATGATAAGTATTCTGTTATTTTTCAAATGTAGTCTGGATTGAACCTGAAACCTCTAGATGATTGTCACTTAAAACTATATTAACGAAACCGTTATACCCACTGCGCTATGTTTTTTGCTGTTGTCATCTTTTTGTTTTTAAATGCAACTCTAATTTCTCAAAAGTTTATCAAAATTATTTTTAGGGCTAACGGTCTATTCAATTTTCTTGGTGTGGTTTTTTACTTTAATGACCTCTTTCCTTAGACAAAATGGGAATTCGTCCAAGATGCAACTGTACCAGTACTATTGTATCACTGCACCATTGGGACCTAACGTAACGCTAAGAGAATAAAGCTATATAAGAACTACCCAAGGATGCTCCGTTCTCCCTCGTACAATCCTGGAAGTAGCACTCCACGTAAAGAAAAAGCAGCTGTAAGGCCACTTACTTCATATCACACAAACCAACCAAGCAGAACAAACAAGGTATGCTGGACACTGCTGGAGAAGTAAGGACGAACTCATAAGTGACGATCGCTAATGGATTTAGGAAACACATGAACACACCAGTAAAAAGATACATGCAACAGATATTTGCAGACACTGAATACCCTACTGGGGACCTGACAGGCGTCGGGCGTGCGAAAGAGAGAGAGAGAGAGAGAGAGAGAGAGAGAGAGAGAGAGAGAGAAAGAGAGAGAGAGAGAGGGGGGTAATGGGAATCGGTTCTATTGAGGAGAAGGAGGAGGAGGAGGAGAAGTGGGAGGAGGATGCTAATTTCGATATCTTTGGAGTAAAAGAAAATTAAAATTTTGTAAAATGTATTTGGTTGGAATATATTCATGGGTGATGACCACACACACACACACACACACACACACACATGTATATATATATATATATATATATAATATTATGAAAAATTTTTATAAACGAGTTATGTTTATTTCGCTTACGCTGCAGTGTTCGATCTGTTTCAATAGATCTCATTCAGGGTCTTTCGTTAGTTCGAGGAAAAAAAAAAAAAAGTATCACAGATAATAAAAAACCTTCGAGACCCTTTTGTTTTGTTTTTTCACTTTTTCCTCTCACACACACACACACATATATATATATATATATATATATAAGATTTTTGGATGTTTGTTTTTTTATAGAAGCAAGTTGAATAAATTATTATTTATATTTCTGCTTGAAGGCAATTATAAATGCATGTATCGAATAAGATTCTATAATTATCGAATCTTATTCGATACATGCATTTATAATTGCCTTCAAGCAGAAATATATATATATATATATATATATATATATATATATATATATATATATATATATATATATGTGTGTGTGTGTGTGTTGTGTGTGTGTGTGTGTGTGTGTGTGTATCTGTGTGTGTGTGTGTTTATTTTCAAAAAATATCAGTATCCTCGTGGGAGTAGATTTATGATATAATTTCAAGCAGTTTCCATATGTCCCCTATCTCTGGCAACACATTCTTGGAACCTCCCACAGGTGATTTAGAGAATGTTAATATTTCTATAGGAGTATATTTATTAGAAAAGCAGAACTGATACTACTGGGACCACCTGAGAAGTTTTTCCAATACCGTGTTCATATCATGGTAAACAGGCGGAGACTTTGAAATCATAATATTATAAGGGAAATTTCATAGAATGTTAACATTTTTTTCAACATCCTGTATTAAGTTGTTCTCAAGACTTTTACAAATTTCACACACGGAACCGAGTTTCGATTTCAGGGAACAGGAAGTCATAATATAGATTCATATTGCGGGGGCAGGGGTCTAACAGGGGTGTGATGCTACAGGAATATTTAGATAAAATTATATTTTAAACTGTGAAAACAGATTGGAGAGTAGGCATGGTCCGCTATAAATAGTCATATGGAAATCCGAATTAACAGACAGGCTAAAGAGAGAATTCTTCCAAGCCGTAGTCGGATAAGATAAGTGTCGAATCCAAAAGTTAACCGGTAGTTTGTTAAAAAAAGAGTCATGGAAAATAACCAGTAATATGATAGACAGGTTGTAACATTTGACTAACCTTTAGCAGTTCTTTTGATTTGTTCGAGACCTGAGGAAACTTATTGTTACTCAAACTCCAGTGAAAGAGTATGTGTTAAAAGAAGAGTCATGGAAAATAACCAGTAATATGATTGACAGGTTGTAACAACCCTTGTCAACCCTTGGATTATTTTATGCCAAAGACATTTTTATATATATTATTGTTGGTTAATCAATTTTATTAAACTCATTTTTTTTTAATTCAATTTTAGATTTATTTAATTTTTTTTTATTTAATCCATACATTATACCTGAAAAGGTACTAACACCCCTGGTCAGAGTGAATCTGGGAGTAATTAGAATAAAGGGATACCCTCTCCAGTGCTCCAGAATCGGAAACTGACCATTAGATGCAGTTTACCATCGAACCCAAGACACTAAAACCTTCAGCCACAGTCCCCTCTCACATATCTGATAAAAAAAGGGTTTTAAGGTTTACCATAAGAGCAATAGGGACGGGACAATAATATAAATGCTAGGCCGTGATTTGACCAGCCAATTAAACGGAGGAGGCTCCCTGACTGCAAGTCTAGCCGTAGTAAGGGCCAGAGTGGAGTATTGCAAGTCATGGACTGATAAACCACCAGGATGCTTAAGCATCACTGGTCGCCACCCATAGCCAACAGGTGGAAGGGTATTGCCCCTCTGCAGCGGTGTAGCCCCAGTCGACATGGCGAGCTGATTTGGTGACTGGGGAAAAATGTGGTTTCGTCTCGAAAGCAATAATTTGTTTGTTACATAATGAATAGGTATTCTGTAAGATAAGTGGAGAATCAAAAAGTTAACCGTTAATTTGTTGAAGGAAGAGTCATGGAAAATAACCAGTAATATGATAGACAGGTTGTAACATTAGACTAACCTTTAGCAGTTCTTTTGATTTGTTGGTTCGAGACCTGAGTAAACTTATTGTTACTCAAACTCCAGTGAAAGAGCATCAGCTTAAGCTGGTGACAAAAAACTCTAATAATAATAATCTGTTGTACTGCAGCACCATGTGTACCCTAACGAAGCGCCTAGAGAATAAATTAGATAGGAGCTGAACAAGAATGCTGTGTACACTCTTAAACAAAACGTGGAAACAACACCCCACGAGAAAACAGCTGTACGGTTACCTGCCCAATATCAACCAATCCAGAAAATACGTACATTGACCAGCTCTCCACGGATAAATTAAATACTCAATGATAATCTGGCTAAACTTGCAAATCGGTCGGAAAGTTAAAACATATTACAGGGTAACCCAGAAAAAACAGAACCCAAATTATTTATTTATTTTCCCATTAAACTAATCCTTAACCCCAACCATAACCCTAACCCCATACCCTAACCCTAACCCTAAAACCCACACAGTTAAAATGAGCAGTTTTATTACAAAATTTGTGGGGTTTGTTTGTTTCTGGGTCACCCTGTATACAGAGTGACCCAGAAAAAATAAAACCCAAATTATTTATTTATTTTACCATTAAACTAACCCTAAATCCCAACCATAACCCTAACCCCATACCCTAACCCTAACCCTAAAACCCACACAGTTAAAATGAATAAATAACCCTAATCCTAAATCCCCTTTGTTAAAATTAATAGTTTTATTACAAAATGTGTGGGTTTTGCTTTTTCTGGGTCACCCTAATTTTCCGACCGATTTGCAAGTTTAGCCGATAATCTTACGCAGTTCCTTAAGGTATTGTGACCTAAGCAGTGACGTAGTTTCAGTTAAAGACTGACAGACACCGAATCTCCATTATAATAAGATTATTATAAGTTGCAATGTCAAATACTCATAGGACAGGCATGGACTGCTAAATACAGATTATCGATCTTATGTAAATCTGATCTTTCTGATAAGACAAAGCGAGATCAGATTCCTAGTTCTAGCCGTGTCATTGCTACTGTATGACAGTACCACCTAAACTCTAACGAATCGCTTAGAGAAGGGAATCTTCAATCCAAAATAACGATTTAACACGAAAAATATTGAGGAAAACAATAATTATATCATGTGATATAAACAAAAAGGAACCACTTCCACTATAAGAATATTTAAAGAACAGCGCCGCAACCCTGGCTCCGAAAACCCTAACATCCCTAGCGACTCCAAATTTCCTCTTTATTATAACAATAAACACGAAAACGGATAACAGGTTCCCAGGAGGGTCCCAGGAGGGGAACGGCAAATAGTTTTTCCCTGCTTATAAAAATTGCTTCCCCCTACCAAGGATCTCGTGAACACTCAGCGCTCTCGACGACTTGACTGATCCACCCTGTTACCCCAAAACTAACTCTCCTGGCAATCGTATAATGATGAACCTCGGACCATCAACACTCTCTTGTTTCATATGCTAAATAAACGAAGCGCTTACTGTTGATGTTGTAGATTTATTATTCTTTCTTGGCTTTTCGCCTCCCTTTTTCGCATTTTCATTTTCTCTCTTCGAAATCATTTTTTTATCTGATGATTGTTTTTTTTTTTTATTTAACCATTGATTCTTACGTTTCATGCTATAATATGTATCTTATCTTTTGTAGGGTTTTTCTCAGTCTCTTATAGTTATTGTCCAGAATGTTACTGGCCTGTTGTTGTTGTTGTTGTTGTTGTTGTTGTTGTTCTTCTTCTTCTTCTTCTTCTTCTTCTTCTTGCCGTTGTTGTTGTTGTTCTTCTTCTTCTTCTTCTTCTTTTCTTCTTCTTTCTTCTTCTTCTTCTTCTTCTTCTTCTTCTTCTTCTTCTAAATGTTTGTTGTTGTTGTTGTTCTCTGTTTTTTCTTCTTGTTGTTGTTGTTGTTGTTGTTGTTGTTCTGTTCTTCTTCTTCTTCTTCTTTTCTTCTTC
>CM042146.1:57943215-57948215 GCA_023376005.1 Doryteuthis pealeii | reverse complement strand
TTCGGATTACAAACTTATCTTACATAATTAACCTTTTCGACGCCAAGAACTTGGGGTCTTTCCTGCGCATGTCCGGAGGACTCTTCCTGTCCTAAGCCCACTGGGAGATTCTTATTTTTGGGTCTTTTTTATTTATCTATTTTATTAAATTCGTTTTACTTTTGTTTTATTTTATCTTTACTTTTATTAAGCCCCACATTCTCTTATTTTAAGCTCCAACCCTTTTTTATCAGATATGTGCGAGAGGGCTGTGGCTGAAGGTCTTCGTGTCTTGGGTTCGATGTTAAACTGCATCTAATGGTGATTTTTCGAGTCTGCAGCACTGGGGTGGGTAGTCTTTCATTCTAATTACTCCCAGATTCACTCTGACCAGGGGTGTTAATACATTTTCGGATTAGATAAGATTTTTAAGAAATAAACCTAAAATTGATTTTAAAAAATATGATTTTAATAAAATTGATCAACCAACAACGATATATAAAGATGTCTTGGGCATAAAGTAATCCAAGGGTTGACATGCTGTAAAACCCAACCAACCATTCAACGACTTTGCAGGGTTGCTTTTAGTCTTGTTTTAGTAAGACAATGCACAAAAAAACGAGACCGGAAGGTTGATCTTTCGATATTTATAAGTAACAGTTAATCATCTCACTAACTGCACTAAGAGAACATCACATGAGATTTTCCTTGTTTCTCCAGCAGTGTACACTATGTCTTATTCGTCTCAGATAATTTGTGTGATAGGAGGCATGTGGTCGGACAGCTGCTTTTAAAGGGGGTGGTGCTTCCAAAATTTGTTTTTCTCTTTTAGCCAGACAATGAGCAAAAACGAGGCCGATAGTTTTTTCTTTTGTTTTGTTTTACGGCATATCAACCTCAGTGGGTGATTTAATGCCGATAAAGTTTTGAAATAAATCAATTCTTAATGGATAATACAATTTTTTTATAAATACATTTTTCTAACCATAGATGGGACCCTAACAGGTACTACCACTCCGGGTCAGAGTGGACCAGGGAGCAATGGTGATGAAGGGGTGCTCCACATTCCCCAAACCTCCAAAACTGGAACCTCAACATCAGATAGAGTTTAACGTCATTCCCAGGACATGTATACCCATAGCCACCGCCTTCTAGCATCCATATGATAAAAAAGGGTGGGGCTTGCCATAAGGGCAATAGGTTTGGGAAAATCATATAGGTGCTTGGGCTTGACGGGGGCCGATAGGGCTAATCTCTTGGTATTATAAATTTACGGGTAATCATCTGCTGCATTGCACTAAAATCGGAGGATCGTGTGTTGTCATGACATCTAGCTGGTGGTGAATGCGTGTGGGCCCTACAGTACCGATTGTGTGCCCTATGCGCTCTTGCGATTGAGGCAAATAAGTACGAACATTTTGTTTGACTTACAAAACGTTTCAAAAGGCTGTGATGTTTTCTTGATTAAGGACCATGCTGTGATTAAAAAAAATGCCACCCCCACGAAAAAAGAATTTGATATCCGTTTACTTCTGGTGTATGTAAAGACGCATTTCGAATAAAATTATCCGACCGAATTAATATAATCTGGATAGTTATAGTTCGAAACTTGTTACACCACAAAAGTCCAATAAAAGGAATTACAGTTTTTTTTAAAAAAAGGCTGTGTTTATTTGTAAATTCATTTGTTTTTCTTCTCTTTTCTTTGTTACCTTTCCTTATTTTCTTTCTATTACTCTGTCCCTCCTTTTCTTCCTCCTCTCTTTCTATTCCTCTTCCTTTCTTTTTATTTTCCTTCTTTTTTCTTTCTTCCGTCTTTATCTTATCAAACATTCATTTAACACTTTCCTTCTCTTCCCCTTTTTACCTTTTCTTATTTTCTTTCGATTTTCCTTCCTATTTCTCTTTTCCCGCTTTTTCTTCCTTTTTTCTTCTTCTCCCTTTTCTCCAGTTCTTTTAAAACATTTGAATTACAGAATTCCTTAGTTCTTTAATCAATACAAAAATTATCTTGTCTGCATTTCTGTTGTCCTCCATGCTTAAATTACCCAGAATCCCCTTGGGACTTTTTTCTTTGAAATTGCTAAGATTAGTCAACTTGTATAAACAATGCTACTAAAAGAGTAATCTACAAGGGTGAGTAAAATAATGCCATTTTGTTTAGGACAGGTATAATTACCAACACTGGAACATGTTTTTTTTTTTTTCGTCGGGCAGCCTAAAGTCGGTATCAGCCAGTCAGCGAGGGTGTCTATCCCCTTTTCAATTGCGCTAGACCAAGGAGATTGTTTTAGTATCTGAGGTGGAGCGCCACACCTACCATCAGCTCCTTACTTTACCGCACAGATCCCCGTGCTACTCATACACTGAGTTGGTGAGGACCGGTATCGACTAGGAACCTTGTGGTTTCTAGCCGAACGCTCTACCGACTGAGCTAACCCGGCCCTAATATGTATAATACATCAAAATGAAGCTGGTCCTAATCAGATTTTATTGATTTAAAATGTTTTTTAAGTTAAAGATCAAAGGTAAAACCACTTTTTAAAAATGTTTAAAACCAAATAATCCACACAAATTTTTTTTTATAGATCACTGATATATCTACAGCATGACAACTTGTCAAGGGTTATTCTATACATAGGTTAGGGAATTGCATTCATAGTATATATATATTTTTTATATCATTCTTAATGTAGTTGTGTAGTTTATCTTTTATATTCTTTGCACACAGTTATGATATAAAGTTTTCCTATCTAATACAAAGAATTTGCATACACTTAATATGGTTTTAAGTATTTCTATCTAATACTAATAATCATATGACTTCAAGTAATTATTTCTATTTAATAATAGTCATTTATATATATATATATATATATATATATATATATATATATATATATATATTGTATACCTCATTGAAATCTACAAGGGTGAGTAAAAATAATGCTGTTTTGTTTTGGACAGGTATAATTACCAACACTAGAACATGTATAATACATCAAATGAAGCTGGTCCTCTGTGGATCACATCCCTAATCCTCCACATAGTCACCGTTTCTCTCAATAACAATGCTCCGTCTTCGAATAGAGCATGTATCCCTGCCCCTTAAAATTATGTTGACTGTTCTTTGAGCCGCTTCTTCACAAGAGATTACTCACCAGATTTGGCGCCTTCAGACTAATACCTCTCCGGCCCCATGAAAGAGGATTGAGAGGCTAACATTATCCCACTGACAATGTGGAGTAGTTGGTATGTGATCCACAGAGAGAAATTGAAAATCGTTGAAATGAAATTACCCCCAGGAGATCTAAAGTTTTCATGAAATACTTCTGTCGACAGAGAGATGTCTTTCTTAATGAGATAGAGAAACTTTGAGTTGGTTTAAGGAATGAACTCTAAGGAGATCTCTAAACAATTAAATTTTATAAATTTTAGCACTGGAGTGATTATCAACTAAATGTTGAGTCCACGGACGCAAATGAGAGGTAGGAACCACAAGGTTCTGGGTTCGATACCGGCCCTCGCCAACTCAGCGTATGAGTAGCACAGGGAGCTGTGTGAGGAGCTGATGGTAGGTGTGGCGTTCCACCTCAGATGCTAAAAATAATCTCCTTGGTCTAGCGCTAGTGAAAAGGGGACAGACTACCTCGCTGATACCGACTTTAGGCCGCTCCACCGACTTTACTTTTTACATGTCAGTAAGTGTGCCCTATATATATATATATATATATATATATATATATATATATATATATATATGGGGGTGTAAGCTATGGAAATAAATAAAACTATATGTACTAATAAGGGGAAAAAAAGGAAATAAAAAGGAAATTCATTATAGATGGTGAAGTCGACGTTAAAACGTTTCGATTACCCATCACGCCACCTTAAAAAAAAAGAAAAAGAGCCGTACTAATGGAATAAATATAAGTTTTATTCAGAACTTTCTCATCTCTCGTTTTATTGGGAAAATATTTCCATCATTGTTTAGAGAACACATTATTCATCCAAAGGATCTGATGAATGTTTTATACGAAAAAAAAAAAAAAAGAAAAGAAAAAAAAAACGTTTTCACGTCGACTTCACCTTATAAAATGATTTTATCTTTTTGGACTACTTATTTTTCGCATTTTTTACACAAACACACACATACACACACACTCACAAACACACACACACACACACACACACACATATATATATATATATATATATATATATATATATATATATATATATATCAAACAAGCCACTCTTGACCCAATCAAAATTCTAGAAGTCACGCGCACAGTACCGTGATAGGACACACGCTCACACTCACACAGTATATGTAAACACACACATACATATATATATATACACATACAGTCATACACACAACTCCCATGAACCCCTCCCCCACATATATAAGAGCATCTAAAAAATAACCTACCTCATAGAGGTTCTTCACGGAACAAATGAACATGCTACTATTAAACACACTCGCCTACCCGGATTTTAACAGCATGTTAAACCCACTATAACACTTGAACTTTTATAATTCTTCTATAATGCTCCCTTTCTAATAATCTATCAACAATTTCTTCAAATAAGAAATTTCATCCTGAAGATGACCGAAGGTCGAAACTAATTGAGAATAAACAACATACAAGAAATATTCCTGATTGTCTTAATAATTTTTGTTCACACACTATATATATATATATATATATATATATATATATATAGAGAGAGAGTAAACTACAGACACGTGTTTCGAGGTATACCTCTAATCAGTGCAGTTATACCATTTTTGACAGCTGCCGGGTTCGAGACCCGAACGAACTTACGCTCGCCAAACCTTCTTACCCATACGGCCACAATCAGCTGCCAAGTATAGCAGGCTGTCTAATCGCTACATTTCTAAGTGGAAATGAATTCACTAAGAGTTCTCAAACTTTGTAAACAAAGTGAGATTTAATACTACTAATATTATTATTAGGTCTAACATGGTTTCAATCAAATTGAAATGATTTCTT
>CM042146.1:57913215-57925715 GCA_023376005.1 Doryteuthis pealeii | reverse complement strand
AGAGGAAGAATTAAGACCACCCAGACTACTGTATTGCTTTAATCGGCTAGAATACTCAGAAAAGTCCTGGAAACCTGAGGAGACTTGTTGTGACTCAGCCTCGAGTGAAATACCTTCAGCTAACGCTGATGTGAAACACTCATAATAATAATAATAATAATAATAATAATAATAATAATAATAATAATAATGGAGATTGTGTGTTCTTGTGTCTGTAACCGAAACTATATCACTACTCAAGTCGCAATTCCCTAAGTTATTTACATCAAATTCTCCACGATTCTATTTTTATTGGGAAACACTAATTTTTGATGGGTGGAATGTACCAGATCTAGAAGTATTTTCCTTTACGCAACGGGCTCAATCCTAACAGCATACACATTTCTAGTTCTCTTTTTTTCTCCCCCAGACTTTCCTTTGTCTGAGCAACCAGTACACATATTCGAGCATACACTCATTCACATGAGTTGGAGGCGTGTGGGATAATGGGTAGAGTCATAGGAAATGGACTAAACGATTCGAGTTCAAATTCTGTACGAGGCTATTTGCATTTCACATAGCACTAATACACTTGGGAAAGGTATGAATCCAACTATTCTCCTCAAGCTATGGGTAAACATTAGGGTAGATTGGCTCTTAAATCTTGGCTAGATAATCTAGTCTAGGAGAAGGAAAACTCTGATTACAAACCTGTGAAAACTTCGCTTAAGAAATTGACCTTGTGTCACATCCTGCTCGTGCGGAGGGTTTGGTAAATATATATACACACATTCACATAGAAAAGGAAATCAGAGAATGTCTGTATAAAATTAATCTAATCTATTTTTTTATTTTTTAAATTCTTTTTTCTAAATCAGTTATTTATATGTTGGTTTAATTTTTCTTACGTTTTTTTTTTCTCTTCTCTTCTCCATTTTCTTTTCTGACTTACGTTTATCGTTTACATTGTTCTGGCGGGAAGTTGAGAAATCCGTATTGTCTTCTTAATAGGTATTTCACTTATTTACATATATATACATTTTTGCTTCTCATAGACTTTTTATTTATCTTTCTAGATTTCTGTTTTGTTCCGAGATTGGCTTCTTCATTTTCTCGAAAATTCGATTTCGTTGTTGATGCCTCCAGGATGAATACGCCAGGGATATTGCCTCTTTTACGACGCCATTGTTTTCGGAAATATAATTTCTGCCTCGATTCCGACCGGATATTCGCATTTCTGATATTATTTTAAACTTCTCTAAATAATAATAATGATAATAATAATATCAACAACAACAACAACAACATCAAAAACAACAACAATAATAACACAACAATAATAATAATAATATAATAATAATAATAATAATAATAATAATAATAATAAACCAAACTTAACAGCAGAAATCTGATAAAAGGAATTAATACCTGGGCTGTCCCCATTATAAGATACTCAGGACCATTCTTAAAATGGACAAAAGAAGAACTCAGATTGACCAAAGGACGAGAAAACTGATGACCATGCACAAGGCTCTCCACCCTAGAGATGATAAAGATAGATTATATGTGTCAAGAAAGGAAGGGGGAAGAGGTCTTGCCAACATAGAGGACTGCGTAGAAACCACTATCCAACAACTTGAGGATTACACAAGAAAGAGCAAAGACAAACTACTTAAGGCGGCCAACAATAGTAGAAGTGACAGATGGACAAACAGAAAAACGACAAAGACTAGAAAACAAAAATGGGAAGAAAAACAATTATATGGACACTTCAAACGACAAATCGAAGAGGTTGCACATGGAAAGACATGGAAATGGTTAAGAAAAAGAAACCTCAAAATAGAAACAGAATCATTAATAATTGCTGCACAAAAAATAATGCCATAAGGACAAACTATATAAAAGCGAAAATTGATAAGACCCAACAAAATAGTAAATGTAGACTTTGTGGTAATAGAGATGAGACTGTAAACCATATACTCTGCGAATGTAGCAAACTAGCACAACGAGAATACAAAAAACTAGACCCGACTGGGGTTGGGAAGGTGATCCACTGGGAATTATGCAAAAAATTTAATTTTGTCCACAACAAACAAAATGGTATATGCATAAACCAGAATCTGTTCTTGAGAACGAAACGCATAACATTCTCTGGGGACTTTGAAATAAAAACGGATCACCTTATTCCCAGCAAGAAGACCAGACCTAGAAATTGATAAAACAAAAAAGAAAGAACTTGTCAACTGGTGGATTTTGCAGTGCCAGCAGATCACAGGGTAAAGCTAAAGGAAAATGAAAAATGGACAAATATCTGGACCTTGCCAGAGAACTGAAAAAGTTATGGAATATGAAAGTCAAAGTGATACCAATTGTAGTTGGTGCACTTGGAAACAGTCCCAAAAGGATTGGAAAAGGGTTTGGAAAGTTTGGAATCAGAGGAAAGGATTGAAAACCANTGTTGTAGTGTGCGCGCTCTTTAGATATTCTCTTTATTTTATTTCAACTCTGTAACAAGTGAATTCCCGTTAGAATAGTTAATGTCACAAAGCAATGTCATGATTTATTTATATCGCAAACTGTTTTCGTCTGACCTTTTGAGCAGAAAAGCATCTCTGTGTTAACCCCACGTTTTCATATTTCACGGGTAATGTATAGAAATAAGTACTCATTTTGTTTGATATGGTGTTTTTACACAAGACCCATCAATTCGTGACCAACACGGCAATTGTTGATTGCGGAGGGTAAGCAGATTTCTTTGCATTAAATTTGCACGCTATGAATAATCCAGAATCGAAATATAACAAAAAGAAAAAATAATGTAAACTGAGACAAGCATTACAACCAATAATAACAATGGAATTATAATTTATTTGTTTAGCAACACAAAACATCTCAAACCAATTATGCTTCACCGACGTTTACCACAATACTCGTAGGGGTGCCTTATATATAAGTTGCCCAATAGACTTGATGGATTCATATATATCTTAATCTTATTATAATGGAGCATTGTGTTTTTTCTGTTGTAACCGAAATATATTACTACTCAATGAGTAAATGTTCTCCTGTTACTTAGATCAACACGTCAACTTTTATTTTACTCATATTAAATATCCCAGTTGATATTTACGTATTTTATACACTATATAAAATTGTTTTACATATTAAGACTGTGTCACCATATCTACATACTAATAACACATCAATTGTATTTATATATAACAACAAAATAGCGTTTTACAGTGTGAATGTCGAAGGCTAATTTGACAAATTGATATCAAAATAAATTGATTTTAAAATAAATATCTGCTTAATTTATTGGTTCTAACGTTTTGGCTTTATTTTATTTTAATGAATATAAGCAAAAAATCTCTTCAATGAATCTTAAATGAAAATCCATTAACAAGAAAAAATAACTGTCATTTTATTCTTTACTTCCTATTTTAACTAAATAGTTAAATTAAGAAAACGAGTATGGGGGAAAATGATGAAGAGAGTTTCAAATTGTTCTATTTTTCACATCACCCCCTCTGTTCCAAATATTTTATTTGATCTTTAATTATTTCATTAGCCTTTCTAATTAACGTGTGAATTTTATTATATTTAAACACTTAAATACTGCACCGGAGCGTGCATATAATTTTGCTAGTATTAATAATGGAGATTGTCTGTATTCCGTCTTAACAAAAACTACTTAATAGCTCTTCGTCACCAGCTCACCGTCACAATATTTCTTATTTAATTATTATTATTACTCAAAAATTTGAGTATAAGTAATTTAAAAAATTGTTTTTTACTCTCGTCCATTTTTTTACAGTAAGAAGACAGTAACTAAAAAGTTTACAAATAAATAAATACCAACGATTTTCTGTATAAAATTGACGTGAAATATTTCAAATAATTTATTGATATTACATGCACGCAACATTTTATTTGAGAAGACGCGGGCTCAGTTTTCATTTCAAATTGTTTTATTATTTTTTCTTTTTCCTTAATTAAATATGAGCAATTTGTCTTATTCATACCAAGGGAAGATAAACCCTCTGACATTGATTTTTTAATTCCCACCCTCTCAGGCAAAATCTTTCAAAAATTAATTTTTACGGCGCCCGGAGGGTGTTTTCTGTTGCTAGTTTAATATAACGAAGAAATAGATTCAATGGTGCTTGGCAACTGTCATCTTCTCATCTATGTGGTTGTCAAACTTGGTTTGAAGATCAGATAGATAAGAAACTGTCAGTTACTTAGAGCCGTTGACTTTATGCCATTGCTAACATCACTTTTACACACACACACACACACAGATATATATATATATATATATATATATATATATATATATATATTATATATAATATATATATATTATGAATTAAATCTTCATTACTTTTACTCAAAAAGCAAGATCTGCTGATAATGAATATGTATATATATTTACTTTGTCATTTATTGTTTTATTTTTTTAGTTTCCTCCATACATACATACATACACAACCAACTGCTAATATTTTTTTAAAAAAAATGTAAGAAAATAAGTTGCATTGTTTGCTTTTTAAAGTTCAATATTTCTAGAAGAAGAAGAAGAAGAAAAGAAGAAGAAGAAGAAGAAGAAGAAGAAGACATTTAAGAAGAATATGTCGATGAAAAGGAAAAAAATTAGAATAGGGGTAATATTATCACTATCAGAAGAAGAAGAAGAAGAAGAAGAAGAAGAAGAAGAAGAAGTACTAACAGTATTAGAAGAAGAAGAAGAAGAAGAAGAAGAAGAAGAAGAAGAAGAAGAAGAACTAGCAGTATTAGAAGAAGATGAAGAAAAAGGAATTAAGAAGAATATGTCGAAGAAAAGGAAAAAGAATTAGAATAGGGTAATATTATCACTATCAGTAGAAGAAGAAGAAGAAGAAGAAGAAGAAGAAGAAGAAGAAGAAGTACTAGCAAGAAGAAGAAGAAGAAGAAAAAACTAGCAGTATTAGAAGAAGAAGAAGAAGAAGAAGAAGAAGAAGAAGAAGAAGAAGAAAGAAGAAGAAGAAGAAGAAATTTAAGAAGAATATGTCGATGAAAAGGAAAAAGAATTAGAATAGGGGTAATATTATCACTATCAGAAGAAGAAGAAGAAGAAGAAGAAGAAGAAGAAGAAAGTACTAGCAGTATTAGCAGAAGAAGAAGAAGAAGAAGAAGAAGAAGAAGAAGAAGAACTAGCAGTATTAGAAGAAGATGAAGAAAAGGAATTTAAGAAGAATATGTCGAAGAAAAGAAAAAAGAATTAGAATAGTGGTAATAGTATCAGTATCAGAAGAAGAAGAAGAAGAAGAAGAAGAAGAAGAAGAAGAACAACAACAACAACAACAACAACAACAAGACAAAGAACAAGAAAAAAAAAAGAAGATGAAACTAAATGATTGCAAAGGAGAAGGAGAAGAAAAAGAAAAAGAAAAAGAATGAAAATATCATATACACAAAGAATTTAAATAAACAAAAAAAAACAGATAGATTATAATAAACTAGTAGAGCTTCGCGGCGTTTCTCGCGTTTTAACAGTAAAATTGACATAGTAACATATTGTCGGTATCAACCTGACAGCGAGGAAGTCTATCCCCTTTTCACTCATGACAGATCAGGAGATTATATATATATATATATTTACCAACTCCTCCGCACAAGCAGGATGTGACACAAGGTCAATTTCTTAAACGGAGTTTAACAGATTTAAATTCAGAGTTTTCCTTCTCCTAGAATGGTTACCTAGCTATGGTTAAAGAGCCCAGCCTCCCCTGCTATTTGCCTATAGCTGGAGGGAGAATTGGATTCGTATCTTTCCCAAGGTATTAGCGCTGCATGAAAAGCAAATAGCATCGTCCTGGAATTGAACTCGGGTCGACGAGTCCATTTCTTACGACTCTAACCATTACAACACGGGCCTCTATAAGATTATATATAGATTAGTATTATCTACGTTATTCGGACTATTGTCCTCATCTTCATTGTTATCTGTACAACGTTTCGGCTGATATGCCCTCCGGCCTTCTTCAGGTATTTCTTGTCGGACTCGGGAACCTTCTCGGACTCTGGAACATTTCTTTTCGAACACGGGAACTTTCTTGTCGTAGCCGGAAACTTTCCGAAAAGAATGTTCCCGAGTCCGAGAAGGTTCCCGAGTCCGACAAGAAATACCTGAAGAAGGCCGGAGGGCATATCGGCCGAAACGTTCTACAGATAACAATGAAGATGAGGATAATAGTCCGAATAACACAGGTGATACTAATCATCAAGCCTCATCTCAAACATTCAGAGAAATTATATATAGATGTTTACTTCTCTGTGCAAAAAGACTGGTTTGGAGTCTTTGTTTTATCGCATATCCACTATTCGTGGGTTGTATAAAGCTAAAGCAATTCTTGTATAAAAATAGTATTAACACTACTTAACACATAGTTTGTGAGGATTAATTGTGGAGATTAAGGGAATCCTACCTTTCCCAAGAGTATTAGTCACAAAGTGAACATAATAGCGCGACTGAAATTTAAACTTGCTTATTATGATATTGTATTCAGCACGTTAGCTACGCCCACTCGCTTCTTAGAGTGTGGAGGATTCTAATAAAAAGGTTCCAGAGTCCGACAAGGTTCCCGAGTCCGACAAGAAATACCTGAAGAAGGCCGGAGGGCTTATCGGCCGAAACGTTGTATAGATAACAATGAAGATGAGAACAATAGTCCAAATAACACAGGTGATACTAATCATCAAGCCTCATCTCAAACATTCAGAGAAATTATAAATAGATGTTTGCTTCTCTGTGCAAAAAGACTGGTTTGGAGTTTTTTGTTTTATCGCATATCCACTGTTCGTGGATGGTATAAGGCTAAAGCAATTCTTGTAGAAAAATAGTATTATAGATGGCGTAATATTTAAAACATGGGGGTTACACAAGAATGCTGCAGGCTCTTTTTAACAAATCATGAACACAGAAGAAATGATAAAACAAAAAACGTCTTCGGCATAAATGTTGTAAAAATCCAACCGACCAGGTTTGTGTTGTAGAGTAGCTAACACCCCTCCATCACTCTACCAGATGGACTAGCTCATAGTCATAAAATAGCCTACGATCTGTGCAATAAAGTAAGGAGCTGGTGGTAGGTGAGGCACTCCACTTCAGACGCTAAAACAATCTCCTTGGTCTAGCGCTAAGGAAAAGGAGATAGACTTCCTCGCTGATTGACTGATACTGACTTTAGGCCACTCCGACGATTTATTTATTTATATTTATTTATCAGAGAGATCCGAATTCCACATGGTCATAACCGACGTTTTCCTATGAACACATGTTTTAGATTTAAAACATGCGTTCAAATAAGACGAGAATTCTTTCAAGCTGCAGTTGTGTCAGTGCTACTGTATGGTTGCACCCCTTGAAGTCTAACTAAACACCTGAAGGAAAGGCTAGATGTGAACTACATAAGAATGCTGCGTGCTGTTTTGTATAAATCCTGGAGAAGCATCCTACAAAATTGAAACTGTAAGGCCACTTACCTCCCATCTCGCAAAAGCATCCAAGTTAGTCGAAGTCGAGCAAGACATGCTGGGTACTACTATATAAGTCAGAATTAATTCATAACCGACCTCTTCCCATGAACACATGTTTTAGATATGTCGCATTCTTTACGTTAAATAGCACACATCTGAAATTCAAATACCTCGGTAGCAATATCTCATCTAATGTCAACATACGCACAGGTAACTCATGAATTTCCATTTAAAGATTAACGAAAGTTAATGGAAAGTTTTTGTTGGTTGACTGACACACCTCGTTAAACTCATTTTTTTAAAGAAATCCCCTCAGAGAGATCCGATTTCCATATGGTCATTTACGGACCGCGAAAGCGTGGCCTATCGATTCTTTCCGAGCGGAAAGCTCCCTTCCGCCGAGAGGTTCAGAAAAAGTTACCACAGGGATAACTGGCTTGTGGTGGTCAAGCGTTCGCAGCGACGTCGCTTTTTTGGTCCTTCGATGTCGGCTCTTCCTATCATTGCAAAGCAGAATTTGCCAAGCGTTGGATTGTTCACCCATTGACTGGGAACGTGAGCTGGGATTAGACCGTCGTGAGACAGGTTAGTTTTATCCTATAGATCAGCACATGTGTTACGTCGGCCGTGGCCACGGCTATCCCGTCCAGTACAAGAGGAACCGCGGGCTTGCTCGAACGAGCGGTGGTGTCAAGTTGCCTCCGCGTGATATTGGTTGAAAACCTCTAAGCCGGAACCGCGAAACGTGTCGCCACGGCATTACGAAATTACCCGTACTACCACTCCATATTAGAGTGGACCTGGGAGCAATGGCCTTAAAGGTGTACTCCAAAGTCATAAAAATACCAGAATTGCAACTTTACCTCTAGAGGCAGTTTAAAATCATACCCGGGACACTGGATTTTATATATTTTCTATGAGGAGTGAAGGATTTGAATAAATCCGACAGAATGTGGTTGAGAATAGATTAAAGTGTAACAACACAGACAGTTGAATTCAGTTAATATTTCGCCTCATTGTATGAAGCTTTTTTCAAAACTAAGCATTTATGTCGATAAAGTTTTGAAAAAGCTTCATACAATGAGGCGAAATATTAACAGAATTCAACTGTCTGTGTTGTTATATCCACACTTTCCTCTATTCACAACCCCATATTTCACTATATAATTCTATATATTCCTACATACCTATATAATTCATATCCTACATACCATAAATCTATATTATCAATAGTTATCTCGACTTTGAAATGACATCATCATAACATCATTTAGTTTAAATTAGCTTCACGATTTATAATTGAAATATTTTATATCGCACTTCTTATCAATGATTATATTCTCGTTCGCGTTCAGTGTTATGACGTGTCGTCTTGCCATAATATTCAAACACATTAGATTTAAACTTGTTAGAAAATATTTATTTGTTGATTCATTGCGTGAAACTTCGAGTCATAAATATCCCTTCTATATCTGTAAATAGCTTTGCAGGTTTTACCACCTTTTTAGATCTGATCAAACTTTTTAGATTTCATCTAGCGGCGAGTTTACCAAATTCATAAATGTATATATAATGTGTGTGTGGTGTGTGTGTGTGTGTGTGTGCATTCACAACATTACACACATATATATATATATATATATATATATATATATATATATATATATGTATATATACAAACATATATATATATATATATATAGATAGATAGATAGATAAAATAGGGCATAATAGAATAAGAAAACACCAAACAAATGAACAAAATATTGTAATTTATTCACGGAAGAAAAACTGTCCTAATCGAATAAAGAAAACAAAGAAAAATTACTGAATATAGGGAAGGAAATTATTTCGAAATGCCGACACGAGAAGTAGCTTCTACTAAAAATGAAAAAAAACCTTGAACGTGAATAACAAATGCAAATGAAAAAAAAGACGAAACGTGACGGATAAAGAATGTAAAAAAAAAAAACGAGTAAAAACCAAGTTCATGACAGCTACATTTGAAAGTATGAAACAGATGTAAAACCACACACACACACACACACAGATTATATATATATATATATATATATATATATATATATATATATATATATATATACTAGCAGAAAGTACTCGGTGCCTGACCGGACAAAAATAATTCTAGGAACACCAGTGATTTAGAGAGAAGAGTGGAGTAAGTGAAATTAATTTTGAATATAATAGAAGCTAAGAATTCACATATTATAACTTCTTTCATTTTATTTTTTTTACATTTAAAACATTACTTTAAAAAGTAACCCTAAACTCGTAACTAGTTTGAAATAGTATTATCTGCGTTATTCTGACTATTATCCCCATCTTCATTGTTATTTGTACAACGTTTCGGCCGACATGCCCTCCGGCCTTCTTCAGGTATTTCTTGTCGGACTCAGGAATCTTCTCGGACTCAGGAACCTTCTTTTCGAACTCGGGAATTTCTTGTCGTAATTGGGAGCCATCACGGAACTTTGAACCTAACCCTTTATTTAGTCCACGGGGGTATCCTGTTCTCATTCCGCTAACCATAGCTGGGGTAGGAGTTGTGTTAATTATTTTTCTAACTGCCTCTACTCAGGATTGAACTCGGTATCCAGAGATAACTGTCACTTAGAACTGTCTTAAATATTTTCATTTTTCTACAGTTTTTTTTTTCTCTAAAGTTTTTTTTTAACAAATTCATGAAGGTTTAATTTCCACAAATCAATTGATTTTTGATTATTTAATTATATCATTTAATCAGTAAAATCAAAAGCTAAAGTTTATACTTTTCCTTGTTATCAACATATCAATGTGTATGCGCGATTTAATTCCAATGACACCCCTTTTTTAAGTTATAAGACGACACGTCCATACCAGAAAAGACATGACTCCTTTATATATATAATATATATATATATATATATATATATATATATATATATATATAATATATATATGATGGACTCTCCGTCGATTTCGACGTATGATTTTCCGACAACCTCTTTCATTTAACCTTGTGTGTTAATCTGCGATATATATATATATATATATATATATATATATATAATATATATATATATATATATATATATATCGCAGATTAACACACAACACACAAGGTTAAATGAAAGAGGTTGTCGGAAAATCATACGTCGAAATCGACGGGAGAGTCCATCATATATATATATATATATATATATATATATATATATATATATTATTATATATAAATAGATAGTAGACTTGCCACAAAAAAGAGTTTCTAAGATTATTTCACAGGTGTGGTGTTCTGGCCAATTATATATAATATAACATACTGAATATATATTACAACGAGTTAGGCACAAGTCCCTATTAATGTGGGTCCGCCTACGAACCGAAGCTCATACGAGGCGGGTTCTAAAAATGCGTTGATTCCGACGATATTCCCCTCAAGGGGGCCCCCAGGCAACGGACAATAAACCCAGCCCTGTCCCTTTAAATCAAGGGGGCATGTGTTGCCTGGGGGATTGTCACCTTGGAACAACGATGTTAACATGCGAACCTGGTCCGAAGCCACCGGACCCCCGGTCGAAAACATAGTGACCCGAGTTCAAATTCTGGACGAGCGAGACTGTTTACATTTACCACAGCGTTAATACTCTTGGTGAAGATATGAAGCAAACTATTTTACTTCTCTATATGGGTAAATAGTCGGACAGACAACTGGGGACTGTAATATTGCTTTTACCAACCATCGATAAAAAAACTCTGAATTTAAACCTGTTAAACTCTGCTTAAGAAATTAGCAATGTATCACATCCCACTCTATATATAATCCATACATATATAAAGGGCAGTTGTGTGTATACGTATGTATGTAAGAAACTTCGAAAATGAAACAATTAACGACAAAGTAAATATATATACACATTAAATATCACCAGGGCTTGGTTTTTGAGGAAATATAATAGAGATTTGATTTATATCTGGGAAGATAATCAAAAGATAAAATTTAAATGATAGCAGCATGGATTTTTTTTTCATTTAATTTTTTAGATAATAGACATTAACATTTTTTTTCAGGGTAGCTGGATCAATGCAAGGTCTATTCTTTTTTACATTTAAATGGGGCATTCTACGAGGATTCAACTTACGAATCAGTAATAATGGTTCTGCGGGACTAACTTAAAAAATCCTCTATCTAGGCGCCGCCGGGTAGTCGCTGCTAGTATAATACATATACATCTCATATATATAGGTGTAATGGACATGGGCATCAAATTCTATACAAGAAATTCTGGATTTCACATTGCGGTAATACCCCTGGGAAAGGTAGGAGTGTAATTTTAAACAAGCTAATCTCTCGCTGAACTCTTACTACTGAATTGCAAGTTCGAAACTCGCTAGATGTCAAATACTTGCGACCTTCTATCACATCCAACCCATGCCAGATTTTTTTTAATCACCCGATTTAAAAAAAAATCAAACATCATGATAATACCTTTGAACATGAAATGACGGAAAGCTGTCATTAAGAATGTTTTAGTTAATGTTTGCGTAAACTGAACACAACTCTGGAAGTATTGTAGCATATAAAAGATCCTGTCTTTAAATATTATAAACTAGAAGTGGCTACCCGGCGTCGCCTGGGTAGAGGTATGAGGGAGAGGTAGTCTCGCAGATCCATTATTATTGAATTGCAAGTTGGCTCCCCGCAGGATGCCCCACTAAAATCCCTATGTAAAAAACAAAAAAAACAAAAAAAAAAAACACCGTACGTTGATCCAGACATTCTGAAAAGAAAAATGAATGTCTCCTATTTAAAATATTAAATGCAAAAAAAAAAAAAAGAAAAAAAAAAGATCCATGCTGTTATCATTTTAATTTTACTTTTTTAATTATCTTCACGAATATAAATCAAATCTTCATTATTTTTACTCAGGAACCAAGCACTGATGATATTTAATGTGTATACATATTTACTTTGTCGTTAATTGTTTTTTTATTTTTTGGGG
>CM042146.1:57875715-57903215 GCA_023376005.1 Doryteuthis pealeii | reverse complement strand
AGTAAGAGTATATTTATTGATATAAATAGTAGGCAATTTATTGAAACTAATTATTTTTCACCTATATTCAATTTCAAGAAGTGCAATTCAGTCATAAGCTGTATATAGTAATTAAGAATAATTAAAAAGGAATTTATCCATAATTAACATGAATCAGAGATCTATTTAACTCAAAAACATTCTAAAATTCTGAAATAGAGCTAGGGTTATGGGTTAGGGTTAGCAGTTATAATTATAACCTTATAATATGCTTTTTATGGTTGGCCACATGTTATAAGAGAGACATGATTTCGTAGGCCACATTAAAAAATTAGTCCCTATACTATAATAGTACCCATTATAATAAATTGATTAGTACATTTGATTTTACGATATACTGGATATATTTTGGGGGGAGGCGGTGTACAAATAAAACGGTTGAGAGGAAGGGCCCGAAACGGTGCACATTCTCTCCTGATGACCCCAAAACCAAATACATAACAAATCAAAAACAAACATAACGAAACAATAATAGAGTTGAATTTCTCGTCGGTTTTGCCATTGGGCCGAGGAGCATTCTACAGCCCGTTTGCTTTCTGGCGAATTTCAGTTACTTATCAAGTAACTTCCTTCTTATAAAGAAGAAGGAGACGCTCGTACGAATCCGACACGATGAACCGGGTTCAAATCCAGGACGAAGCTTTTTTCATCTTCCATAGTGTTAATGCCCTTGGGAAAGGTATGCATCCAATTTTTTCCCTTCTGCTATGAGTAAATAGTAGCACAGACTTTCTGTTTAACCTTGGCCTAACAAACGGTTTAGCAGAATGAAAACTCCGAATTCAAACCTATTAACTCCGCCTAAAATATTCACCTTGTGTCACATCCTGCTCGTGCAGAGGGGTTAGATAAAAACATGCTGGTAAAAGAATATTAGTAATTTTATCAGGTGGATGTGAAGTATTGTGGCTGAGATCAGCCTCTGGTTGGCTTGCAGATGCAGCTTCTTAGGTCATCGTTTGTGGCTGGACATAGAATCATGAAATGGCGGAAGTCTAGAAAATGGCTGGTGTGAATGAAAAAAAAAAAAAGGCCTTTGACGATAAATCATTGCAAATTCAATTTTATCTTCCAGAGCCCCGCTCCAAGTTAAGAGTTTTGGGTTAGAGAGGAGGTGGCGAATTGTATAAAGAAGGAACATTGAGGCAACTCTGTAAGTAAAATCGTCGGGGTGGCCTAAAGTCGGTATGAGCCCATCAGCCAGGGAGTCTATCCCCTTTTCAATAGCCCTAGACCAAGGATATTGTTTTTGTGTCTGAGGTGGAGCGCCACACCTATCATCAGCTCCTTATGTTACCGCACATGTCCCTGTGCTACGAATACGCTGATTTGGCGAGGGCCGGAATCGAACTAGGAAACTTATGGCTTCTAGTCGAATGCTCTACCGACTGAGCTAACCTGGCCCAACTGCCTGACATTTGTCTCGATCCCGTTCCACGGACGAAACTGCTGTCTCTTTTATGTGGATTCAGGATCTTTTTTCCTGTCAGAATCGCCCAGGATTCATCAATCGAAAGTAGTTAATGATTGTCTGGGTGAGGTTCTACTTAGTTTCGGCTACCGACACCTACTCGTATCGCTACCGACGACTTGGGTGATAATTCAATACACAATTTAATTATCATACACGATTGCATATATGTTGTAACCTAACAAAGTTTACGAAATGACAAATAGCCAAACGGAGGTTGGAAATAAAATGGAATATTTATAACATTAACAAATACAATACTCGCCAGCGGTGTGGAAGAAGGTAAACCACTACTACGGGTATCAGACTACTCAATCAGTATATGACTCCCGTATTTGTGAGGATTGGGACATACCCTTTTATGTTCATTAGTAGGGTATATGACAATAAACGAATCAGCTAATTCAAATGTATGTTAATCAACATATTATCCTTTAAAATCTAATCTAAATTAAAGTTAGTTGGTTGGTTTTAAATATCAAGGCGAGCTTTCTCTTGACTGCTTGTTTGGTGGTGGTGGCAGGGGTTAACAACCAGCAGTCAGCCCGGCTTTGAGAGAGTGAATCTCCAAATTGCTCCCACAGATAGACTAATATATAAGTAAGTAAAGTCGTCGGGGTGACCTAAAGTCGGTATCAGCCAGTTAGCGAGGGAGTCTATCCCCTTTTCAATAGCGCTGGACCAAGGAGTTTGTTTTGGCGTCTGAGGTGGAGCGTCACACCTACCACCAGCTCCTTACTTTACCGCACAAATGCCTGTGCTACTCATACGCTGAGTTGACGAGGGCCGGTATCGAACTAGGAACCTTGTGGATTTTAGCCGAACGCTCTACCGACTGAGCTAACCCTGCACCTATGAAATTGATAGACATATGATTAGTGAGAGATTGGTTGACTTTATTGCAGATTAATGCTAGTTAAAACGATGAAAAAAATTTGTAAACATAATTCAATCCCAAAAGTAAGGAATCTTTTAGTGTTTAATTTTAGTCATTAAATTAATAGGAAAAAAGGCTTAGATAAACAATCATTGATTCTCTCAGCTTTAGTATCATAATAAATATATCATCATCATGTTACGCTGTTAGCACGGATATCCATGACAATCTCCCTCCATCCGTCCCTATCACTCATCATTCTCAGGAGGTTCTCTATGCAGCATCCCGTATCCGCACAGAGCTGGTCAATGTATGTCTTTGCTGTTCGGCCCATACTGGCGTGCCCACGTGCTGGTTTCCACAGGAGGACGTCACTTATGAGTTCGTCCTTACTTCTCCAACAGTGTCCTCCGTGTCTTGTCCGTCTTACTCGGATGGTTTGGGTGATATGTGGCAGGTGGCCGTACAGCTGTTTTCTCGTGGGGTGTTATTTCCAGGTCTTGTTCAGGATCACACGCAGCATTCTTGTGCATCTCCCATCTAGTTTATTCTCTAGTCGCTTCGTTAGGGTCCAGGTGGTGCAGCCGTACAGCAGTACTGACACGACAACGGCTTGGAAGAATTGTCTCTAGCTTGTGTGCGAGTTTGGATTTCCATATGACTGATAATCTATTTATAGTGGTCTATGTCTTTCCTATGCGTGCATTAACATAATTTTCTGTGGATGAGATATTACTGCCTAAGTACCTAAATAGATATATAAAGGGTGCTCAATATCAGTGATACACCATATATATATCGAAGTTAAGATTGCGTCGATAATGAGTCAACAGCTTTGGTAACTGTCAGTTTCTCACCTAAGTAATATTCACGCTAAGAGGAAATGAACGTGTTGTACGTCTCTTTGATTATAATAAAACTGTTTGTGGTGCATGATGGGAACGGAATTTTAATTTATGGGGTATTCTGGAAAGGGCGTTCTAGTTTATAATGCCTTGTTATTTACTTGCGATATATATATATATATATATATATATATATATATATATATATGTGTGTGTGTGTGTGTGTGTGTGTGTGTGTGTATAGATAAAAGGGTATGAAAACATACAATACTGTTAAAATGAACATATTTTATATCATTTTCATAGCTAATATTGAACACACACACACACACACACACACATATATATATATACATATACATATATATATATATATATATATATATATATATATATATATATTTACCAACCCCTCCGCACGAGCAGGATGTGACGCAAGGTCAATTTCTTAAGCGGAGTTTAACAGGTTTGAATTCAGAGTTTTCCTTCTCCTAGACAGGTTGCCTAATCAAGGTTAAAGAGCCCAGTCTACCCTACTATTTATCCATAGCTGGAGGGAGAGTACGATTCATACCTTTCCCATGGATATTAGCGCTAAGTGAAATGCAATTACCACGTCCAGGATTTGAACACACACACACACACACACACACACACACACACACACACACATATATATATATATATATATATATATAATCTTCTTTTATACGTTCGTATCCGATTGGGCGTTTATCCTATTTAATCTATCTCTCTATCTATCTCCGCATCTCAATCATGTGCCATTTTCCAGTATGTGAGGATTAATCCATATATTATCTTCTCCGTTCATGTATAGTCAGAGGATGACGAAGCTAAACTCCCAAACAAAATAAAGGACACATTCTCCTTTCTCGATCAACGGAAAAAAGAATTCTTCTTTCCTTGCTACATACCTTGATATATTCATTTATTCATAGAGTTTGGAATTACTAATTCCAAAAATCTGTCAAGATTCGCACATGGTAATCAATATACGAAAAAATGCACACGCACACACAGACATCACATACACAGAAACACACACACACACACACACACACACACACACACACACACACACACACACACACACACATATATATATATATATATATATATATATATATATATATATATATGCTAGATGTGCTCGGAAAGTATCGAGGCTGCAGAACAAAACACAATGAAGGAAACGTTTTATTGAAAATAGTTCACTTGGCATGAATTGCACTTTCCTCCAGTGAGGCTTCCATTGGTCGAAGCAGTTCTGAATCTCTTTTTTTAATATGGTGTGCAACTGAGCCATTTAATCTCTTTTAGTGACGATCACATTCTCAAATCTTATGCACAGGACCCATCTTCAGTTTAGAAAATAATGATTGATTTTAACAGCATATGAACCCGTCTAGTGTTATGATATGACCATAGGTTAGGGAATCACGTTCACTGTAAATTCATATTTGCATTTTGGTCTAGTTGATAGTTAAGACGTTTTTTCGGGAGGGGGTGTCTTTTCTTACCACCAAAAAGTACTCTTTCATCCAATTCGCCAAAGCACTTTAAGGGGAGCGTGACCTTACCTGAAAAAGTACTCTTTCATCCAACTCCCCAGAATTTTAAGGGGAGTGTGATCTTACCTTAAAAGGTATTTCTATCCAAACACCCATGGAAATTTAAGGGAAGTGTGATCTTACATTTAAAGGTACTTACATCCTACTTCCCAAAGAACTTTAAGGGAAGTGTGATCTTACTTCAAAAGGAACGTCCATCCAAATCGCCAAAGACATTTAAAGGAAGTGTGATCTTACCTTAAAAAGTACTTCCATCCAAATTCCTATAGAAATTTAAGGGGAATGTGATCTTACCTCTAAAGTACTTCCATCCATCTTCCCAAAGAACTTTAAGCGAAGTGTGATCTTACATCTAAAAGTACTTCATCAAATTCCCCAAAGGACTTTAAGAGGAGCGTGATCTTACCTCTAAGGTACTTCCATCCAAATCTACACAGAAATTCCAAAATTATTGTACATTGAGCTCTTGTTATGGACTATACCAATTCTAACATTCCAATATTAAAAAGACTCTGGGGCTATATGACCTTTAGGCACCCCTTTTGCGATCTCGATTCATAAGGACTTGTTTGTTATTTACACCGTCAAAACCGGTTGTTTCTTAGGGTTTAGGGTTAGGGATTAGGGTTAGGGTTAGGGGTTGGTTTTATAATTTAAAAAAAACCTCTAAAAATCGTCTGCTTTGACGGTGTAAATGAAAAATATGTCCTTATGAATCGAGATCGCAAAAGGGGTGCCAAAAGGTCACATGGTCCAGACTCTGCTTAGAAACATTCTTAACACCAACTAACCAGATTATTTATTTATATTGTATATGCTTCATTCTTTCTAAAAAAAAACATTTTTTCCACAAAAAAAAACTTTCAAAAAATAGATAACATAAAATAAATATTTCCATTCGTTTTAACACTTTTATTTGTAATGTGTGTGTGTGTGTGTGTGTGTGTGTGTGTGTGTGTGTGTGTGTGATAAATCACAGAAAAACATTTATTAGATTTAGTAAAAAAATTTAAAAAGGTCTTTTGATGGCAATCTATATTTATATATATAAGGGGCAGTTGTGTGAATCCGTTTGCCCGGAGGAAACTTCGAACATAAAACAATTAACGACAAAGTAAATATATGTACACATTAAATATCACCAGGGCTCGGTTTTTTTGAGAAAAAAATAATGAAGATTTGATTTATATTTATGAAGATAATTAAAAAACAAAATCCAAATAGTAACATAGAATTAATTTTTTTATTTTTGCATTTTGCATTTAATATTTTAAATAGGATACATTATTTTTTATTTTCAGAAGGTCTGTGCACTTTTTCATCTGACACCTTACTTAACCGGATTAATGCAAGGCCTTTCTTAAATAGGGATTTTAATGGGGCATCATGCGATGATCCAACTATTCATTCAGTAATAATGGATCTGAGAGACCAACTGTTCCCCCCCTCTCTACCCAGGTGATGCTGGGTAGCCGCTTCTAGTACATAGAACGGTTGTGTGTATGTGTATGTCCGGAGGAAACTTCGAAAAAATAAAACAAGTAACGACAAAGTAAATATATATATATATATATATATATATATATATATATATATATGAGGCACTCGACATGTAATGGTTATCATGGCTGCAAGTGGACATGTTGAGCCAGTCCAGAAGAATACAAACGCTGAATAAAATTAATGTATTCTAATATTAAATATCACCGGGTCTTAGTTTTTGAGCAAAAATAATAAAGATTTGATTTATATTAGTGAAGATTAATTAAAAAAATAAAATTTAACTGATAACAGCATGGAATTTTTTTGTATTTAATATTTTAAATATTAGACATTAACATTTCTTTGCAGAGTGGCTGGATCAATGCAAGGTTTTTTTTACGTAGGGATTTTAATTGAACATTCTACGAGGATCCAACTCACGATTTAGTAATAATGGATCTGCAGGACTAACTTTTAAAAATTCCCCTCTCTACCCGGGCGACGCCGGGTAGCCGCTTCTAATAGACAGTAAATGATAATTATCAGAAATTATCATTAGTCATCCTTTGTCTTAAATCTCTATATTTAAAGTAAGTCGTCGGGGTGGCCTAAAGTCGGTATCAGCAAGGGAGTCTACCCCCTTATGAATTCCTGAGGTGAAAAAGCAACACATTCAATAACATTTTTAAAGATTATATTTGAACACAATAAAGCATTTTTCAACCCCCCTATCCCTTAATGATCTTTTTTATAACAATTTACTGAATATCGGTCGTCGACTGGGACAGTAAAATACGCCGACTGCACCACTCCAGAGGAGTAAGATTTTCCCAATAGTGCCATCTGTTGGCCATGGGTATCGATCTGTGATGCTTGACGTAACCGAGGTGGCTAAGCCACCCATGACATGCAACACTCCATTTTGGACCTTACTTATGCTAGACGGGCGGTTGGAGAGGTCGCCTCCGATCAATTGACTGGTCAGATCGAGCCCTAGTAACTATATGATTGCCCCCAACCCTATTGCCCTTATGGCAAGCTCTAACGCATTTTATCATATATGTGCTAGAAGGCTTTGACTGAGGGTCTTCATGTCCTGGAAATAGAATCTATCGGATGGTGAGATTCCACTTCTAGACGTCTGTGGAATATGGAGCACTCTTTCATCAATATTGCTCCCAGGTCCACCCCGACCCGGAGTTAGGGCCCCATCTATGGGTTAAATAAAAAGAATATGTTTAAAACAAATTGAATACCCATCAAGAATGAATAAAACAAAAACGTCTTCAGCATAAAATGCTCCTATGGATTGAAATGCCATAATATCCAACCAACCAAAAGTCAGATATGTTTTTAACATCGTGAGCATCAGTAAATTCAGAAATCATCGCAATGCCTTTGCATGAGATTGAACCCGTTGTGCCGATGGGTCATTCAGGATGTTACCCTAGAGGTTACATTTAAAGAGGCAACTTATTCGTTATTTTATTGGAGGTGGGAAACAACGGGACTTCTTCATGCAACCTAGCAATTGCTAATTATTCTGTTGATATTTGCTTAGTAAACCCTTTTCCCTGTCCTTGTTACTAGTTATGTTTATTTCTATTGTTTCTCTGTTAACTCTTTTACACGAGAAACTAGAATGATAAAGGATCATTGAATTAGATTTCTTTAAATTTTGTCTGCTAATGATACAAAGAGACGAGATCTCTTTGGTCCATGTAAAACGAATTGTCCAGTGTTTTGAGAGAGGCTTGTCTAAACAAAGTAAGTGTTGAATATATTGTCTGATTTCCGAGACGATTACATTAGAGGAGAATGCCGACGGAACTATGATGATATATCTTTAAAGCTACTACTCGGAAAACTGGTTTCTTGGTCTACAGCTTGAACTAATCTTGTGTTCGGCCACTGTTAGTTGGGACTTTTTAAACATATACTTCAAATCATCTATTAATTATGGAGATTCGGATCTTATTTGTCTGTAACCAAAACTATGTCTCTGCTTACGTCTCATTACCCAAAATCGTCAATACATAGAATAAAGAACAACCAATGAAATTAATTCTAAAAAAATGCATTATTGTTACATAATTATTGGATCCCTAATACTTATATAAGGTAGTGTAGAAACATAATGGCGATTAGTGCAGCTGATGGCCGTGAGAGTGAGTGACGGCGCTTGACCTCACTCTCACCTTGCCTTCCGGGGATAAATCGTGAGAACCGGAAGGCATGGAAGACCCTGTCTTCAGGTTTAAGGATAGTAAGTTTAAGTCAGTTAGAAGCTAGAAGCCGAGCTCGTAGGGTGTAAGGATCTGCGCAGACGTCTGGTTTGGGGATTAACAATAAAATAAGATCAAAAGTAAATCGAAGTTTTGTGGTTATCATCTAAAAACTAACAATGACACAGGGTTTCTGATAAGGAGAAATCCCTAACAAAAACCAGACCCGAAGTCTACAAGAAAGTCCAGACCTTAGAAGATTCCAGACCAAGATGTTAGAGGATAGAATCAAAGCCGGCCAGAAGAAAAGACGACCAGAAGTAAGAAGTAAGAAAGGGTATGCAACATTATTACTTTAAATAATAAAAATTATTTGCGAAATTAATAATCAATTATTAAAATAATTTTTTCAGTAACAAAGATTTAAATAAAATGTTTATGAATAGATATCTACGATTTTGTGTAAAATCTATGTGTGAAATATTCAAAATAATTATTTAATTAATTATTAATAGATGCGCGCAACATTTTATTTGAGGGGGACAGAACTAAGTTTCAATTTAAAATTATTTAATTTATTTATTTATTTTTACACCTTTAATAAATTTGATGATTTTACTTACTTATGATACAAACCCTCTAACATTGAATTTTTAACTCCTACTTCCCTCAGGCAACATATTTCAAAAATTAATTTTTACACCGCCCGAAGAGGGTTTTTTGCTAGTATCTCTATCGATGTTTTCATTGTCTTCTGTCAAATCACTTAAACTAAAACACAAACACCAACTCTTTTCTGTAAACTTTACAGTATTTTGCTAGTATCTTGTTAATACATCTTGTTGTTTATTGATTTTAACGGCATATAAACCCGTCTGGGGTTATGTCATGCCTAACGCTTAGGAAGTAATACATATCGTGTATTTATATTTATACTTTTTACTAATTGGTTTTACCAATGTGTTAGCATTATTGGGGATTATGTTGTATGGTATTGATTACTTTCATGTCTATATTCTATGGTATAATTTTATTTCCCTAAAAAAGGAGAGAATATCCTCCATTTTCAAACATATATTTCATATTGTTTGCATTAAAATAACAGTTTCTGGTGTGAGCAAAAAATCCTGCATTCCATGAATAAGTGTCAAAGGTGTCTGACATGTTCCACATTGTGGTTGTTGTTCTTGTTTAAGTATATAGGAGTGCGTTAGTCTTGTATGAGCAATGCGAAATCGAGACACAATGACTTCTAATACAGTGAACATCAATAAATTCAGAAATATATGTGCTAGAAGACGGTGGCTGAGGGTCTTCATGTCCTGGATATGACATTAAACTCTATTGGATGGGGAAATTCCACTTCTAGACGTCTGGGGAATATGGAACTCTCTTTCATCACCATTGCTCCAATGTCCACTCTGACCTGGAGTTAGGTTCCCATCTATGGGTTAGATAGAAAGAATATGTTTAAAACAATTTGAGTACCCATCCCTGTCCACTCCGACCCGGAATTAGGGCCCTATCTATGGGTTAAATAGAAAGAATATTTTTAAAACAACTTGAGTACCCATCAAGAATGAATAAAACAAAAACGTCTTCGGCATAAAATGTTTATGGCCGTAAAATCTAACCATCCAAAAATCAGTGGACCATAAGACCTTTTGGCACCCCTTTTTATCTCTATTAAGAAAGGACATGTTTTTCATTTACACCGTCAATATCCGGTTGTTTTAACAGACGATATTTAGATTTTTTTTAAATTATAAAACTAACCCCTAAACCTAACCCCTAACCCTAACCCTAAACTCTAACCCTAACCCATAAACCTAACCACTAACAAACAACCGGATATTGACGGTGTAAATGAAAAACATGTCCTTTCTTAATCGAGATCAAAAAGGGGTGCCTAAAGGTATTATGGTCCAAATCAGTTTTTTTAACATCGTGAGCATCTGTAAATTCAGAAATCACTGCAATGCCTTTGTGCGGGATTGAACCCGTGTTGCCGATGAGTCACTGAGGATGTCTCTCTAGAGGTTACATTTAAAGATAAACCTTATTGGTCCGAACGTTCCTTCCACCATGCTAATCATACTTACTACATGTCATTTGGAACAGCTGACCTCGTGGCCTCTAAACCATTTCTCTACCCATTAAGTTATCACACGGACGCCGAACCGATCTTGTTATTTACATCTCCTTATGAGAACAATTCTACCATTGTGCACTGATTTCAGCACTTGGTTTTCTTTACAAATATTCTGTAAGCGTCATTCCCAATTTGGGAGATGTGCTGTCATCGAAGGCTCGCGTTTATAGATTCTGTATTCATGAGATGAAATATAGCATTGTTATCGTTCATTGCTTTTGTATATTTATGAGACGATACAGGATTGTCTGTGTCCATTACGATTCATGGGTCATCGTTAGCCTCTCTCTCAGCTTTTAAAGACATTATGACCGCTGTCAGAACGAACACACAGGATGGATACTGCCGGCCGGTCGGTCAGACAGACAGACAGACAGACAGCCGCGCATACTCTGAGAGGAGCTAGTACAAAGCAGACAGCCCCCTCATATATATGTGCGCACGTATGTGCGCGTGTGTGTGTATATGTGCGCGTGCAAGTGTGTGTGTGTGGGGGGGGCGCATAATGGTAAGAGTGTGTATAAATGATATGTATATATATGCCTCTCTCATATTACACACACACACAGACATATATATATATATATTGTAATAGTATGTGGTTATGTATATATGTATGCGCGAGTGATTGCATATAACTCCCCACACTAGTAAACACACACACAAATTTATGCACACAAACATACAAAGAAACAAACTCAACCCCACCACTACCACACTAACGATTAGCCATATTAATCGTATATATATATATATATATATATATATATATATATATATATATATATATATATATAGAGAGAGAGAGAGAGAGAGAGAGACTGGTTCAGTTCTACCGGTAGAGCTCCGGCCTAAGAATCGCAAGATTCCGGGTTCGATACCGGTCCCTGCTAGATCAACGTGTAACACAGATTGGATGATCTGATCTATGCGGTAAAGATGGGAACTGACGGTAGGTGCGGCGTTTCACCTCAGCAAAAACAATCGTCCTGGTCTAGCGCTAGCAAAATGGAGGATAGACTTCCTTGCAGTTCAGTTGAAACTGACAATAGGCCACACCGGCAAATTTACTTACTCCACTTTATATATACATAAATATATATATATATACATATATATATATATGTGTGTGTGTATTAGTGTGTGTGTGTGTGTGTGTGTGTGTGTGTGTGTGTGTGTTATCCCAACCAGCATGGCTTAAAATACATTGTATACCGAACAGATAGGTAATAGAAAATAGGTGTCTTGGGTATGTCGCTAATCTGTATCTGATGATGGGAGATCTGGCTAGTTTTGCGTACCCTTCAATCCCATTACTCCCAGGTCAACTCTGGCATTGAGTGATAATTTCTATTAGAGTCGCATCTATGGGTCAAATAGACATGTTTAAAAATTGTTCGTATTCAATAGGAATACTTGATATCGTATAACTGAATTGTTTGTATTAAGAATATTGACTTGCAACTATAATCTTTAAGGATCCTGCCAACTGTTTTGAACAAATCTTGGAAGCAGCAAACCTCTCCAGAAAAAAGCAGGTATACGGCCAATAACTTCCTATCACACGAACTATGGAAGTAAGACGAACAAGCCATGATGAAGACGAAAAGGACATTCTAGTTACTGCTCAAGAAATAAGGATGAAAACCAGCATTGGCTGACTAAAAAAAAAATTATATTGATCAGGTCTGTGCGGATACTGGAGCCCGTGCGGAGGACCGTACAATGACCGATAGGGACGGGTTGTGAGAGAGAGTCATGGAATCCATGATTTCAGCCTGACTTGATGATGATGATGATGATGATTGTTTACTAAGCATTATCATTAATTGCATAAAACGATGTAATTGAGTGCAAACCAATGATAATTACTAAATAGAAATAATTACTTAAAACCATATATTTTTTTATATTAGATAGAAATAATTGAAACCATACAACTCTGTGTAAAAATATTTGGATCATATTACCTTTAGGCACCCTTTTTTGATCTCGATTAAGAAAGAACATGTTTTTCATTCACACCGTCAATATCCGGTTGTTTGCCAGGGGTTAGGGTTAGGGGTTAGGGTTAGGGGTTAGTCTTATAATTTTTTTTTAAATCTAAAAATCGTCTGTTAAAACAATCGGATATTGACGGTGTAAATGAAAAACATGTCCTTTCTTAATCGAGATCAAAAAGGGGTGCCTAAAGGTCATATGGTCCAAGTATTTTTATTAGACAGGAATATTTGATATAATAAAACTGTGGGAAAAATTCTTAAAAAAACAACTACATGAAAGTCGCGGGAGTTTCCGTGGCGTAGTGGCTGGACTACTGCATCGTAGTTACTGTATTCGAACTCCAGTCGTGCCGTTCCATTTCGTAATAATACTGTTGGGAAAGGTTTGAGCCACCTCATCCATCAGCAATGGGTTAAACGATACCACTACTGTTCTTCTACAATGATGTTTTTACCATTTAATAATTCACACAGTTTGATGTGCCATTAAACAACGAAAGTACACCAACCCAACCAAAAACCCTTTAAAAAAACTAGAAATAAGTGTAAATATGAATATCTTCTTATTATAATGGAGATTGTGTGTTTTTCTGTCTGTAACCGAAACTATATTACTAATCGAGTCACAATTAACATAGTTATTTACATCAAATTCTCCATGATTTTATTTATATTTAAACCTCAATTATTAATAAAATTTCTTCACCTTTTTATTAGTGTTATCCATACCTACATTCAAATAACATGCAATTGTATTTATATATACAAAAAATAGCGGTTTGCAGTGTGAATGGGAAGGCTAATTTGCATATTGATATTAAAAATGTGATTTTATTAAATATGTGCTTAGTATTATTGATTTCTAACTGTTTGGTTTTATTTTAATGAATATAAGCAAAAATCTCTTCAATGAATCTTAAATGAAATCCATTAACAAGAAAAAATAACTGTCATTTTATTCTTTATTTCCTAATTTAACTAAATTGTTAAATAAGTAAAATTCCGCAATGAAAGACGCGAGTGATGGAAGAGTAAGTCTCATTTCTATTTTTTTTTTTACCCCCACTCTGTTACATATATTTTGTCTGCCTCTAATTTAATACGATATTTCATTACAAAACTTAAATACTTGCACCCGGAGGGTGCATATATTTGCTAGTACAATTAACGTAATTTCCTAAACTCTCGGCATAAAATAACCACAGACGTGTTGACATGCCGTTAAAATCAATCATTCAATCTATCAAATACTCTTTCTGTACATTTTTGACAGACTTTTAAGTAATCATCTCACGATAGAAAAATGATTACGCTCAACTTTTGCTTTACGAGTAAAGCACCTGTATTTATTTATTTCTTGTTTTTTTTTTTTTTTTTTTTTTTGTTTTGTTTTATAAATACATTCTCTTGCTTTTCTCTTCATACTGTTATCTGCTCGCTCAGCAATTTCTACTAATTAATAGATTGTTTCTCTAATTGATGCTACTGTCTTAGCGTTTACATAGCTTTGTTTACTTTAGCACGAAGAGGGGGAGGGATCACAATGGCGTAGAAGCTAACGTACTGGGCTGCGAGTTCTTAGTACGCGTTCGAATTCCAGTCACGGCATTACGTTCATTTTCGGACAAATACCGTTGGTAAAGGTATGAATCCTTATATCACCTCCCCTACTGGTTTAAATAGCGCTACTACTGTTATTCTACAAGGATGAATTTGGTATTCAATAATCCATGAATTATTATTGTTACTAGCAAATATATGCACCCTCCGGGTGCAAGTATTTAAGTTTTAATGCAATAAAATATTGTATTAAATTAGAAAGGCTAATGAAACTAAATAAGAATGCAGATAAAAAGATTTAAAACAGAGGGAGTATAATCGAAAAATAGAACAACTGAAACTTACCCTTCCATCACTCTCGTCTTTCATTGTTATTTTTTTTTAATTTAAGTATTTAGTTAAAAGAGGAAGTAAAGAATAAAATGACAGTCATTTTTTCTTGTTAATGGATTTCATTTAAGATTCATTGAAGAGATTTTTGCTTATATTCATTAAAATAAAACCAAACAGTTAGAAATCAATAATACTAAGCACATATTTATCAAATTCGATTTTTTAATATCAATATGCAAATTAACTTTCCCATTCACACTGTAAACCGCTATTTTGATATATATATATAAACATAATTGCATGTTGTTTGTATCTAGATATGGTTAACAGTATTAATAATGTAAAACATTTTTATTAATAATTGAGGTTTAAATAAAAAATGAAATCATTGGGAATGTGATGTCAATAACTAAGGGAATTGTGACTTGAGTAGCGATATAGTTTCGGTTACAGACAGAAGAACACACGATCTCCATTATAATAAGATTATGTGCTTTTTTTTTCATGCCAGCGTTAGCGTTGGAGTCTGAGTGACAAGTCTCAGGTGTCCAGAAATCTTCTGTGTATTCTAGGCAGTGTTAACAATGCAGTTGTGTAGATGGTCTAGATTCTTCCTGTGATTTCTCGTTCCTCCAGTCTTTTTTCCCCAAACCTTTCTGGTCAGTTTTAAGGGCAGCAATTACAATTGCTATCACTTTCACCCTCATGTTCCACATTTTTTCAATTCTCAGATATTTATTTGTCCCTTCGTTTTCTTTCATTTTCAAACTGCCCTTAGTTTGTTACCTGTGCCCATACTGATCTAAAAATAAATTCGTTTATTGTGTATCTACTGTTATTTCCAAATCTCCCAGTTTATAAGATCTCCTTTTCTTATTAATGAATAATATATCTGGCCTTCTAGCTGTCGTAAAGTTATCTGTCCAAGAGAATTTAGTGCGTTTCATTTTGAGAAAACATATTCTGGTTTATTATTATTATTATTATTATTATTATTATTATTATTATTATTATTATTATTATTATTATTTACTCCTTTTGAGTTTTCACATCTGTGTTAGCTGATGGTCTTTCATTGGAGTCTGAGTGACAGCAAGTCTCCTCAGGTCTCCAGGGCTCTTCTGAGTATTCTGGCAGATTGCAGCAGTGCAGTGTTCTGAATGGTTTCAACCCTTCCTCTGATTTCCAGACTTTCCAGACCCTTTTCCAATCCTTTTGGGACTGTTCCAAGTGCACCAACTACAATTGGTATATTATTATTATTATTATTATTATTATTATTATTATTATTATTAATATTATTATTTTTTTTATTGCTGTTGATGTGGTTATGAACGACACGTTTCCTCTTGAGGTTTCGCTTTCTTACCAAGCCCAAATCATTTTATTTGCCATTATTATTATTATTATTATTATTATTATTATTATTATTATTATTATTATAATTGCTGTAGATTTGGTTGTTGTTGCAAGTGTTATCTTCAATACCCTCATTGTAGTTGGAGCTGTTATTATTATTTCAATAATATATTTCATCATTTCGCGGAAGAAGAAATTGATGAGGCAAATCGAATGGCAAATTCTTTCTTCCTCTTAACTCGCCAACTAATTTATTTCCCATTTCTATTCGCTCTCAGGTTTGCCTTGACGTTTATGAAGATAATCAGAACACAACGCTAGAAATCATTGTTTTCTTTTAAGGCTTATTCAATGGTTTCGGGATTTGTTTTTCTTGCTGGCATGGGGTAAATAATCTTGAGACCTAATCACTTTAAAAGACGTTGTGCCGAGACAAACTAATTTAGCATTGGCTGTCCAACGGTTTCATATTCCCGTGAATGTCAATATCCTCCACATACGCTAAAAATACAGGCGTGCTATTGCATTTCAAAATATGCAAAATGGGTTAAAAATATACGACAGGTAAGTGCCAACAAAAAAACAAAAAACAAAACAAAATAAAGTCAATTTGTTTACACCTGTCGTAATAATTTGTCTGTGTTTCTGTGATGGTTGTAAAATCGTAGCACAACATAATATACGAATCAGGTTATTGTTTGTTTGGTTGGTTGGTTTTGGTTTACGGCATATCAACCTCGGTGGGTCATTTAATGCCGATAAGGTTTTGAAATAAAGTCATTCATAATGGATACACACTTTTTTATGAATACATTTTTCTATTTAACCCATAGATGGGACCCTAACAGGTACTACCACTCCGGGTCAGGGTGGATCAGGGAGCAATGGTGATGAAGGGGTGCTCCATATTCCACAAAACCCCAAAACAGGAACCTCACCATCAGATAGAGTTTAACGTCATTCCAGGACATATAGACCCTCAGCCACCGCCTTCTAGCACCCATATGATAGAAAGGGTTGGGGCTTGCCATAAGGACAATAGGGTTGGGGCAATCATATAGGTGTTAGGGCTTGATGTGACCAGCCGATTGATCAGAGGGGCCCTCCCCGACCGATCGTCTAGCCTAAGTAAGGGTCTAAGTGGAGTGTTGCATGTCATGGACTGCTCATCCACCAAGACTCCGTCCTTAAGCATCACAAGTTGCTACCCACGGCCAACAGTTGGGGGAGTCTTACACTCCCCCTGCAGAGGTGCAGTCGGTGCATTCTAACGCCCAATCCAACAGGGCGGACAAATTTTGTCAAAACAATCGACAACACGCAGAAGAATAGTAAGTGTAGGTTAAGATGAAATAATGTAATTCGATATAAGTAAATTTAAAATAAATTATGTACTAATAAAATAAGATAGAACTAGCAGGACCTGTGGATATACCTCGGTATAATAATTTAATTATTATAACGTTTGACATGCTTACTTGAGAGCTATTGCAATTAGTTCAATATCTAAAATGTACTTGGTTTAACACTCTCTCTCACTCTTTCTTAAAAGAGGGGTTGTAAAATATTTACATTGCATTGCAGATAAAAATCGGGAGTGGGGGCGTTTAAAATATCTACATTAATTTGCAGACAAAAAAGTGTCAAAAACACGACTCGGAAAATATCTAAGTTGGGCCAGAAATTCACTTAATGCTGTTATGTTAAAATATATCTTAAATTAAAATTTATTCTGTAATTTACAACTTCAATATTACAAATAAAACAAGCATGTAATTTTTTTTTCCAGGTCATTTTATTTTTACATCGGGCATTTAAGCAACGCAAGACCATTTTGAATGTTTCATTTTTAAAATTAGGAGAAATAAAATGGGACAAAAAAGAAATCTGCGATTAAGCGACACCAGATAATTTACATTTACAATTTTTGCAGTCTCATTTTGTACAGTCTCATTTTGTACAGTCTCATTTTGAACCATATGACCTTTAGGCACCCCTTTTGCGATCTCGTTTTATAAGGACATTTTTTCATTTACACCGTCACAATCCGGTTGTTTGTTGGGAGTTAGGGTTAGGGTTAGGGTTAGGGTTAGGGTTAGGGTTCGGGTTCGGGTTAGGGTTAGGGGTTAGTTTTATAAACAAAACCTCTAAAAATCATCTGTTAACAAACAACCGGATGTTGACGGTGTAAATGAAAAAAAAAACGTCCCTATGAATCAAGATCGCAAAAGGGGTGCCTAAAGGTCATATGGTCCCTCATTTTTAGCCAGAGGGTGTTGCAAGATGCTAACGGACGGAAGGTTTAAGAACATCCGTATTAATATATAGATATTCAGATATAATTATATAAACATAAGTAAAAGAAACCTATGCAATGTTTCAGTTACCTATATTAGTTAATCATGTGATTTCACTAATATGGTTGGCTAGTTGGCTGGTTGTTTTTACGGCATATTAACACTTGGGTTATTTTATACCGAATACATTTTTGTTTTATTCATTCTAGTTGGGTATTTAATTAAAAAAAAACTCATTTAGGTTATTTCCTATAAGTCTAACATAAACTTGACTGATTATTTATTTATTTATTTTCCCATTAAACTAACCCTAAACCCTAACCATAGCCATAACCCTAAACCCTAACCCTAACCCTAACCCTGTCTTTTTTTCCCTAGTAGATCAATAAATAAATAAATAATTTATCAGTTAAGAGTGGTTTCCCTTTGTTTATGTTTGACTTACAGGAAATAACCCTCATTTATTTTAACTCTTTTAAGCTTATCTTTTATCCATTTAATCCGTAGATATGACCCTAACAGGAATTACCCCTCCAGGTCAGAGTGAACCTTGTAGTAATTGCAATGAAAGCGTACTCTACTCTTCCCAGAGCTCCAGAAATATAGTTTAACATCATTCTCAGGATACTATTTTAATAGGAAAAAAAAATGATAGAAATAATTTTCATTAATTTGCAAACAGATCTATTTAACCAATAGAGGAAGTCCTAACAGGTACTTCGATTCCGATTCATAGTAAACCTGGGAGTAATGGCAATGAAGGGGTACTCCACATTCCCCCAGAGATTGAAAATAGGGGAGACAGGTAATATCACACCAGGTCAAAGTAGACCAGGGAATAGTGGCAATGAGGAGGTACCACACTCTCACTCACCCAAAGCTCCAGAATTGGAACCTCACCACTAGATGCAGTTTAACATCATTCACAGGACACTATTTAAACACATAAATTGATAGAAATGATTTTTATTATCTTACAAACAGACCTATTTGACTAATATAGGGGGCACTAACAGGTTCTACGACTCCAAATCAGAGTATACCTGGGAGTAATGGCAATGAAGGGGTACTTAACACTCACTCCCCCCAAAGCCCCAGAACGGGAACCTCACCATTAGATGCAGTTTGACATCATACCCAGCATACTACCTTAATAAATAAACTGGTAGAAATGATTTTTCATCACAGTAAAGGGATCCTAACAGGTACAACCACTCCAAGTCAGAGTAGACGCGGGATTAATGGCAATGAAGGGGTACTCCACACTCACTCCCCCCCCCAAAGCTCCAGAATTGGAACCTCCGCATTAGATGCAGTTTGACATCATACCCAGGACACTACCTTAAATATTTTTTCCTCCCAGTAAAGTGGATCCTAACAGGTACAACCACTCCAAGTCAGAGTAGACACGGGATTAATGGCAATGAAGGGGTACTCCACACTCACCCCCCCCAAAGCCCAGAACTGGAACCTCACCGTTAGATGCAGTTTGATATCATACCCAGGACTCTAACTTTATAAATAAACCGGTAGAAATGATTTTTCCTCCCAGTAAAGGGAATCCTAACAGGTACTGTTAAGTACCTGGCTGCCATCCTTGGCCAGTTGTAAAAGAACTTAAAGTAAATAAGTAAGTAAGTCCCGAGTTATAGAATCCTTCAGTAAGTGAATAAGTCCTGTGGCATAGAATCCTTTTGGTCCGTCGTCCAAGAAGACCCAAGTAGTAATGCTTAGGTATGACCAGAAAAGGCCAGTATAAATAATAATATCAGCAGCAGAGCATTGCCAGTGATTGGACAATAGGAATCCCTCCCAGGTCACGTGCTTATCGGCGAGTCTATAAGTAAAAGTAGCCGTCTGGCACACGCCTTATATCCACAAAATTCCAACAGGTACAACCACTCCAAGTCAGAGTAGACACGGGATTAATGGCAATGAAGAGGTACTCCACACTCACTCTCCCCTCCTCCCAAAGCTCCAGAATTGGAACCTCGCCATTAGATGCAGTTTGACATCATACCCAGGTAGAAATGATTTTTCATCCCAGCAAAGGGGATCCTGTCAGGTACAGCGACTCAAGTCAGAGTAGACACGGGGTTAATGGTAAGTTTAATGCCCAGTACACCACGATTACGATTCAGTAGCAGTGCTGGGAACTTTTGCAAATACCTCGTAGCAGGCAAGTAAATTTACTTATTTTTTGGGGAGGAGTGCGTTGTCGATGGAAATCATAATGATGTTTCCAGTATGAATTATGTTGATGATGATTAACGTCGGCGATAATTAGACTACCAGAAAACAGAAACTGTTTATTTACCTTGGGCTCTAAGTTTCTCTCTATAGATTTTCAAATATGTCAAGTATATTAGCATCAAAGACGATATTTGTCACCCTGAAATATTACTGTACGTATCTATCTAGACATATGCATAATCCATAACTTAAAAAACATGGCATTTCTGTAGGCGTCTTTATGTACCTAACCGACTGTCTATAGGCGTGTCAATATTAATGTCATTGTAACGGGTGTGCGGTTGCATATACTGTAAGCCACCCACCCCGCTATAACGGAATTTAACGGAGTATATGCAACAGCATTAATTCCGTTATAGTGGGGTGGGTGGCTTATATGTATATGCAACAGAATTAAGCCACCCACCTCGCTATAACGGAATTAATGTTGTAGCATATACTGTAAGTAACCCTACCCGCTATAACGGAGTTAATGCTGCTGAATATACTGTAAGGCACTCACCTCGCTATAACGGAATTAATTTCCTTGCATATACTGTAAGACAGCCATTCCGATATAACGGAATTAATACTATTGCATATACTGTAAAACTGCCACTTCGCTATAACGGAATTAATGCCCTTGCATATACTGTAAGACCGCCACTCCGATATAACGGAATGAATACTATTGCATATAATGTAAGATAGCCACCTCGCTATAACGGAATTAATGCCCTTGCATATACTGTAAGACCGCCACTCCGATATAACGGAATGAATACTATTGCATATAACGTAAGACTGCCACCTCGCTATAACGGAATTAATGCCCTTGCATATACTGTAAGACAGCCATTCTGATATAACGGAATTAATACTCTTGCATATACTGTAAGCTAGACATTCCGATAAAACGGAACTAATACTCTTGTATATACAGTAAACAACCGGTATAAAAGTAAACTAAAGTCGGCGAAGTGACCTATTATCGATATCAGCCGAACAGAGAGAGAGAGAGAGAGAGAGAGAGAGAGAGAGAGAGAGAGAGAGAGAGTCTATTCTCTATTAACTAGTGCAAGGCCAAGACGATTGTATTTGCATCTAAGGTGAAGCGCTTCACATACCATCAGCTCCCAACTTTAACACGCAAATCCAGGCCGTGCTACTCATGTGTTGAGTTGGTGAGAGCTGATATCAAACGCGGGGTTGTTCCCAATCTATTATCTTAATTTTATTCCACGAGGGTAGATGGTTTCCCCTTTCCTTTCATATATGATCAGCCATACCCGACTTTTCTATTTCCTCCCGTACTCAAAGTTTGTTGATATGTCATTCAAAATTCCAAAGAATCCAGAAAAGAGAATTGGGAACTAAAAATTTGAGCCTGTCCAAAATACAGCACTGCTAAGATGGGAAAGAATACTGAAAATGTTATGGAGGGCTAAGACTATATATATATATATATATATATATATATATGTGTGTGTGTGTGTGTGTGTGTGTGTGTGTGAAGAGAAAGTAGAAGTGAATCCGACAGTATTTAATATAGTAAAAAAATTGAAAAAGCACAAGTTTATAAAACGAGTGATGTTTATTTCGCCAATGCTGCAGTGTTTCGATCTGTTTCAATAGATCTTCATCAGGGCTTTTGTTAATTTGAGGAAAATAAATTTATCACAGAGAATAAGAAGACTGTGAGAGACTTTTGCTTTGTCGGTCAATCTATTCAAAAATTGTTGAATGAAAGACGAGCCTTCTTAAATTCAACAATGTTTAAATAGACTGACATAGCTATGGGATGAGGGGGTTCATACCTTTCCCAAGGGTATTAGTTCGAAAGGGAACTCAATAGAACGACTGGTGTTTAAACTCACTTTCTACGATGTCGTAATTCAGCCACTATGCCAGGAGGCCTACCGCCGAGTTGACTAAAGCAGTAGAATACACACATTGCACATATGCAGAAAAGTAAAATTCCCCCAATTGGGTGGGGGTATCTCTTGATTATGGCTGGCTAATTCTGGTCACGTCAAGTCTTTGCGTCTATATGATTGTTCCGACCCAATTGCCCTTGTGCCGAGTCCCAATCATATTTATCCTATATGTGCTACAATGCGGTGACTGAGGGGCTTAGTGTCCTGAATATGACTTTAAACTACATCTAATGGTGAAGTTCCAATTCTGGAACTCTAGGGAGTGTGGAGTATACCTTCATCGCCATTACTCCCAGGTCCACTCTGAACCGGAGTGGTAGTACCTGTCAGGATCCCATCTTTGGGTTAGATAGAAAAAAGAGTGTAAATATGTGTTTAAAAGTTGATTTTAGAAAAATAATTTTTTGAATACCCATCTTGAATGAATAAAAAAAAACGTCTTCGACATAAAATAACCCAATAAGGTTTGCCATGCTGTAAAAAACAAACAAAAAATTAAAAAAATAAACTTACTCTCGATATTAATAATGAATTTTTAGTTTAGGAAACAAAAAAAGTCCCATGTATAATGTTTCATATAAAGTAAAGTTGTCAGGGTGGCATAAAGTCGCTATCAGCCAGACAGCGAGGGAGTCTATCCCCTTTTCACTAGCGCTAGACCGAGGAGATTGTTTTGGGCGTCTGAGGCGTAGGGTCACACATACATTCAGCTCCTTACTTTGCCACACAGACCCCTATGCTACTCATACGCTGAGTTGGCGAGGGTCGGTATCGAACCAGGAACCTTGTGGTTCCTAGTCAGACGCTGTACCGATTGAGCTAATTGAATCGTATATTTTTCTTCTACCTTTTTTTCTAGTCGGGTATTAGAGGTGCAGTTTGTCCATCCTTGCATTTCTGCAAAGTTGCATTGATAGGGATTTTCTTTAAATATAACAGCCTAGTTTATGGTGTTGGTATCCTTCCTGTCTACAAAAGACGAGGGCATAGGGTCCACTTTTTTCTTCTTTATCTGCAACAGCACGAGTGGCTGAACAGACCGATTTTTGAATGGCAATCTCTGGTGCAGTGATTACAAACAATCGGTGATGCTTGCTGGAGATACTGTTGTCTCTCCTTTCTTTTAACTCTCTTTTCTGTGGCGGCTTCTTTCGTCTCCTTTTCACTCCTTTTCGTTCCTTGTTTCACGAGGAGGCACCAGGTCGTACGGTCTTCTGCATAAGCCTCCCATGTGTTGGTGTCGATATGGCAGGTCTTCATGCCCCTCTTGCAGACATATTTAAAGAGCAGGCGTGGTCTGCCTACCGGTCGGGTGCCCTTTACTAATTCACCATACAGTAGGTCTTCGGGGATGCGGCCTTTAAAACACACTAGTTTATAACTTATGGTATTGACTAAACTCAACTCAGTACAATGCCTATAAATTACATTTGACTTCCAAAAACAGCAGCTGACTGCTTGCCTCTTAGTTGACATCAATAAGTCAAGCTAACTATGTTTATAATACAACGAATAGATCAATGATAATTGCTTGCAAGAAATTTTCCTGTCTTTTTTGTGACAAATTGCAGGGCAAGGACAGCAGTCGGGTAATTTATGTTTTTTACTTTTTGTTTATTTTGCAAATCTGATACAGTTATTTCATTTCTTAATAGGGTTTTCGAAAAAAATATCAGTTTTATACCTGGCTTTGTGTTATGTGTTATATATATATATATAGGTTATTTCCTATAACTCTAACCTACAAAAAGGGGAACCACTCTGATTGACTGATAAATTATTTACTTATTTATTGCTCTACTAGGAAAAATGAAGACGGTGTTAGGATCAGGGTTAGGGCTAAGGTTTAGGGTTAGGGTTTAGGGTTAGTTTAATGGGAAAATAAATAAATAATTTATCAGTCAATCAAAGTGATTCCCATTTTTTTAGGTTGGAGTTATAGGATATACCTATATATATATATATATATATATATATATATATATATATATATATATTTTATTAATCCTAATGAGTCAGATATACTAACTAATAGTTTCGCTTACTAGCTCATCAGGGTAAGCATATGATGAGCTGGTAAACGAAATTATTAGTTAGTGTATCTGACACATTAGGATTAATATAACTATTTCCTCTACTTAGGTATCGAGCAGTCTTTACATTTTAGCTCTAGACAATCCTAGCTGCTTATATTTTATATATATATATATATATGAAATTTAACATTATGAAAAAACATATGATGTTTGTTATGTAATTGCTGACAGTACTGTTTCGACCAAATCGATAAGTTGGTCTTCATCAAAGAGCGACATAGATGGGAAGAGAAGATATCCGTTAAAAAAGACTGTTTACAGAAACGAACGCTGAGTTCAACCGCTGAAATTTTTTTGAAAAATGCATGTTTTGAGTTTTTTGAAAAATGCATGTTTTGAGTTTTTCTATAAACTATAATGCTTCTGATTTTTAAAAATTAAAAATAAAATTTATTTTATTTTTAAAACAGAACATGCATTTTTCAAAAAATTTCAGCGGTTGAACTCAGCGTTCGTTTCTGTAAACAGTCTTTTTTAACGGATATCTTCTCTTCCCATCTATGTCGCTCTTTGATGAAGACCAACTTATCGATTTGGTCGAAACAGTACTGTCAGCAATTACATAACAAACATCATATGTTTTTTCATAATGTTAAATTTCATACTGTCGGATTAATTTCCATCTATTTTTCATATATATATATATATATATATATATATATATATATATATATATTCTGTTGGCTAAGTGATATAGTTTTAATCGATGATTTTCGGTTGGTACGACTCTCTTGGTCTTTTCTTTTTCTCATTTTTTCTCAGGTAATTTTCGTAGTATTTTTATACTAACAAATTATTTGCCTGTTTTTTTCTAACCGCAAGGTTTACTAATAGGATAAGTATAGTATAGTATAGTATATATATATATATATATATATATATATATATATATATATATATATATATATATAGTGATCCAAAAGATGTATTTATTCTTGATGGTAATGTCGATGCTGTAACGTTTCGGTTTTTGCAACCTTCATCAGGACACGTGGTGAAATCTTGTGCGGAATATGAGAAGTGCTGCTCGTATTTGCAGTGTTACCCATATGCGTCCAGACATCTACTTGGTTGACATTGATTAACAACCCTTCTTCAGATGCGACCAACACTTCTCTTATTCCACAAATCTCCCACCATCTCCGCACAAGATTTCACCACACACACACACACACACACACACACACACATATATATATATGTGTATGTGTGTGTGTGTGTGTGTGTGTGTGAATAAAAGGAAGTGAATCCGACGGTATGTAGTAAAATAAAAAATTGAAAAAACACAGGTTTAAATGAGTTAAGTGGTGAGTTTTTTTTTTCTCAGACTTCAAATTTTAAACAGACCGATAAACAAGGACTATTACTCGCCTTTCTCCTTATTCTGAGATAAAAAAATTTTTATCACCTTCCACATACCATCAAAAGCCCTGAAGATGATCTAATTAATTGATCGAACCACTGCAGCGTCGGCCAATAAACTCACCACTTAACTCATTTAAACCTGTGTTTTTTCAATTTTTTTATTATACTACACACACACACACATATATATATATTATTATACTATATGTATATGTATATATATATATATATTATTATACTACATATTATTATACTTTTTCGACCTCCTTTGGTCTCATCAGTAGTGCATACCACAATCTCCGCCACTAGAGATTGAACCAGCGGACCACAGCGTGAAGAGCGGGGACTCAACACACTGGGCCACCAGCCCATGCCACAAACGGAGAATGCAAAATCATCTAGTCAATGGTAACATATATAAGTAAAGTAAAGTCGTATATATATATATTTACCAATCCCAACGCACGAGCACGATGCGACTGTAGAATAGAGTAAGACCCCCTCCCATATGGGGGCACTTAATGCCTATTCTTGTCTGCATTATTATATTTCAGAAGAAAGTGTCGTTTTCCTGCTTAAAATTCTTTAATAAACTTTAAATTAAATGCCAAAATAAACAAACCAAGAAATAAGTAAATAAATAAATAAGGCATAAATTATTAAAAATCGCAATATCTAAAACAGCCAAAGAATATCCAGTAATTTCTACATATGGATGTGTTGATAAGCGCTACTAATAATTTCCCCTCTGTAACTTGCTGACTTAAATTTCTTTAGCATTATGGTACTTATCTCAGGAATTTTCCAAGTAAAAGAGAAAAGGAAGAGAAAGTTGGCGATTATGAAATTGTTCACTTTTTCTGTGCTGCTGTAGATTTAGCGGCTCATATATATATTGATACATTGTGGGCCGATGATTAAGCTTTGTAGACATCCTAAAACTGTACAAGTACCATCCCGTATTAATCCCTAAAGGATTTCTTTACTTATACTCGTGTGGGTCTATCTTAACAGATTTATGCGCGCTGGGATACGTGCTTGCATGCGTGCGTCTGTGTGGCTTCCTATATGGATGTGTCAACTATTTTTTTTTTTTTTGTAGTAAGTTTTGGAGTACTTACTACGTGCATAAATCCCAAATGGGTTAAAAGGGGCTCCTTAGCCTTGGTCGGAAACTCACCAGTCAAGGAAAAGTCTGACGCAAAACCTCTGCTACCTTCAAGGAAAGGCTAGGTGAGTGAACCCCGAAAACAAATCAGGAGCCGGACTCCCTAAATTGTTGTGATGCTGAAATCCAGTGTTACCCATTAACTCCTGCGATATTAACGTTGCCAAATAGCATTGGTACCTTAACTTTTCTTTGGATCACAGCGGCAGTGTGGAGAGGGGGAGATTTGCTGCATGGGCAACAGTTTATCCTCCACATGAACACGCCCAGGTTATGTAGTTCAAATTTTTTAAAAAGAAAACGAAAAAAAAACAACAACAAAAAACAACAAAAACAACAAAAAACATTTTTTTTTAAAAGAAAGAAAACAAACAAAAACAACCAAAAAAAAAAAACGAGAAAAAAAACTTTGACACCACTCCATCGTCTCTCGTAGACAGAAGGCTGCTAACCAACCTATTTCTTTA
>CM042146.1:57823215-57873215 GCA_023376005.1 Doryteuthis pealeii | reverse complement strand
ATTCTTTATTTATTCTGATTCATTCGGTTGTGTTTCTTTTTTGTTTTGTTTTTCGTTTAAATTCTTTCTTTCTTTCTTTCCTTCCTTCTTTCTTTTTTGTGTTTCTCTTTCTCTATCTTTCTTTATCTTTCTTTCTTTCTTTCTTGATATTTCTTTTTCCAAGTGGATCAATAAATGAATAAATAAATAATTTATCAGTCAAGAGTGGTTTCCCTTTGTTTATGTCGGAGTTATAGGAAATAAGCCTAATTCTTTATTTTCAATAATGACCATCTTACAACTCATATTAAACTTATTTCGCGTTTTCGTTAGTTTTTTTAAGTAAACGTTTGGGTTATAATTATTCTCTTTATATGTTTTTGTTGTTTTGTTTTTGTTTGTTTGTTTTTTTATTAGGGGAACATTTAGGGCGTCACACTCATATTGATACGTTGTGGGCCAATGATTAAACTTTGTAGATATTCTAAAACTTTACAGGCACTACCTCGTATTAATCACTAAAGTATTTCTTTCGAACCCGGAACCTTGTGATTCCTAGGCGGACGCTCTACCGACTGAGCTAAACCGGCTCTAGAATACGATTCTAATTCCTTTATTTTCAATAATGACCATGTTACAACTCGTATTTAATTTGGGTCAGTGCTCTTAATATAATAAAATAATTATATCGTGTTTTATTTTAATTAGGCGCTAAAATAATTTTTAATATACTGTAGATATTTTTGTGTGTAAGTGTAATTCTGGTATTGATCGGCTTTTTGTTTTATGATCACGAAATCATTATCTAAGGAATTTTTTTCTGAGGCCAAGTTTTGCTTCTAGTCCTTCCTATTGTTTGAACTTCAAACATTATTATTAATTCTTAGGCCGACACTAATATTTTCGTTAAAATTAGGTCTTCATAATTCATCCGATACTTGGGTAAATGACTAATATACCTTTACTCTTAATCTAATTACATCGCTTGTAGATTATAATGTATATGTGTTTGTAAGTACACGTGATCTTCAGTATGTGAGTTTTTATTTATTTATTTATACCTAGTTCACCTCTTGGGTGTTCCTTCGTAGTGTAATGACTAGCAAGCTAGTCTCACAAGTCCATCTATACATATATCAAGGGCAGTTGTGTGAATCTGTAGGTCCAGAGGAAACTTCGAGATTAAAACAATTAACGACAAAGTAAATATATATACACATCAATATCACCAGGGCTTGGTTTTTGAGCAAAAATAATAGAGCTTTGATTGATATTCGTGAAGATAATTAAAAAATAAAATCTAAATGATAATTTTTTTTTCATTTAATATTTTAGATAGTAGACATTAACATTTTTTTCAGAGTAGCTGGATCAATGCAAGGTCTATTTTTTTACATAGAGATTCAAATGTTGCATCCCACAATGATTCAACTCACGATTCAGTAATAATGGATCTGGGGACTAACTTAAAAAATCCCGCTCTGCCCAGGCGATGCCGGGTAGCCGCTGCTAGTACATATATAAAGGGCTGTTGTGTGAATCTGTATGTCCGGAGGAAACTTTGAAATAAAACAATTAACGACAAAGTAAATATATATATACACATTAAATATCACCAGGGCTAGGTTTTTGAGCATAAATAATGAAGATTTTGTTTATATTTGGGAAGATATTTAAAAAATTAAAATTTGTATTGTAACAGAAGGTAATTGAAATATGATGTTGATTGATTGAATTAATCGCCTGATTTATATTGTATTTTTTTATTGTAAATTATTGAATTAAAATGTCTTACTATATTGATATATATTTACATGGGGATTTTGTGGGGCATCCAGTGAGGATCAAACTTGTGATAAGTTATAATGGATCTGCAAGACTAACTTTTAAAAATTCCCTCTACCTAGGCGACGCTGGGTAGCCACTTCTAGTTACTACTGAATAGCGAATTTGATTCTGAATGGATTCCCCATACTTGGAATATTGTGTCACATATTACCCGTGGCGAACATTGTACACATGTATTTTTGTGGGATCTTACCATTCTGTTGCTGATACAGGATTGTGAGCGCATCAAGGCCACAGAGGAAGAGAATTGGGAAAGAAAGTGAAAGAGAAGAAGAAGGAAATAGAGAGGGTAAAGAGAATTGAGAAAGAAAGTGAAATAGAAGAAGAAGGAAATAGAGAGGGTAAAGAGAATTGAGAAAGAAAGTGAAATAGAAGAAGAAAGAAATAGAGAGGGTAAAGAGAATTGAAAGAAAGTGAAAGAGAAGAAGGACATAGAGAGTGTAAAGAGAAGAAGAAGGAAATAGAGAGGGTAAAGAGCATTGAGAAAGAAAGTGAAAGAGAAGAAGGGAATAGAGAGGGTAAAGAGAAAAAGATGGAAATAGAAAGGGTAAAGAGACTTGTGAAAGAAAGTGAAAGAGAAGAATAAGGAAATAGAGAGGGTAAAGAGAGTTGAGAAAGAAAGTGAAAGAGAAGAAGAAGGAAATAGAGAGGGTAAAGAGAAGAAGAAGGAAATAGAGAGGGTAAAGAGAATTGAGAAAGAAAGTGAAAGAGAAGAAGAAGGAAATACAGAGGGAAAAGAGAGTTGAGAAAGAAAGTGAAAGAGAAGAAGAAGGAAATAGAGAGAGTAAAGAGAAGAAGAAGGAAATAGAGAGGGTAAAGAAAATTGAGAAAGAAAGTGAAAGAGAAGAAGAAGGAAATAGAGAGGGTAAAGAGAAGAAGAAGGAAATAGAGAGGGTAAAGAGCATTAAGAAAGAAAGTGAAAGAGAAGAAAACGGAACTAGAGAGGGTAAAAGAGAAACCGAATAAATTAATTAGAGAGTGAGGGAAAATGTCACACGAAAAAAAACCTGAAGTAATTAGTGTGAAACAATTAACCTAATACAATTGAAAAAGTAAAAATAGAATAATACTAAAAAAAAATTTAAAAAATCTCAATAAATCGAGTAATTGATTGTTTTCGTTCGAAGTTAATTATGTTAAAGCATCGCAGGGGATTGGGTGCAGTGACAAGCCGGGCTTATCACATTCATTACTCACCACTTCCAGCGTTCGATCATATGATGAGCTAGCTTAATCCGCCATTATCATCAGCTTAGTTAACTCTTTGCCTACCAAATTTACCCCACGGCTGCACCAAATTTTCTAGGTATTTTTTTTTTTTACCTGTATTGTGATGGGATATTTTACAGTTCGCTGGCTATTCATCTCAGAAATTCTTCTATTCAAATACAGTTAAGTAAAAGCAAAGTCGTCGGGGTGGCCTAAAGTCGGTATCAGCCAATCAGCGAGGGAGTCTATCTCCTTTTCCCTAGCGCTAGACCAAGGAGATTGTTTTTGCGTCTGAGGTGGAGCGCCACACCTACCAACAGCTCCTCACTTTACCGCATAGATCCCTATGCTACTCATACACTGAGTTGATATAGATATATTATTTTCATTTTCCTGATGTATATATATATATTCATTTCTTCCGATATATATATATATATATATTATATATATATATATGTGTGTGTGTGTGTGTGTGTGTGTGTGTGTGTGTGTGTGAAAGGTAAAAGGGATATGAATCAGACAATATGTGTAGAAAGTTTGTAGAAAAAACAAGATGTTAAAAATGTTTTGCTGACAGAAATCTGTTTCGACCATATGAAGAGGTCTTTATCAAAGCAACATTGTAAACGGAAAGACGAAATAAATATAGCATTAATCACAAGGCCCAGAACGCTCTCGATCAGGACCGGAATTTTCAAAAAATTTGAGCTTATTTAATGATAAAAATGCTTATAATTTTTAAAAATAAAATTTATTTTATTTTTAACATAGAACACACATTTTTAAAACATTTTTGAAAATTCCGATCCTGATCGAGAGCGTTCTGTGCCTTGTGATTAATGCTATATTTATTTCGTTTTTCCGTTTACAAGGTTGCTTTGATAAAGACCTCTTTATATGGTTGAAACAGATTTCTGTCAGCAAAACTTTTAACATCTTGTTTTTTCTATAAACTTTCTACACACACACACACACACACACACACACATATATATATATATATATATATATATATATATATTTGATCTATTCAAATAAAGTCCTATTATCATTGTAATCTTCCTTCTGCTCAATTATAATGAACTAATCATCAATGAACAAGGCACACACGAATGTTTAGTATACATTACATGTAACAATGACTTCGGTATCAGCCAATCAGCTAGGGAGTCTATCCCCTTTTCAATAGCGCTAGACCAAGGAGATTGTTTTTGCATCTGAGGTGGAGTGCCACACCTACCATCAGCTCCTTTCTTTACCACACAAATCCCCGTGCTACTCATACGCTGAGTTGGGGAGGGTCGGTATCGAACTAGGAACCTTGTGGTTTCTAGCCGAAAGTTTTACCGACTGAGCTAATCTGGCTCTTCTACATGTAACAATAAAACAACGTAATACATATATCCACAAAGAGATTAATTATATATTGTATACCCTACCTATGAACATTAATGGCTATGTCCTATTCCTTATAAATAGGGGACTATTATGCTGACTGGGTAGTCTGATACCACTAGCAGTGGTTTACCTTCTCCATACCGTTGGCGAGTATTGTAATTTTGTTAATGTTTAAAAAAATCCATTTCATTTCCAACCTCCGTTTGGTTATTTCTCAATTAGTAATCTTTGTTAGGTTACAACGTTTACTCATCTGTCAGTGTCATATTTATTTTCACCAGTGCCCGTCTATAGTATTAATCGCCAAATCAGGGAGAGAGATAGGGAATTAGAGCTGTTGTTTAAGACAAGACAGTAAGTAAGACAGTGAAAGCGGACGACTATCGTACACCAAAACCTCGTTCTTATATTTTCTTTTTCGTTCGGCGTTTCATTCTTCTCTCAGAAAGCTTCTTCTTTTTTTTCAATATCATAACGATTTTACTTAATAATTAATTTTGCCTAATTAACTCGATTCACGTCAGCATAGAACTTAAAATATCAGCTGATTCTTTGCATTTCATATCTTTCATTTGTAAACAATACTTTAAATCTCGGATTGTTTTCATTCCGAAAAATAGTTGTAAACAATACGTTAGATATCGGATTGTTTTAATTCCAAAAATATTCCTTTAACATTCTTTTTTTTTTTTCTTTTTAGTTTAGACCCTAAATTATAGACTATATATTACTCAAAGAATTAATTTAGATCCTTAATTATTTTACAAATTATGCACAGTGTACTACGGATTCTTTCGAATAAAATTCCTCAGACCTGAATTCAGAGTTTTTCTTCTAGACCAGTTGTCTTACCAAAGCTAAAGAACCCAGTTTATCCTACTATTATCCTGCCAATAGCTGGAGGGAGAAGAAAAGGATTTATGTCTTTCCTAAGCATAGGCTAAGTAAATCACAGACTCACCGGACCCATTTCCTTACGACAATAACAGTTAAGCTATGTCTGTACATGTAATACTAATTTGCATATCTTATTATAATGGAGATTGTGTGTTTTTCTGTCTGTAACCGAAACTATATTCCTACTCAAGTCACAATTCTCTTAGTTATTGACATCACATTCTCCATGATTTTATTTTTATCTAAACCTCAATTATTAATAAAATTGTCTTATATTATTAATACTGTTAACTATGTCTACATACTAACAACATGCAATTATATTTATATATACAACAAAATAGCGGTTTACAGTGTGAACGGGAAGGCTAATTTGCATATTAATATTAAAAAATCGAATTTAATAAATATGTGCTTAGTATTATTGATTTCTAACTGTTTGGTTTTATTTTAATGAATATAAGCAAAAATCTCTTCAATGAATCGTAAATGAAATCCATTAACAAGAAAAAATAACTGTCATTTTATTCTTTACTTCCTCTTTTAACTAAATAGTTAAATTAGAAAAAATAACAATGAAAGACGGGAGTGATGGAAGAGTAAGTTTCAGTTGTTCTATCTTTTAATTATATCCCCCTCTGTTTCAAATCTTTTTATCTGTATTCTTATTTAGTTTCATTAGCCTTTCAAATTTAATACGATATTTCATTACATTAAAACTTAAATACATATATTTGCTAGTATATATAATACAACTAAATACACCGAATGAATGAAATAAATAAATACAATTACTGAAAAGAATGTATTTATTACTTTACGATAAGCAATAAGAAAACCTTATGTAAAATCCTGCTGAGAGCGAAGAAGAAAGGTAAATACATTAAAAACGCTTGAGCTCTTGAGTGGGGTAGGTCTGAAGGTAGAGAAATTGTCCGTCCTGTTTCCTTTTCCTTTTTACCCCTTTTATAAATACATCAATCTCATTCTTCAATTTCCGCGTAAGCACACTTTACACTCCTATGTAGATAGGTTGATGTTGGTTGGTTGGATCCTGCAGCATGTCAACACTTTTTGTTAGTTATTTTATGCAACATTATTTTCAAATTCCTTCTTGTTTGGCATTCATTTTCTTTTCGATCTCATTTTCTAAAAGAAAGTTTTAAAACAATTTTTAAAAATATCTATCTGACCTATAGATGAGACCCTAACAGATACTGACACTTTGGGTCTAAGTGGACCTGGGAGTAATGGCGATGAAGCGGCATTCTACACTTCTACCCAGAGCTCCAGCATTTGAACCTTACCACTAGATGTCGCTTAGCGTCATGCCCCGGACACTAAGATCCTCAGCCACCTCCATTTCGGACATATGATAAAAAGGGTTGGGAGTTTGCCATAAAAGTAATACGATCGGGACAATCATTTAGGCGCTAGGGATTGACGTAATTGATCGGTAATGGTCAAAACTTGCAAATCGATCGGAAAATTAGGGTGACCCAGAAAAAACAGAACCCACAATTTTTTTTAATAAAGCTGTTAATTTTAACTAGGGGGTTTTAGGGTTAGGGTTAGGGTTGGGGCTTAGGGTTAGTTTAATGGGAAAATAAATAAATAATTTGGGTTTGTTTTTTCTGGGTCACTCTGTATACAGTGTGACCCAGAAAAAAACAGGACCCACAAATTTTGTAATATAACTGTTAATTTTAACTAGGGAGGTTAGGGTTAGGGTTAGGGTTTAGGGTTAGGGTTGGGGTTTAGGTTATTAGTTTAATTGGAAAATAAATAAATAATTTGGGTTCTGTTTTTACTGGGTCACCCTGTAATATGTTTTAATTTTCCGACCGATTTGCAAGTTCAGCCCGGATGTGATCTCTCCGACAATCCATCTAGATCATGTAAAAAGTCGACTACAGGGCGGCCTAAAGTCGGTATCAGCAAGTCAGCGAGGGAGTCTATCCCCTTTTCAATAGTGCTAGACCAAGGAGATTGTTTTAGCATCTGAAGTGGAGCGCCACACCTTCCATCAACTCCTTACTTTACCGCACAGATCCCTGTGCTACTCATACGCTGAGTTGGCGGGGACCGGTATCGAACTAGGAACCTTGTGGTTTCTAGCCGAACGCTCTACCGACTGAGCTAAAAAGCAGATAAATTCTCTCTCTCTCTCTCTCTCTCTCTCTCTCTCTCTCTCTCTCTCTCTCTCTCTCTCTCTCTCTCTCTCTTCTCTTCTCTTCTCTTCCGCTCTCTTTAGTTTGCTATAGTTTCTTTTGTTTAATGGTATATCAAACGAGAGTTATTTAATGCCAAAGCCATCTTTTTAGAAAGTCAGTAATGGTACTATTTAATGCTTAGCTGGGGTATAAAGAGGGTCATACCTTTCCCAAAGGTATTAGTCCGAAAGTAAACAAATAACGCGTGTCTGAAATTGAAATTTGATATCACAGTCCAGCATGTTTAACCAGTATGCCACGGGTTGGGGGAACCTCTATTCAGTAGTGGTACTATTTAACCCTTAGCTGGAGGATAAGTAGGTTCATACCTTTCCCAAGCGTATTAGTCCGAAACTAAATGTAATAGTGCGTCTGGAATTGAAATTTAATATTACAGCCCAGCATATTTGCCAGTATACCACCAGGACCCCTCTCACTTTATTCTCTTTAATGGATACTCTTAACCCTAAGCGCTTGCTACCTCGTTTAGTAAAAGCATAAAAACGTATGTTCTTTTATATTTAACTTTGCTTATACCCTCAGTGGGATATTCTTACCCTTACAAGGATATATATATATATATATATATATATATATATATATATATATATATATATATGTGTGTGTGTGTGTGTGTGTGTGTATAGAAAGTTTGTAGAAAAAACAACAAGATGTTAAAAGTTTTGCTGACAGAAATCTGTTTCGACCATATGAAGCGGTCTTTATCAAAGCAACATTGTAAACGGAAAGACGAAATAAATGTATCGTTAATCTCGAGGCACAGAACGCTCTCGATCAGTACCGGAATTTTCAAAAATGTTTTTAAAAAATGCATATTTTATGTTAAAAATAAAATAAATTTTATTTTTTAGAAATTATAAGCATTTTTATCATTAAAAAAAGCTCAAAAGAGTTTGCTGTAAAAGTGTATATAGATATAAAAAAAAAGTTCAGGAAAATGTTCCGGCTACAAAAGAAAGTTTAAAAAATATAATAAGTCCAACAGTACAATAGATGAAGATGGAAAATTTCAAGAATCTGTAATGATGACAAATTCGAGATCCTTATTATATTCGAAATTTGAGCCTCCAGTGATATAATTTAAATAATTTTCGGATTCATATACATTTTACCTTTCATATGTATATATATATATATATATACTCTTTGGTGGGTACCAAGGCCTTTGGTACTAGGATGATTCTAAGCTGGTCCTTACTTCCAAATGTATGGTGTTGCAAAATCCAGGTCCGATTTGAGTGCTCCATGTTTACTTTTTTATAAACAGAGCAAAGTAAATTGTAAAGAAAAAAGGCTTAGAGACCGGGTATTAAGCGATTATGGTCCATTTCCACCTGTGGGTATCTGATCACCCTCGAGTTTCCTCAGATCACTTTTCAATAAAGATAGTGATCTGAGGAAACTCGGAGGGTGATCAGATACCCACGGGTGGAAATGGACCCTAATCGCTTAATATCCGGTCTCTAAGCTTTTTTACTTTACAAATATATATATATATATATATATATATATATATTATATATATATATATATATCGGACCACTGCGCACGAGTAGAATGTGACACAAGGTCAATTTCTTAAGCGGAGTTTAACTTCTAGACCGGATATCTAACCAAGGTTAAAGAGCCCAGTCTATCTACCCATACCTGGAGGGAAAATACTTGGATACATACCTTTCCCAAGGGTATTAGCGCCATATGAAATGTAAGCAGACTCGTTAGAGGATTTGAACTCTGGTTGACGATTCCATTTCATATGCCTTTAACCATTACACCACGCCCCTTCATCAAGGATACAGATATATAGATAACTAAATGCCGTTACCTGGTAGGTAGAGGAAGATTCAAAAATGGTCTCGCAGATCAATTCTTACTGAATCACATGTTGGATCCTCGTTACATGGCCCATAAAAATCACCACGTAAACAAGACCTGGTTTTAATCCGGCCAGATAGTAGTGGATATATATATATATATATATATATATATATATATATATATATATATATATATATATATAACTTAATTCTGCTGAAGGAATTTGCTATTGAAATTATTATTTATTTGCAAAATCTGCCTGAAGATTCTATAGTCATTTTGAGTTTCTGGTCGAAAAAAACATTATAACAGATGACAGTTTGTTAAATCTGTCTTTCTTTGAGAGTTATATATATATATATATATATATATATATATATATATATATATATATATATATATATATATATATATATAAGAAATAACAAAAGACTTAGAGATTTAGCATTATAGTCTATTTCAGGGAGCTTAGACAAATAGTCTAACTCTCCCGACTCATCAGATGAGTCGGGAGAGTTAGACTATTTGTCTAAGCTCCCTAAAATAGACTATAAAGCTAAATCTCTAAGTCTTTTGTTATTTCTTTACTTATATATTTGCTCTGTGACTCTAACATTAAGAGCACACATTGAGCTCTCAAACTGCGACAGGTTTTTTAAATAAAACTCTTGTGTCGTAAGGAAGATTTATTCTCTGGACTTTTGGATTATATATATATATATATATATATATATATATATAAATATAATAGATAAATTGTTCTAGAATTACGCGACAACAGACAAGGATTATACTACTCTCTAATGGCGGATCAGCGGAAAAACGATTAAAATTTATGCTACATCTTACAACTTCAAGAAAGAATAAAACATTATGTCACAAGGGATCTCCCCTATAAAATTGCTTTCAAGTTTAAAAAAAAGTCGTCATGGTGCCCTAAAGTAGGTATCAGCCAGACAGCGATGGAGGCTATCCCCTTTTCACTAGCGCTAGACCAAGCAGATTGTTTGCGTTTGAGGTGGAGCGCTACACCTACCATCATTTACTCCTTACTTTACAGCAGAGATCCCTGTGGGACTCATACGTTGAGTCGGCGAGGGCCGGTATCGAACCAGGAACTTTACGGTTCCTAGTCGAACAGTCTACCGAGAGAGCTAAACCGGCCATTGAAAGCCTACAGGAATTTTTAAAAAAATTGTTTAATATTGAAATAGATCAATAAGTAGGCCTGAGCCTATTCTAGTAGTAACCAGGTTTTAATTCAGAGTTTTCTTACTTCTAGAAAGGTTGCCTAACCAAGGTTAAACAGCCCAGTGTGACCTACCATTTACCCATAACTGGAGGGAGAATAGTTGGATTCATACTTTCCCAAGGGTATTAGCGCTACGTGAACTGTGGCTGAGGAATTTAATACGGATCGACGAGTCCATTTCCCACGACTCTAACCAGTACACCACCGCGCTTCCCATGAGTTTTCCTTCTCCTAGACTGGTTACCTAAACAAGGTTAAAGAGCCCAGTTTGTCCTTCTATGCACCCATGAATCTTTTTTTCTTCTTTTTCTTTTTTATATTGAAATAGATCAATAAGTAGGCTTGGGTCTATTCTAGTAGTGACCGGGTTTGAATGTTGTATACCCTTTTCTTTACTTACTTCTATTCTTCTTCTGACGTCTTTTCTATCTTACGTCTTCTTCTAACATCTCTTTTAGCGTCTGGACTTCGTCTTGGTGGTCGGTCGCACTTAACTCATTTCTTCTTCTAGATCAGTCTTGTTACCAAGACATTCACCAACCACAAAACGGCGTTATTTTCTTAAGCTTTTATTTACTTATTATTTTACTTAACTAAACATTTCATGTAACTAACATAGCGCGCGTATGCAGTGAGTTCCAGTTAAGGCAGGACATCTTCTCTGCCCGATGTCAAACTGAAAACTGAGGACCCAACCAGGTCCCACGTGACTTCACGTATTTCGCGGGCTTTCTGTACTATTCCATGGAAAGTCCCGCCCGTGATATGAAAAGGGCCTCCCTTTAGAAATACAGGGGATTGACAATAATCTCATGCAACTATATAGATTATGTAACATGATTTCAGTGTTTTGTTTCTCCTAGAAAGGTTGCCTAACCAAGGTTAAAAAGCCCAGTCTGCCCTACTATTTACCCATAACTGGAGGGAGAATAGTTGGATTCATATCTTCCCAAGGGTATTAGCGCTATGTGAACTGTGGCTTCGTCCAGGAATTGAACTCGGATCGACGAGTCCATTTACTACGAATCTAACCAATCGTAACAAATACTTTGGTTTATTCCACGCTGACAAAGAAACCTGTGTCATAGAGAAAATCACGAGGAAGGTGACTTAAGTAACAAAATGGATAATCAATCAAAGAACAGGAACAGGAAGAGATAGAACCCCCAACCCCGGAATTTAAAAAGAAAGATTGAAGAGAAATAGGACGGGCCATTTTTTTTGAAGAAGAGAAAGCTAAGCGGACAGGAAACAGAATGCGGGTTGATGAAGATGCAAGTAGGTGTTGATAATACATTGCCGGGACCGGGTTGATGGCTGTGTATTTAATACTTTCGTCATGGTGGATGGTGTTCTTTCGTCTTTCGCTCAGCCTGTTTAATCAAGTCAACAGATTGATATCAACTGTGATCACGCTCCGGCTGAGCAGCGGAACGACAGGCGAGAGGACGGGGAGGTGGCTAAGAAAGCAGTTAAGCTCTTAGCCTGTCCAGGGCTGGGAAGGTGGGTTGGTCTTTGTCAGGAAAATAGATAAAAACCAAAAAAAACGATGAAAACAATAGATTAATAAAAGACGCTATTTTACAAGTAAAACAGACATTATAACACACACACACACACACATATATATATATATATATATATATATATATATATATGTTGATTGTGTATAAACCTTGTTCTTGGGAACATTGTTTTTTGCTATTATGAAGCATGGAAATAAGCAAGTAAAAAAATTAAAAAAATAAAAATAACAGAACAAAAAAACAGAGTTTCAATGTCCAGCTATTCTATCTCTGGTTCGATTTATTCCGATATTTCAGGTGAATATTCACCCTTTATCAAGGTATAAAGACTGTGTGGGGAAAAGTGAAATGCATCATATGTATATATATATATATATACTGGCAGGATCTGTGTATATACCACAGTACGATATTTCAATTATTGCAACGTTTGATATGTTTATTTAAGAACTATTGCATAAGAGTTCAATATGAAAAAAAGTATAATAATCTTGGTTTTAGTCTCTCTTAGTCTTTTTTGTTATTTCTTTCGTTCTTTTCATCTTTTATTAAGATCAATTGAAAGAGATTAGCGTTATCGTTTCCGCGCGCTTACCTCTTCTATCTATCTTTCCCTTACACTCTTTCTTTCTTTCTTTCTTTCTTTGTGGTTATATTTTTTTTCTGTGTAGCAATTATTTTTCTTCCCTTACTTTCTTTATAATTAAAACGGAATGGTCCATTATTTAGCTGAGGTGATGGAATTCATAAGAAAGAAGAATTCAATGGAAAAGCAACACAAGATAATCAGGTTTTACATTTTTACATTTAATCTGGAACGGTTTGGACGGAGTTATTTTTAACCAGAGGGTGTTGCAAGATGATAACGTTCGAAAAATTAAGGAACAAGTGTATTGATATATAGATATAGATATTAGGTATCTGTAAAAGTCTCCAGCGATAAAAAAAAATAAGAAAAGAAACAATTTGAAACTGTGTTGATAGATTTTAAGAAAGAACAGTGTAATATTATCTTAAATCTGTATTTTATTCACTTCATATTATATTGCATCGGTTAATAGGTTATTTATTAAATAATATACATGAGAACATGATTCATTTATCAAAAATATATCAATCTAATTACTCATTTTATATTAAAATATATCACATGAATTAAAATCAAATATTCATCGGTTAATATAATAGATACTGTTGACCAATTATTATATTCAGAGAAATTGTAATTCGATTCAACTAATAGAAAGTTTTGATTCTCTCTCACACACACACACACACACACACACATATATATATATATATGTATGTATATATATATTTTATATATCTATATATATATAGAGAGAGATAGATAGATAGATAGATAGATGAAGAAACATTTAGGTACTCATCAAATGATACATTTATTTCGGCATTTACAAATTGTTGTCAAGTCTGACAAGGCCAACAGGCCGAAATAAATTAATCTTAAGTTTGTACATGCGTTTGGTTATATTTTACTCTCTCTCTCTCTCTCTCTCTCTCTATATATATATATATATATAATATATATATATATATATATATATATATATATATATATATATAAAGCGACAGATTAGCTTTATCGTTTCCGCGCGCTTACCTCTTCTATCTATCTTTCCCTACACTCTTTCTTTCTTTCTTTCTTTGTGGTTATATTTTTTTATGTGTAGCAATTATTTCTCTTCCCTTACTTTCTTTATAATTAAAACGGAATGGCGACCATTCTGATTATTAAGATCCTTGTCGTCATCGTAGGGTTTCAGTTGTTCTGTTATTCACAGAATCCAGTTGGTAATCCTAGTCTGTAGGTTTCCTTGTAATATATAAACCCAAGTTATCAGTGAGTTGGTTATCCTAGTCTGTAGTTTTCCTCTGGTGTTAATCCAAATGATAGTCTTGCTGGCAGAAAGTTCAACCAGTAATTGATTTGGGACAGTTGCAAATGCTTTCTGTCATCATCTCTTATAGGCCAATTTTATCATAAGAATTGATGATATTTTATCCTTCTTGAGAGAAATAAAAATATGACAAAAATTGTGAATCAGATATAAAATGCATCTACGAAACTACGAAAATACACCTGTAAAGGAAACTTCAGTACCAACTTTTACCTCACACTCTAACAGTTTTGGAATTAAATAACCCACAGGGTTGATATGTCATTAAATAAACCAAACCAAACCAAACCATACCAATTCACTTTGTTGATTTACTTATGTTTTTAAGATATCTAACAGATTGAGTTAATCATTTCCCAGATGAGAAGTACACTTTATCACCGTCACCACCACTACACCATCACCAGCAGCATCCTCATCCCCACCACCATCATCCTATTAGCCCTGACATTTTAGCTAAGCACTCAAATCTCTCTTCATTTAGAGTGTACAACTTTTCTTTCTTGACTCTCTTTTTTAAAGTAACAGCTCTTCCTTAATTTCTCCAAATCATATTTTCTTTTCGGACCATATGACCTTTAGGCACCCCTTTTGCGATCTCGATTCGCGGGAACATTTTTTTCATTTACATCGTCAAAATCCGGTTAATTGTTAACAGGCAATATTTAGAGTTTTTTTTATATTATAAAACTAACCCCTAACCCTAACCCCTAACTCTAACCCCAAACAAACAACCGGATTTTGACAGTGTAAACGAGAAAAATGTCCCCACGAATCGAGATCGAAAAAGGGGTGCCTAAAGGTCATATGGTCCTTCTTTTCTTTTCTTTACATTGTTAATCTCGGTCGAAATTAAGCAGCTGTGAAACTGCTCAGTACTTAATTCGGTGCTCGCTTAAGCAATAGCAGGTAATGTAAGCAACCTGAGTCCTTTCTTTATCAGAATGGCTAGATTCCTCATTAAATTACCCGAAACGGATTGATATGCCGGAAAACAACAACAATGCTTATTGGGGGCCACTTAAGCAATAGCAGGTACTGTAAGCAACCCGAGTCCTTTGTTTACCAAAAACGACTTGATTCGGCATTAAATGTTCCGGAAAGAGTTGATATACTAGAAAATAAAAACAATGCTGAATTTAGTGATCACTTAAGCAGCAACAGGTACTGAGGGAAACCTGAGACCTTTGATTATCAAAATTGACTTGATTCGGCATTAAATATCCCGGAAAGAGTTGATACACTGAAAAATAACAATAATGCTTAATTGGGTGATCACTTAAGCAATAGCAGGTAATGTAAGCAACCTGAGTCCTTTCTTTATCAGAATGACTAGATTCCGCATTAAATTACCCGAAACGGATTGATATGCCGGAAAACAACAACAATGCTTAATTGGGGGACCACTTAAGCAATAGCAGGTACTGTAAACAACGCGAGTCCTCTGTTTACCAAAAATTACTTGATTAGACATTAAATGTCCCGGAAAGAGCTGATATGCTGGAAAACAATAACAATGCTTAATTTGGTGATCACTTAAGCAACAGTGGGTACTGTAAGCAGCCCGAGTCCTTTGTTTACCAAACATGACTTGATTCGGCATTAAATGTCCTGGAAAGAGTTGATATGCCGGAAAACAATAACAATGCTTAATTTGGTGATCACTTAAGCAGCGGCAGGTACTGAGGAAAACCTGAGACTTTTGATTATCAAAATAACTTGATTCGGCATTAAATGACCCGAAAATGATTGATATGCCGTAAAAGAAAAAACGACCAAAAACACTCTCCCAGTGACGTCCCTTGTTTATGACATTTATATGTTCCATTTCTTGTCTCTTTCACGTTTCCTTGTTTTTCTCCATGATCTTTTACAGTCATGCACTTCCTTTACTCCTCTCACCCTGTCTCACCTTCTCTCTTATTTCTATGAATGGTTACATGTCTCTCGATTTTAGTGGCCATCCTTTAGGCTACAAACAAGAGCGCTTGTCCAGCGGAAATCCTTGGTAAAGAATCCTTTGGTTGTTCCTTGGTGCTCCTCAGTATTGCAAGTCCTTTGTCAATGATTGCAAATGGACGTCTCTCATTATCAGTTATTAAGTAGTCAACCAGCCACGCAGTCGGGCTGTTGATTGGCTGAGGTTTAAAACACGTGACTCGCTTAGTCTATAAATTCAAGTGGTGTATATAAATCTAAGTAGTGCACACCTTAGATACAAAAAAATTCGCACACTCTCTTCAAGTTGTTTAATAATTTCTCTCTCTCTCTCTCTCTCTCCTCTCTCCTCTCCCCCCTCTCTCTCTCGCTCTCTCTCGCTCTCTCTCTCTCTCTCTCTCTCTCTGTCTGACTCTCTCTCTCTCTCTCCGTCTCTCTCTCTGTTTCTTTTACTCTTCCCCCACCTGTTTTCTATGAATTTTCACACCCCTATACTTTCTCCTTTTATCTCTCCCTCTTTCTCTCTCTCTCTCATACCCCCTCTCTCTCTCTCGCCGTCTTTCTCTAGTCTCTTTTAGTCTTTACCCCTTGTTTTCTATGAATTTTTACACCCCTCAATTTTCTCCCTTTATCTCTTCCTCTCTTTTTTTCTCTCATGCCTCTTCTCTCTATCAATGGTCTATCTATTTCCCGTAATTCTGTAAATTCGATACCCCCATCTCTCACTCTGTCTCTCTGTCTCTCTCTCTCTATGTGTATGTATATATATTATATGTCCCAATACCCGATAGGGCTCTCTAGGGACGATTTAAATTAATTTCACCGCCAGCATAAAGTAATGATCTTCTGTTGTTTATAGACTGGATTTCTCTGTTGATCCTAAATATATAAAAAAATGTATGTATTTAGTAGTTTAAACATCGCTCCTTAATGGCAGCTGTCAAATGTTAACGAATCGGGCTGATGAAATATTAGTAAGATTTCGCTCCTGGTCGCAGGTAGCTGCTGTGTCTAGCTACACTGAAGAGACGTGAAACGTCGAAACACGGTGTCTGTAGATGACTTTATATATATATATATATATATATATATATATATATATATATAATGCGAAGATCCATAAAAAACAAGAGCGAAATAGTAAAATATATAGACGTTTGTTATATATATATATATATATATATATATATATATATATATATATATATATATATATATATATATCAATTGAATTATTTAGTCGATTTAACCCTGATTGATTGATTCAGTGAATTTAACCCTGAAGATCCTTATGATGAGACTTAAGTAGGTTATTCCTGTGTATACCATTATAATAATAAATTCACTCTACTTACGTTTTGAGGACTTTATATTTGTTATATCATTCTAACCATTGTTGCCAATTTCACCGGTAAGCCACCATTTTCCTATAAAATCTATATATATATATATATATATATATATATATATATATATATATATATATATATATATATATATATATATATATATATATATATCACGCAAACGTTTGTATTTTTTTACTATTTCGCTCTTGTTTCTTATGGGTCTTCGCATTAATTCCCCCCCCTCTCTCTCTCTCTCTCTCACACACACACACACACCACACACACACTCACACACACAACTTGTCTATCTCACTCTTTCCCATTGAACCTTTACAGGACACTCACTCCCTGTCCTCTCTCTCTCTCTCTCTCTCTCTCTCTTCTCTCTCTCTCTCTCTCTTCTCTCTCTCGTCTCTCTTTTGTCTCTTTTATTCTCCCCCCCTGTTTCTATGAATTTTCACACCTCTCTACTTTCTCTCTTTATCTCTCATACCCCTCTCTCTCTCTCTCTCTCTCTCTCTCTCTCTCTCTCTCTCTCTCTCTCTCTCTCTCTCTCTCTGACTCCTTCACTTTTTTGCCTCTTGTTTTTCTATGAATTTTCCCATGTCCTCATTTGCTCACCAGCTTTTCACACAACGTTTATCCACTCTTGAGTAATAACAGTTAATGGTTCTATCTAATTAAATACTTTCATAAAGAAGAGTAAATATTATTAGACAACTCGTGAACGCTTTGGGTTCTTGTTGTGATAATGGTCCATGATGATACTGATGCTTCTTTTTAGGAAGGAGTGAAGACTTTTAATGAGTATTTAATGGTTATCTAGGTGCATTCAAGAATTTGGTTGATTAAGAAATGACGGTCATCGTGCAATTTAAACTGGAAATAACATTATTCTCTTAAAATTTCATCGGTCTCTCCTCTCTCTCTCTCTCTCTCTCTCTCTCTCTCTATATATATATATATATATATATATATATATATATATATGTATGTATCTTCTCCAATAGCTCATATCCACCCTGTCGGCTGGGGCGTTAGAATGCCCGACTGCACCTCTGCAGAGGGGTAAGACTCCCCCATGGGGCCAGCCGTTGGCCGTGGCGACCGTGATGCTTAAGGATAGAGCCCAGGAGGATGAGCAGTTCATGACATGCAATACACCATTTTGGCCCTATCTTGGGCTAGACGGGCGGTCGAAGAGGCCCTAGCGCCTATATATGATTTTCCAACCCTATTGCCCTTATGGCAAGCCCCAACCCCTTTTTATCATATGGGTGCTAGAAGGCGGTGGCTGCGGGTCTGCATGTCCTGGAATGGCGTTAAACTCTATCTGATGGTGAGTTTCCAGTTTTGGAGGTTTGGGGAATGTGGAGCACCCCTCATCACCATTGCTCCCTGGTCCACTCTGACCCGGAGTGTAGTACCTGTTAGGGTCCCATCTATGGGTTAAATAGAAAAATTATTTATAAAAAAATTGTATTATTCATTAAGAATTGATTTATTTCAAAACTTTATCGGCATTAAATGACCCACTGAGGTTGATATGCCGTAAAACAAAACAAACCAAATCTTATACTATTAACTGATTAATATTAATTTGATGCTTCAAAAGAAGAAGAAGAAGAAGAAGAAGAGAAGAAGAAGAAGAAGAAGAAGAAGAGGTTCATTAAATAAAGAGAAAAAAAATTGGAAAATGAGATATCCCATGCCGAGAGAGAAAAAAGAGTGTAAGAAGGACATTGTAGTCTTTCCATAGAAAAAAAAACGGAGCATGCTCTGAAATTTCAATTCATCACCTTTTGACGGCTGGAACAAGTGAACCTCTTATTTAGAGGGCACTGAGATTAAGGAGTGTTTGATAGATTAGTCTATATTACCTTCGCAGTGGGTTCGTCGATAGGCGCTTAATTAGAAGTTGGATGCAAGCGAAGAGAGGAATGGGAAGGTTCGAAATATAAAACAACGTGGAGTTGCCTTCATAACTACAGAGAATACTGGTATGCATATTGAGATGTTCGTGTATTCTGGGATGCTGACGTTACGTAATACACTACACAAACTCACACGCACGTGCACATACACATGCACACACCCACGCACGCACACACATACACACACATATACATATATATATATATAGGTAACATTATAGTATGTGGACTACGAAATCATGTCTCTCTTATAGTGTGTGGCCTACCATAAAAAGCATATCATATTGTTATAATAATAACTGCGAACCCTAATCCTAACCTAACCCTAACCAAACCTAAAACACTAACCCTAACCCTATTTCAGAATTTTGAATATTTTAGAATTAAATAGATCTCTAATTCATGTAAATTATGATAAATTCTTTTTTAATTATCTTAATTACTATATGCAACTTATGACTGAATTGCATTTCTTGAAATTGAATATATGTGAAAAATAATTAGTTTCAATAAATTGCCTAATACTCTTACTGAGGTAGGACACATTCAAACCGGGTAGGCCACATACTATAACATAATCAAAAAGGTAAGCCACATACTATAACTGCACCCATATATATATATATATATATATATATATATATATATATATATATATCATGTTGCGGTAGTAGCACGGACATTCATTACTCTCTCGCCTACCGTCCTTATCATTAACTGTCCTAGCGAGGTCCTCCTGGCAGCATCCAGTATCTGTGCAGAGCTGGTCAATGGAAGTCTTTGCTTGGACGGCCCACACTGACGTGCCCATGTGCTGGTTTCTATATAAGTTATTCCTTGCTTCTCCAGCAGTGTCCATCGTGTTTTTTTCGTCTTACTTAGATGGTTTGTGTGGGGCAAGTTCTTTCCTAGGCGATTATTTTAATATCGAACGCAGCATTCTATTGCACTACCATCCTCTAAGTGCTTCGTTAGGGTCCAAGTGGTACAGCTATAAAGTTTGATAACTTCACTAGAAGAATTCAAGGTGGGTGCATAAACACTGACAAGTGAGGCGTATCGACCGTTGTTGAGAGGAAGGCGCAACACCATAATTCGGTCAGACACACCTTGGGGAAACTCATCTAACCTCTGGGTTAACTCAGATTTAATTGAAAAAGCCAACTTCCGACTCGGTTTGCTTTATTAGGTTTACCCCTCCAGAAGAAGATATAAACCATCTCATTCCGACCATCCTCATCTGGGAGCCGAACTTCAGACAGCACAATGATATCTAGAGAACGTCTGTTGAACTCCCGAGCGAGTATCGCAGAACGTCTAGCAGAATGGTTGCTGTTTGCTGTGTTTTGCCTCGTTAAAATAAATACTTGCAACCGGAGGGTTCATATATTTGCTAGTTATTTTTGAAAAAGGTTAACTTTAAACACATGAATGGTTTGAAGAAGTCTTATTGTATCTAAATATTAGTTCTGAATTGAAACCATTTCAGAATCTAAGAAAATAAATGTTACGTGAACTTAGAGAAAGAAAAGTTGGTCAGCATAAAAAAGAAAATATGTCTTCAAATTGTTCAATGCGACAATGTCATTAGAAAAGAAAACAGTGAAGGAAAAACATATTATTATATACAATGTATTTATTTATTTATTGATATGAAGATCGTATTTGTATAAGAAACGGAATTATTTGAACGATGTCTGTGGCAGTTGAAGTCATATTTGTGCATTGATATTGTGTTTTCATGATAAGACAAACTCACAAGTGAATTGCCTAACGGGATTTTTTATTATTTAAGATCCATGTTTATTATTAGACAATAACGATCTGACACTTGAGATCAACATTTTGAAATAAAGGTCTTCTCTATCTATCCATTTCTCTCTCTCTCTCTCTCTCTCTCTCTCTCTCTCTCTCTCTCTCTCTCTCTCTCTCTCTCTCTATCTATCTATCTATCTATTCTAATCTATTTATATGTATCTATCTATCTCTATCTCTATCGATCTATATATATATATTTACAAGGAAATCCTGAGCATGGTATTTATTTATTTACAGTAGCAATGACACAACTGTCGCTCTAAAAATTGTCGCTCTAACTTACATTCAAACAAATATCTTGAACACAACACATTCGAATTATTTTGCAAGTTTTTAATTTTTATTTTAAATTATTCTAATGATTTTATATCATTGTCAAGAAATAAAATAAATCTATTACTAATGGAGATTCGGTCTCTATATATCTGTAACCAAAAACCACGTCACTACTTAAGTCACAATTACCAAAATCGTCATTACATTGAATAAAGAACAATTAATATTAATAAAAAAAAAAAAAAGATGTTTCTTATAATTCAACGTTTGAATCTTTTCAATTGTAATAAATAAACTATATACTATGTAAATAAATAAACTATATAAACTAAGAAATTGATTAAAAAATTGTATTACTTTAAATGGAAAAATATTTGCGAATTTTGTAATCAATTTTGAAAATTATATTTTATTCTCGCCTTTTTTCAGTAACAAGAAGTTAACTAAGATTTTACAAATAAATTTGATAGATTCGTATGGAGGCCCCAGCTATAGAGCTCTAGGGAGAGGGAATAGATATTCATTACCATTACATCCAGGTCAACTCTGATCTGGATTAGTAATACCTGTTAGGTTCCCATCTATGAGTCAAATCTTCTTATTATAATGGAGATTATGTGTTTGTTTCTCTGTAACCGAAACTATATCACTACTCATGTCACTATCCATTTAGTTATTATGCATCACATTCTCCATGAATCATTTTTACTTAAGCCTCAATTATTAATAAAATTATTTTATTATTAATCCTGATAGCCATATCTACGTACTAATAACATGCAATTGTATTTATATGTACAACAAATAGCGGTTTACAGTGTGAACGGCAAGCCTAATTTACATATTGATATTTGAAATTTGATTTTAATAAATATCTGCTTGGTATTGTTGATTTCTAATTATTTGATTTTATCTTAATGAATATGAGCAAAAATCTCGGAGATAAATCTTAAAAGAAATCAACTAACAAAAAGAAATAACTGTAATTTTATTATTTACTACCTAATTTAACTAAATAGTTAAATTAGAAAAGTTTAGCAAGGAAAGACGGGGGTGATGGAAGAGGAAGCTACTTCTGTTATATTTCTCGATTATACCCCCCACACTCTGTTTCAAATCATTTTATCTGCATTCTTATTTAGTTTCTTTAGACTTTCTAATTTAATATAATATTTTATGACATTAATACTTGCACCCGGAGGGTGCATATATTTGCTAGTAGTTTTAATAATGAGTAAAAGAATGAGATAAAAAATAATACACAACAAAAATGAATAAAACAAAAACGTCTTCCGTATAAAATAAGCCAAGGGTCGACATACCGTAAAACCCAACCAACCAACCAACCTACCAGCCAACCAGCAGCTGACTATCGAACGAGATGCGTCATTATTTTTTCAAGAGCATAGAGACGTAAGTAACAGAGTTTTCCAGAGAAGTATGTTCCAGTTCGGTCTTGAGGAAGACTTTGTGCAAGGCCAGAAAATGAATTCGTAGCCTAAATGCTTAGCTAACATAGACATCCATTTCTATCAGAACACGTGTACGTTGATTTTTTATCCATTTACTGTAAATTCCACCCAAGGCCAACCAGCTATGACCAAACGTCGACATCTTCACTTATACAAGAGTGGGCGGAGATGCTTGAATGTTTTACCTACATTGATATATGTTCACACGTGCAGAGAGAGAGAGAGAGAGAGAGAGAGAGAGAGAGAGAGAGAGACATGTGTTGAAAAGGGACGCGCATGTATTCACGCTCCACGAAATAGCCACGCTAAACACACCCGAAAAATACCCTAAGGTACGAACGTAAATGACCTTGTCTTCTTGTTTTTATGTTGCATGTTTTTCTGTCTTACTCATTCTTTCTTTCTTTCTTTCTTTCTTTCTTTCTTTCCTTTGTTCTTTTTTCTCTTTTTCTTTTTTTCTTACAGTTAAATGCTTTGTCATTCATTCATTCATTCACACAATCCTTGACTTGATTAATTTTCTTCATTTCCTTTTTTCATATATATATATATATATATATATATATATATATATATATTCATTTATTTATTTATCTTATTCTTCCTTTTTTGGCTTTGTTAGTTTTATACTGCATACGTCCCATTATATTTGTTACATTTGTTTAAAGATTCGGACCATATTACCTGTAGGCACCCCATTTTAATCTCGATTAAGAAAGGACATGTTTTTCATTTACATCGTCAATATCCGGTTGTTTGTAAGGGGTTAGAGTTAAGGTTAGGGTTAAGGGTTAATTTTATAATTTTAAAAATCTAAAAATCGTATGTTAAAACAACCGGATATTGACGGTGTAAATGAAAAACATGTCCTTTCTTAATCGAGATAAAAAAGGGGTGCCTAAAAGTTATATGGTCCAAAGATTCTATATATTTGTTGTATAAACTTTTATGAGACAGAGGTAGTACTTACTTCACGTCTCATATTGTTCTTTCTTTCTTTCGAGAGATTTATTTCGTTTCTTGATTTATTTTTTTATTTCCCTGGTGTGTTTCTCTTAAAATGCATTTCTTACTTTTATTATGTAGTGCCTTTTCTTTGGCGGTACCAAATATCTATGTTATATACTTCTCTTACTTCTTACTCTGTCGTCTACTCTTCTGACCGGCTTGGTTCTTCTATCATCTATCTTGGTCTGGTCTTGTCGTGGTGTTTCTTGGGGACTTCGGGTCTGGTTTCTGTTGCTAGGGATTTCTTATCAGAAGCCTTGTGTCATTGTTAGCTTTTAGTAATAACCACAAGACTTCGATTTACGATGATGTTACTTTATTCGTAGATCCCCAGACCAGACAATCACGCAGTGAGACTCACATCTTGCTAGCTTCGCTTCTAAGTTCTAACTCTAACTAACTGAGTTACTTACTCCTTAAACCGGAAGGGGCTTCTATCGGCTTCCGATTCTCATGATCATCCCAGAACGCAAGGTCAGAGTGAGGTCAAACGCTGTCACCAACTCTCAAGGCCATCAGCTGCACTAATATGATTTCTACACTATTGTCATAATCATTCGGTTCTAATGATTATGTAACACTTTCTTTGTCCTTTCTATCTTAGGTTTATATTTCTTTGTTTTATTGCATATCAACCTTCGCGTATTTTTAATGCTTAAGAAACCCTTGTAGAAGAACAGTAGTGGTAATATTTAACATTTTGCTTGATCTATATATTGTTCTTCTACAATATTGTTTTTCGCATTAGATAACCCAGGAAGTTGATATGCCATTAAACACGAACTGTAAAAAAGTCGTCGGGGCGACCTAAAGTCGATATCAGCTAGACAGCGAGGGAGTCTATCCCCTTTTCACTTGCGCTAAAGAGATTATTTTAGAGTCTGAGGTGGAGCGCTACACCTACCATCAGCTCCTCATTTTACCGCACATATTCCTGTGCTACTCATACACTGAGTTGGCGAGGGCTGGTATCGAACACGGAACCTTGTGATTCCAAACCGAACGCTCTACCGACTGAGCTATACCGGCCCTCGGGGTATGATGACGATAGTCGCCGACGAGTTAGATCGAACGGCTAACTTCGACGACGGCTGGGTCGCGGTGCCCGCTAGCTACCATCGCGACGGTTGAGGGAGTTCATACCTTTCCCAAGAGTCTTATTCCAAAATTGAACGGAATAGCACAACTAGAGTTTGAACCCTCTTACTACGTTGTCACATACCAGCACGTTAGCCACTACGCTACGGGGACTCTCGTAAATAAATTTGCTTACGTAAATCATGACATTCCCATTATTTGGGATTTTGAAATTTAATAACTGAAAATTATTTCAAAATATCTTTGTGATAATTATTATTACAATCTGTTGGCATCCTTCCGTCTACTAAAGACGATGGCGTAGTGTCCACTTTTTCCTTTTTTATCTGCAATTGCGTCAGTGGTTGAGCAGACCAATTTTTGAATGGCAATCTCTGGTGCAGTGATTGCAAATAAACGGTGCTGCTTGCTGGAGATGCTGTTGTCTCTCCTTCCTTATGCTCTGTGGTGGCTTCTTTCCTCTCTTCTTCCCTCCTTTTCGTTCCTTGTTTGACGAGGGGGCGCCAGGTCGTACGGTTTTCTGCATAAGCCTCCTATGTGTTGATGTCGATGGGGCATGTCTTCATGTCCCTCTTGCAGACATCTTTAAAACGCAGAAATGGTCTCCCTACCGGTCAGGTACCCTCTACTAAATCACCATACAGTAGGTCTTTGGGGATGCGCCCTTTGTCCATCTTCCTATCACTAAAGATTATTAATTGAAATTACGAGGGCAATCCCAAATGCATGGTCTCCAAATTACTGGTGACACAGGGAAACTTTTCGTGTGGATATTGGAAACACTGTTGGGTTAGTTGGGCATGCGCCTGCGATTGTGACAGTCAAAACGCGCATCAATTGTCCTCTTAGTCTTGGCATGGCAGTCGTTTCTCATGGAGCTCCCGATTGATGCTACCGCTAATTGTGTAGTTCGCGCAGTTTTAGAACACAAAAAGTATTAAATCGATTGAAATTCATCACCAATTAACAGCAGTGTATGGTGAGTCGTGCAATATGTCAAAAATGTCCAAAAGTGGAAAGGAAGTTTGCAACGACGAAGAGGTTCGACGCTTCCTCGACGACATAGCACACAAAAACTGCAACAGTATCAAAAATGTAGGTACCGAAATTGCGATTAAGTAGAAAAATAGATAAATGTTCCAACTTTAAAATGATGTAAGCATTATTGATAAAAAAAAACAATAAACGTTTCTTTGATTTCTAAATATTCGGTTGACCTTAAATATAGGATTACTCTTGTACATCTCTTAAATCATCATCATCATCATCATAATGTCGCACTAGTAGCACTGATATCCATGACAATCTCTCGCCAAGCGTCCCTACCACTCATTGTTCTCGGGAGGTCCTCTGCGCAACATCCAGTATTCGCACAGAGCTGGTTATGAACGTTTTTGCTTGACGGACCACCCTGGCGTGCTCATGTGCTAGCTTGTACAGGAGAAAGTCACTGATGAGTTCGTCCTTGCTTCTCCAACAGTGTCCAGCGTGTCTTGTTCGTCTTACTCAGATGTTTGACCGTACAGCTGTTTTCACGCGGGGAGTTGTTTCCACGTTTTGTATAAGATCACACGTAGCATTCCTGTGCAGCTCCTATCTAGTTTATTCTCTAGACGCTTCGTTAACGTTCAAGTTGCGCAGCCGTAGAGCAGAACTGATACAACTACGGCGTGGAAGAATTGTCGCTTTAACTTGTCTCTGAGGGACCATATGACCTTTAGGCACCCCTTTTGCTCTGCTGATTCATAAGTACATTTTTCATTTACACCGACAACATCCGGTTGTTTATTAGGGTAGGGTTAGGGTTAGGGGTTAGGTTTAGGGGATAGTTTTATAATTTAAAAAAACTATAAAAATCGTCTGTTAACAAACAACCGGAAGTTGACGGTGTAAATAAAAAATGCTTATGAATCAGCAAAGCAAATGGGGTGCCTAAAGGTCATATGGTCCTCTCTGGGTTCAGATTTCCATATGACTGATTATTGTATCGCGTGGTGGAAAGATTCACAGAAGAATGGTGTGCTTAATAAATTCATTAAGCACCAGTATCCGGTGCCAAACGGATACATTCAAACACATAACAAATAAGTACAAACAATTAACAAGAAAAAACTTACACTAGATAGAGGAGGGTCAGTTCGGTATAGCCAACGCAGCAACGTCCGTCTGAATATTATTCAGCTCGTTAATCCACTTTAATCGTTGGTTATTTTTTTGGCTATGAGCCAGTCCATTGTAGAGCGATGAAGGGGCGTTAGCTACTCTACAACACTGATAATCTATTTATAACAGACCATGTCTGCATGCATTAACATCACATTTTGAAACATCAGCGTCGGACAGTCGTAGGGGAGTCAATCCCCTTTTCACTAGCGCTAGACCATGGAGATTATTTTAGCATTTGAGGTGAGCGCTATACCTACTATCAGATCCTCACTTTACCACACAGATCCCTGTGTTACTTATGCGCTGAGTTGGCGAGGGCCAGTATCGAACCAAGAACCTTGAGATTCCTAGCCGAACACTCTACCGACTGAGCTAAACTGGCCCCTTACAAATTTACGGTATTTTCTCTCACCCTGTGAGGTGTGGGTACGTTTACACTTGTAGCTGAATAAGTCATTTACTAAGCTTTGTTTAGTTTGGCACAATTCCAAAAATATGAGCCCCCCGCTGAGAATCGAATACGCCTATCTCTGAAGCACACCGAATCATTCTGAAACATATTGACAGTATATCGGGCAAGATATCAGGACTCGGGTCGCAGCTGGTGGTAATGACAGAAAAACGATTCCTTAAAACTAAAATCTAGTAAGTATGATTTCCCTCAGAGTCAACTCATGCAAAACTACTGGATATATATACATATATATATATATATATATATATATATATATATATTTACCAACCCCCCACAAGCAGGATGTGACACAAGGTAAATTTCTTAAGCGGGGTTCAACAGGTTTGAGTTCAGAGTTTTCCTTCTCCTAGACCGGTTTCATAACCAAGGTTAAAGAGCCCAGTCTGTCCAACTCTTTATCCATAACTGGAGGGAGAGTAGGGTTCATACCTTTCCCAAGGGTATTAGCGCTAAGTGAAATGCAATTACCACATCCAGGATTTGAACTCGGGGCGACGAGTCCATTTCCCATGACTTTAACCATTAAACACGCGCTTCTACCAGGGATTTTATTAAAAATCTTTTCTTTTTTTTCTTTTTTTTGTACGAGGGTCGTTCAAAATCGTTATGAGCCTCACCCTGATACCTCTCACATTTGTATGGGCCCCACTTACAAAGAAACTTAGATAGAAATCTTAATTAGTTTTTTGCTAGTTTACTGTTACTGTTATCATTGGCATTTTTCAGTCTCCGAAGACAATGATATAGTTTTTGTGCCATTGAAGTTACAGCGTCTCCTGTGACTGTTAAATCCAATGTTAGAAAAACATTCTCGACCGCAGATGTCGCATGTGAATACAGCCTTCACATGTGACATCTGCGGTCGAAGATGTTGATGTGCCGGTGCTTTGTTGCCGCTGCTTTTTCTGGACCTCTAGCTTCATGGTGTTGTGCTAGGGTGACTTCAGACATGAACAGTCCTCTACAGAGAGCCTGCCGCCATTGAAGGCGGTCCTGAGCCAAATTCTCCCAGCTGGAAGGGGCAATGCCAAAGCACTTGAATCGTTCTTGCAGACATATTTGAAACGCAGCTGGGGCATTCTGTTACTGTTACTGTTGCGGCATTCACCCTGGATCGGTTGAGCCTGCTCCACCCAATGAATTCACCGTATCCCGAATGGTTCAGTCCATGTGCGGCGATCCAACGCAATTGATATATCAGCGTCAGAGTCAGCCATTTGCATCGACGAACTGCATAAAGACCTAGGCCCAGGATCAACTCGGTATCATGCTTGAGTGTTTTGAACCATGTTTCTTCCATTCTAGAGGTGGTACTGGGTAATGGATTCACTTTTCTAGTTAATAAGAAACTAGCTGTATTTCCCGGCAATACCTAAGGAAGGAGGGGTTAGTTAGCGGTTCCTGGAGTGCGCTTGAAAATGCTAACGAACCTATGTGCTCTGGATTTTCAATAGCAAATTTTGAAAGGTGTGTTTAGATAGCAAAGTATTTTTGTGTGGCACTATAAATAGTCATTCTATCCATCTTTCTTCATTCAGAGTGAATAAGCCGGGAAAAGTTGAGCTCGAAGAGTATCGAACTTATTCAACAAACATGTATAAGAATAGCAAACTTATTGCCTCAGTGGGTTAAAAAAAATTATGGTCTCCAACTAATGAATGTATTGCTTACATCTACAAGGACAACTGTGTAATCTTTTTTTTCATTTGAATCTTTAATTTTTTTTTCACTACTACTACTAAGATGATGAATACGTAATTTATTTTTCATTTTAATTCATCAATTTTCCCTTTATTTAAAGTAAATTTATTTTTAAGTATTTTATTAATTTCCCCTTTATTTAAAGTATTTACCGCTGAAATTTATATCACAAAATATTTCTAATCTTAAAATAAGATTCCTTAAATATTGCCTGTACATGTTATTTAACTTAAAAAAAATAATTCAATTTATTGAATCATTCCTCTAAATATTGCCCGTCTGGTAGCAAAAAAACACCTTATTATATGATATCTTTTTACTATCTGATTATTCTATTTGATATCGTAAGTCTATTTTACAGTACCGACTTATATTAACAATTAGATTAAGCGTTCGTCTTCGGCATAAAAATAACATAAGGGTTGATATCCTGTAAAATCCAACCACCTTTAATCTTAACGAACCCTCCTTTTTCTTTGTTTCTTGTCTCGCTTTTAATACGTCCCCTTTATATTTCTTCGCGAGGAAATATGTCTAATTGTGACATAATAATGGGAGAGAAAGAGAATGAAAAAAGCTAGGAATGCAAAAGTTTACGTGTAAGTAACATGGAAAATCGGCGGACTTTTTTTTTTTTGAATGGATAATGGGCGAATACCGAAGGATACTCTTTATTCAGAGCTTTCGTCTGATAAGAGACAGATTGGTCTCCCCCAGCTGCGTTTCAAGGATGTCTGCAAGAACGATCACGGGTGCTTTGTCATTGCCCCTTACAGCTGGGAAAATTTGGCTCAGGACCGCCCTCGGTGGCGGCATGCTCTCTGTAGAGGACAGTTCATGTCAGAAGTCACTCTGGCAATACCATGAAGCTAAGAGTCTAGAAGAAAGCACCGGCACATCAACATCTTCAGGGACAGCCTTCAAATGCGACATCTGTGTCGATAATGTTTTTCTAACATTGGACTTTACAGTCACAGGAGGCGCTGTAACTTCAGGGGCACAAAAACTATATCATAGTCTTCCGAGACTGAAATGCCAATAATGAACATGGAAATGTTTTTTAATGATTCAGTACAACGTCACATGTCATTTTCTTACTGGTTAACAGATGTCACGTGACGATGTCTGGAAGAGTGGCAGTGAAAAGAGAGAATGTAAGGTCAGTTTTGGAACGAAGCGGTGGCTCACTCAGACGTAAGTCTGTCACCCAAGGCATTTTGACTCGAGGATAAAAATTAAAGTATCACATGAGAAAAAAATAAGAATGCATTGCGTTATCATCAAAAACTATAAATGACACAAAAGGAAGATATCCTCCCCCAATCCCAAGTTGTTTCCTGACTCAAACAGCAAAGAATCCCAGCCAACTCAACATTAGCCCAACAACAAGGTTCCAGCATCTTGAAGTAAAACAGGAAGAAAGATAAGTATTGTACTATTGTTATTATTCACACGTTGCCTTTCGAAATGAGAGCCGTTGAGCTACATAATTAACGACCGACAATGGTTGATTGCCTTACTGTGTTAGCCATAAATTATAAGCGAATAATTCTAACTCTAACCTTAACAGTTGTACAATGATCTCTCTCAAAGTGTTTAGTAACATGATCTGTCGGGCCCTAATTAGTCAGATCATCGATATTTCAAACTCAGAATATGTAAATTGATAGTTAAGAGTTAATGGGCGGTAATTAGGTATATGTTGTTTTATTGTGACACTTTTTTATTTTATTTTTCTTTCATAATTACTCTACTTTTCTATAAACTATCAAAGCATGTTTCCTTTTTTTCTCTTTGTTCTCTTCTCTGATTTCTTTCTCGTTTCACTTTCTCTTTCAAACTGAAACTTGTTCAAACTGAAACTTCTCTTTTTGTTGTCATTTTCTGAAGAAGAAAAAAAAAGGATGTCTGCAAGAACGATCTCAGGTGCTTTGGCATTGGCCCTTTCCAGCTAGGAAATTTTGGCTCAGGACTGCCCTCGATGGCGACAGGCTCTCTGTAGAGGCATTTTCATGTCTCAACCCACCCTGGCGCAACATCATGGAGTTTGGAGGTCCAGAAGAAACAATTCACCGGCACATCAACATCTTCAGGGACAGCCCTCACATGCGACATCTGTGGTCGAGAATGTTTTTTATTTCATTTTCTCTTTCAAATTTTGAATATTGTTTTTCTTTTTGTTGTCATGTTCTGAAGAAGAAAAAAAAGCAAAGAAAAAATCAAAATAATTATTTGGCTTCTTAATTTCTTAATTCAATTATACTCTCATAAATAGACTTCTCGTTTTTATTCTATTTCTTTCTTTATTTCTGCTCTCGTTCTTTTTTTTCTTCTAGTTATTGCCTTCTACTTCTTTCCTCCTCCTCCCCCCTGCTCCTCCTTCTTCTTCTTCTTCTTCTTCTTCTTCTTCTTCTTCTTCTTTCGTTGTTGCTTTGAACTTACTTAGAATTCTTTCATTTTGTAGTTAGTTTTGATGTCACTTTGTTCTCTTACCATTTTCATGTCTTCTTTCTTTCTTTCTTTCTTCCTTATATTTGACTTTTCTTATTTTCTTTCTTTCACCTTTCTTACATTTGTTTGTTTTTTTCTTTGATGAATTCCTTTTTGTTCTTCTTATCCTTCTTATCCATACTTGTCTTTTATTTCTTTGTTGACTTTCTATCTTTGATTCTTTGATTCTTACTTCATGTTTGTCTTTTCTTTCTTTCTTTCTTTCTTTCTTTCTTTCTTTCTGTTCTTTTATTTTGTATCTTTCTTTCTTCTTCTTTCTTTTCTATTTTATTTTCTATTCTACCTCTCATCACCTCATCAGTGTTTCTCTCGTCTTCTCTAACCCATTTTTTGTTCAGTAGATTATATTTTTTAAATTTGTCTTCGCTTCGAATCTTTTACATTTTTATGCGTTTCACTCGCCCCCCCTCTCTCTCTCTCTCTCTCTCTCTCTCTCTCTCTCTCTCTCTGTCGTCTATATCTGTTTTTTCCGTCTCTTGTTCTCTGATCATCTTTTTCTTAAACTCACGGTGTTTACATTCCTATCTTTTTATTTAGATATTAATTCTATTTGGACTTTTTCTGACTTCACTTCAAAATTTTTACATTTTCACACGTTTCTCTGACTCTCTCCCTCTCCTCCTCTCTCTCTCTTTCTCTCTCTCTTTCACACACACACACACACACACTCCTCTCTCTCTCCTCTCTCTCTCTCTCTCTTTCTTCTCTTTCTACTTCCCTGTTTCTATCTCTCTTTCCCCTCTCTGCTCTCTCTGGTCATCTTTTCTCTTTTCTCGCCATTTACTCCCCTCTCTTTTTATTTAAATATTAATTCCCTTACCTACTTTTTCTGTTTTCGCTTCTAAATTTATACTTTCTTTTTGCGCCTCTCTCTCTCTCTCTCTCTCTCTCTCTCTCTCTCTCTCTCTCTCTCTCTCTGTCTTCTCTTACTCTGGCTCTTTCCCCGTTCTCTATCTTTTCCGTCTCTCCCCTCTCTCTCTCTCTCTCTCTCTCGCCATTTACTCCCCTCTCTTCTTTCTTACCTATTTTTTCGGTCTTAACTTCTAAATTTATACATTTTTTATGCGTCTCACTTCCCCCCTCTCCTCTCTCTCTCTCTCTCTCTCTCTCTCTCTCACACACACACACACACAGAGACACACACACACATACATACAGACACACAAACACAAAACACGCACACATCTACTTCTTTCCTCTCTCTCTTCTTTCCTAATACAATTTCTTTACTTTTCTCTATGCTTTTTTTCCCCCTTTTCACCGTTCTGCATTTGTTCTCACGCTTAGGTGAGAAAGTAGCCTTGAAAGACATTCGACTTTCCTCTGAATGATGAAGTGTTACCAGCTGCAATGAATAATGCATACACGTGCACCGTGTACAAATTGACCTTGCTTTCACTTTCTCTCTCTCTACATTATATTTTGTGCACTTTTACATCTTCCTATGTACTTATTTATTTATTTATTTAATTATTTTTTTGTGTTGGGCAGGGAGAGTTCGAGATCTGTAGGGGAGAAAAAAGATGGTTTTGTCTTTGTCTTTCTCTCCTGTCTTTCCGAAACTTTCCTTTCTCTCATCCAATGTATCTCTTTCTTTCTATCGTCACATCTCTGATAATTACCACCCCCCCCCCTATCAAATCCATTTTTTGTTTGTTTATTGCATATGTAACGTTTTCTCTTGTTTTTCTTTGTCTATTCTTTCTTTTTAATTTTATACCAGCTTCTTTGACCCCCTCACTCATTAATGTCTTCTTTCTCTCTTTCTTTCTTTTTTGGATTTTTATTCAATTATCTTTTTCTTTCTTTCTTTCTTTCTTTCTTTCTTTCAAGTCTCTTGCCTTTTCCTTTTTTTTCTTTAGAGCAGTTACTTTCATTCTTTCTTCCTTCTTTATATTTATCTTTTCTTTGTTTCTTTCTTCAGATTTTTCTATTCTTTCTTTCTTTCTTTCTTTCTTTCTCTTTCTACTCTCTTGTCTTTTTCATTCCTTTCTTTGAGTTTTTGTAGTTTTTCTTCCTTTATAATTCTGTTTTTTTTTCTTTCTTTAATTTTTCTTTCTTTCTTTCTTTCTTTCTTTCTTTCTGACCATATGATCTTTAGTCACCCCTTTAGCGATTTCGATTCTTGGGACTCTTTTCTCATTTACACCGTCAAAATCCGGTTGTTTGTTAGGGGTTAGGGTTAGGGAATAGGGTTAGATATTAGGATTAGAGTTAAGGTTAGGGTTAAGTTAGGGGTTAGGGTTAGGGGTTATTTTATAATTTTTTTAAATCTAAAAATCGTTTGTTAACAATTAACCGCATTTTGACCGTGTAAATGGAAAAAAAAATGTCTCCAAGAATCGAGATCGCAGATGGGATGCCTAAAGGTAATGTGGTCCTTTCTTTCTTCTATATGGTGCTCTTCCAATATGTGATCTACCGAATGGTTTCTAATCCATATGTTATCTACCGAGTTGTTTAAATTTCAATATATTGATCTACCCATTAACTACCCATTATTTTCCCATTAAACTAGCAAACTACGTAGTTGTTAAACAACGAAGTTGTTTACATTCTAATATGTGAACTACTAACCTAACCCTAAACCTAACTCTAACCCTAACCCTAACCCTAATCCTAATGGGTAGATCACACATTGAAACTTGGTAGATCACATATTGGAAGAGCACCTTCTATTTTTTCTTTCTAATTTCATATAATTATTTACTAAGTTTAACTTAGATGCCGCACAAGGCCAGACATATGGGTCGTCCAATGAGAATCGAACCCACTGACAATGTTTTGCGAATCTAGTTTGCAAACCATTACGCCACGTGAGGTGCCCTTTTAATTCTATATACCTTCTTTCATCCCCCCCTCTCATTAATTTATTAGAAACGCCAGTAACGCCACCTATTTATTTCATCGGAAACTAAAACAGACACAAGGACTAAAAGAACACCGTTGGATTGAGTGCATTTTCAACAATTTTCCCACATATAGTCACCATGCATATTCACCAACAAGGAGCAAGGAGCTTGCATGCAGCACTCGTAAAAAAATAAGCCCATCTTTCATTTGGGCCCGCTACGCGTGGATGGGTTGATCAAGTCTCTCTTCGTTTTGCTGGGTTGACAGCTGTGGTGAACGTGGCTTGTCACTCATATCGTTGTCGCACTAAAACCTACGATCCACCGCCTGAGTGTGCATACTGCTTGGTCTCCGTAAACATTACCAAACATAGATCAATGTCAATGAGTGCTCTTTTTTCTGCATCAAGGAATCTAACGGCACAACTCTGCTTTCATGTCAGACGCCATTTTAACAGACTGTTGCACAGATGTTATTCTTTATTTTCTCCGCAAATATTACAAAACATAAATCAATGTCAATGGGTGCTCTTTTTTCCGAATCGGTTATCTTCAAGATGCGCACTCCTGAAATTTTCAGCATTTTTTAAAAGGAATGTTCGCTTCAAATTAGCAGCAGGAGCCAGCCTCGTACACTCTGTTGATCTGCTTTTTTTTGGAGGGCGGGGAATAAACTTTTTTTTTTTTTAAATTTAATTCTTGAATAATTTTGCTTTACACTAAATTATTTTGGACAGTTTAAAAATGTCCCAATGAACCATTTTTAACAATGAGTTAACTTTTTTTGGTTATTTCCTAGTTGAGTAACATGAGTGACCCAGAAAAAACAGAACCCAAATTATTTATTTATTTTTCCATTAAACTAACCCCTAACCCTAACATTACCCCTAGCCCTAAACCCTAACCTAACACTTGTTGGACTTAAACTTTTAAAAAAAATATTAACAGTTTTATTACAACATTTTGGGTTCTGTTTCTTCTGGGTCACCCTGTAATATTATGTTACATAATTAGGGGGATTAGGGTTAGTGTTAGTTTTAGGGCTATGGTTAGGGTTGGGGTTTAATAGGAAAATAAATAATTTGGGTTCTGTTTTTTCTGTGTCACCCTAAAATATCATGTTACTCAACTAGGAAATAACCCTTTTTTTTCTATCAATAATAAAATTTGAAATCTTTTTTTAACAATGAATTGAACATTTTTAAACAAAGAATTGAAAACATATTTAAAATTTCAGATGAAAAAAAAGTTTATTTTCCAGAAAACGGCAGATCAAAGGAGCCTACGAGGCTGGCTCCAATTGCTGATTTGAAGGGTGCAATTCCTCTAAAAAAAAAAGTCGAAAAAAAAAAACGGAAGAGAATATTTTTGAAAATAACCAAAGAATCTAATGGCATAACTCTGCTTTCATGTCAGACGCCATTTTGACAAATTGCTCACAGATGCTATCAGTAAGAATTTTTTTTTAATATAGATTTTAGGGTAACCCGGTTCAACCTCTAATTCGCCGCTGATTTTGTGGGATAATAAATATTACGTGGCGTGCATTGTATAACGGTTATCATCGTAGAAAAGTGGCGTCCTGTGTTTAAATCCTGGATGAGGGTTGTTTGTGTTTTACTTTGCGCGTTAATGCCTCTGAAAAAGGCAGGAATCCATTTCTTCTCTCATAGATATGGGTAAATAGAAGGTCAGACTGTGTTCTTTAGCCCTGGTTACGTAAACAGTCTAGCAAGAAAGTGATTACCCTACGAGTAGAATTTGACAGAAGATCACAAATATGGGTTTACCAATGAGAATCGAACTCGCTTTTCAGCATTAATTTATTTGCTAGACTAATAATATTTACCTGAATTGAATTCAAACCTATTTACTACACTAATCTTGAATAATGAACAGGGTACCTGACAATTATGTAACACGAGGCTCCACTTCTGGAAAAGTTACTCTATACTGCCCAAGTAGAGTAACTTTCATTTCATTACTTCCAGCTGTAGTATTTGTTAGGGTTCCATCTATAAGTCAAGAGGTATGTTTAAATTAGTATTTGATAGGAATACTTGATATCCTATTACCGTGTGCAAACAAAAAAAAACCTTAAAAAACTACACAAAAAATTAAATACAAACGTATAATATAAACTTATAATGTACACAGTTAACTAAACTTTATGCATAATATAATCCCAGATGGGTTGAGATACTGTTAGAATCAATCGATCCATAAATCAATGCATTATCTACCACTGAAATATTAATAGTTGTTTAACCAATTAACTCCTGTAGACTCCTACACATGGACACACCACTGTTGGTCGACCAACAAAAACTTATATTCATCAGCCCTATGCGGACATTGATGTAGAGGACTATGTGATAATCGATAGGTACGGATGGCGAGAGAAGTCAAGGGAATCCATGTTATCAACACGAGACGACGACGACGATGATGATGATAATGATGATATAAGCCACAAATAAGGCAGGTAGATTTAAGCTGATACGCGAATTTTGAAACTTACTAAATTATGCTGGAGTCCGGTTTAGCTCAGCAGTAGAATGTTTGGCTAGGAATCACAAAGTTTCTTGATTCGATACCGGTTCTCGCCAACTCAGCGTATGAGTAGCACAGGTATATAAGGCGGTAAAGTGAGGAGCTGATGGTAGATGTGGCGCTCCACCTCAGATGCAAAAATAATTCCTTGGTCGAGCGCTAGTGAAAAGGGGATAGACTCCCTCACTGATTGGCTGATACCGACATTAGGCCACCCCAACGATTTACTTAAGTTATGCTGAGTCTGATATACAGGCGTCGGATTGCTTACTATGGCTGGTGTTTATAAGAGTTCAGTAGATATGTCCATGCTTATATCCAACTAAACAAAACATGACCCGTTGGGTTCCCCCATGAAGCTTTCGGTATATAATTGGGATTAGGGAAAATGAGTTTGCAAAGCGAATTAATGTTTTTTTTTTAAATACGGCCGGAGAATTAAAAAAACAAAACATTAAAATCATTTTGTAAGAAAGGGGACGTTTGACCTAATCAAAATTTAAATGGACTCGATTAAGATGTTGAGAAGCTGCTGGCTAGCTGCTTCTGAAACTTAACATACAAATGCTAATCACTCTTTATTCTCACAGAGAAGCTAACATATAACGAGGAGGAAATCAAGATATACATAGAGAGGTGGAAAGTGACTGGCAGAATGTGAAGGAAGAAATGCGTCAGTCTTTTTTATTTAATTGCAAATTACGACTAATTAGAACCAATTGAAATGGATTTTTCTCAAACATAACTCAATCCTAGAACTAAGGAATATTTTGATAAGAATTTGTTTGTCATTAAACTAAATCGAAAAAAAAGCCTTTAACAAACAATCAATGATTCACTCACTCTTATCTGTTTAAAATGATTGTGAAGATATATTTTTGTATCGGGTATATTATAGAGCATAAACCTGGGCATAATAAGTAAGTAAGTAAGTAAGTTAACGGAGTGGCCTTTTGACGGTACCAGCCGGACAGCGAGGGAGTCTATCGCTATTTCGTTAGCGCTAGACCAAGGAGATTTTTCTGGAGTGAAGCGACATACCTACCGTCAGCTCCCCATTTTACCGCACAGATCAGATTACTAAATCTGTGCTACTCATGCGCTGAGTTGGTAGGGAGCCGGTATCGAACGCGGAACCTTGTGATTTCCGAGGCGGGTGCTATACCAACATAGCTAAACCGGCCCCTTGGACATTAGGGTAGATTGATTTTTCACTTTTTTTAAATATTAAATTCTCTCAAACATTGAAAGTTGTAGGTTGGTATAATAAATACTGGTACCAAAACCTAGATCTCTTATTTACATTATTTGAGGAAATAGCATCAGAGATCGTCGGTTAAAATGCACCAAATTCTCATTTTCGCAACATTTGGCCCGGTAATTGGTTAGAAAAGTTAGCAAATTCCGTATTTGAAACAGAAATTTATTTTATAACGATCAAACAAATAATATATTATAACTAGAATTAAAATTGAAAATATCCCCCTCATCTGAGATGTTGTTGTTTTTTTTTTTTTACCTCATTAATTAAGCTGAAACATTGATAACATTTTAAAAGATTGAAATATTTTTCCTCAAATGAAAGTGAAGTTTTGAAGAAGCGGGGAAAATATATGGGGCGAAATAGACCTTCGAATCAACAAGCTCCCGCCGAGGGGGAACCAAAAACAAGCGAGTTCTCCGTCTTCTCACGAGCCAGACCCTCTGTTGGTCAACACATTCTTCGTCTAGCAGCTGGAAAATCCGTCGTCGTAGTCGAAATAATCTTTAGCAGTTCAAACTCACATTTCCTATTTAATTTTGTTTCTGTTCGACTAAAATCCATTTCTTTACTGAAAAGCGCTTCGTCGTCGACTGCTTCTGCCCAGCGCTCGACTCACTTGTTATTTTATGGGCATATTAGCCAAACATCCGGGCACATCAGTCGAACCTCGCGTCCGTCCAGTGCCCAAAACGCGAGGACGCGGGTTCGATCCCGGCAGGCAAGACAATGTCTTGCTCCCTTTCCTTTCTCGTTCTCCGTCACATTCTTTATTTTAATTTGCATCTTTCACCACATGGGAGACATTAGAGTTCCAAAATCCACCTACCCCATTGGGCATAGACAAACCCAATATTCTTTGATGTACTGTAAAAGCAACCTACCAACCCCCCAACATCCGTACCATCACTGAAATAGAGATTGTATACGACACAAAAATATGGATCATGACTTGGCGGTCAGGTCACAAAAGTGGTCTATCTCTTTCGGCATTTTTCTATAGGGAAGCCCAATGCAACAAGCACTGACTACTTATCTTATTGCAATAGAGAGGAAATGCCTGGGGGAAGCCTCCAAATTGCCTGGAGCTAGACAATTAAATAATAAATCCATGGCCACGAATAACCATGGATTTGGTGGCATATTATATTCTCTCAAGAAGCCATCTATCATGCTGCATATATTTGCAACAGCCTGTTCCATTTCCATTTCTTAGAATGGTGGGATAGCCCGAAACACTCTTCATTTGCCCAAGGCTGAATACGGTATTTCCTATCAGCAATAGACTTAACATGCTTTATGTTATTTCTTGGGTCGCAGTAAATCGAGGTGGTACAATTGATGCATATAATTATCAAATTGAATGGGTGTTTTTCTGATTAAATTCGAAAGAAAATGTTATAATGTATACAGTGAAGGTGTCTGTTGTGTAACGGTTATTGTCGTCGAAACTGGACACGGTGAGACGAGTCCAAATGGATTTCTCAAACATAACAATCCTGGAACTAAGGAATATTTTGAAATCAATTTTGTGTCATTAAACTTAATAGAAAAAAATGCCTGGTAATCTGAAATTAGCTACATAAATAAGAGTAACCTTCACTTATTTATTTCACTTTAAAGAAGCCATATGTTTTGGTCGTTCATTTTCATTTCACCGTAAATCTACACTGAGAATACGAATTTGTTTGAATCAATACAACTGCATGTTTTAATACGAAAATATCATAACATCTCTTCTTAATTGTGCTTGCGCAATATTTGAAATGAACCTAATTTTTATTAAGAACACATTTTATGATATTTTCGTGTTGTATTTTTCATGCAGTTGTATTGATTAGGGTGAAATGAAAATCGCCGACCAAAACATATGGCTTCCTCAAAGTGAAATAAAAAGGATGATTACTCTCATATATGTAGCTAATGTTCAGATTACCAAACGCCTTTAGCAAACAACCACTAAAATCATTGATTCACTCACCTTTAGTAGAATGACACCCAACCGACCGGAGTTCAATTCCGGCTGTAGGTAGCTTACAGAATGTCTAGCCACACTAAAGAGACTTGATAAGTCGAAGCACGTGTCTGTGGATGACCCTATATATATATATATATATATATATATATATATATATATATATTTACTTCATACCCCACTTGTATGGGTTAGACACAAGGTCTCGTCTTTATGTGGGACCACCCACAGCCGAGACTCATGGGTGGCAGATGGAAAAAAATTGCGTCGATCTCATCGACATTCCCCTCAAGGGAGGCGCCTCACGCACTGGGCACAAACCGCCGTGCCCCTTTAAATCAAGGGGGCACGTATTGCCTGGGGGATAATATATATATATATATATATAATATCTTTAGAAAAACAAAATTCATTTTGCGGATCTTCTTTTTTTATAAAATATTCAATTTTCTCCGTTGGACACTTAACAATACTTGTTTATATATATATATATAATATATATATATATATATATATATGAGAGGTAAGTAAGCCGTCGGGATGGCCTAATGTTGGTGTATTAGCCAGGCAGCGAGGGGGTCTATCCTCTTTTCACTAGCACTAGAAAAAGGTGATTGTTTTTTAGCGTCTGAAGGGGAGCGCCACACTTGCTATCAGCTCCTCGCTTTACCGCACAGATCCCTGTGCTACTCATACGCTAAGTTGGCGACGGCCGGTATCGAACCAGGAACCTCGTCGTTCCTAGTCGAAGTGGAGGTGGTTATTATCTAATAGTTATCAACGTAGGAAATTGACACGGTGCGACGAGATCAAATCCTTGACGAGGCTGTTTTCATTTCACAAATACCTTTGGGAAAGTCATGAATCCTATTAGTCTCTCTCCAGTAGGGCAGGCTAGACCCTTTAACAACCCTATAGCAATCAGTCTAAAAGAAGGAAAACACTGAATTCAAAACTATTAAACTGTTATATCAAGCTCATGTGGACGGGTTGAGATATGCATACGTAAAAGAAATAATGAAGTTAATATGGAAAATCAGACAGATATATTTCAGTATACTGATATATTCATCAGCAGATATTCTGAAAAGATTATTCTGATACATACATATATATATATACTAGCAAAAGTACCGGTCCATGACCGGATATGTATAAAGATTGGACCATAAATAGGCGAGAGATTCCGAACTGAACAGCTTAGACTGCGATATGGTTCACTAAAATTAAACTAAACTGATGGTATAGCTATAACAAAACGCAGTCAGCGAACAATATTTTATTATCAGCAGCACCTGGCATACGGACAGTTCTGCAAATCGGTTGATTTTGGTTTGATTAATTAATTATATCCCTTAATCTGTTAAAAAAAAACAATACAAATTTGGCATGTCCCTTAGTTAGAAGGCTATTAAGGTGTATGCAAGATTTCGAATCTGTGACCTTCCATTTCGGAATTATACGTCGACACGTACATATCAAACTTCCTTTTATATATATAGATATGTATGTGTGTGTGTGTGTATGTATTTATGTGTGGGTGCGTCTGTGTGTGTGTGTGTGTGTGTGTGTAATATTGTAAAATTTGAAAAAAAAAACAAGTTTCATAAATGAATGATGTTTATTACGCCTACGCTGAAGTGTTTCGGTCTTTTAGATAGACCTTCATCAGGGTCTTTCAGTAATAATTTATTTTTTCTGTAAACCAACGAAAGCCCCGTTGAAGATCTATCTAAACAGACCGAAACACTTCAGCGTAGGCGTAATAAACATCATTTGTTTATGAAACTAGTGTTTTTTTTTTCAATTTTTACAATATTACATACTGTCGGATTTACTTCTATTTTTTCTTCAGACACACACACAACACACACACACACACACACACACACACACACATATATATATATATATATATATATATATATATGGGTGTGTATGTGTGTATGTGTGTGTGTGTATGTGTATTAGCTGTTGTATCTTTAGTAAGCACTAATATGAGGACACTCACACACACACACACACACACACACACACACACACACATATATATATATATATATATATATATATAGAGAGAGAGAGAGAGAGAGTGTGTGTGTTTGAGAGAGAGGGCGACAGACAGACAGACAGACAGACAGAGATGGCCACTTGAATTTTCTTTAGAGAAGATGCCATTGCCTCATACACTTAAAAAACCATCTATCATTTGCAGAAATGGAAGTAGGGAAAGTCAGTGAAACAGAAACGGAAAAGTGAAAGTAATATTCAGATAATATTATATATATATATATATATATATATATATATATATATATATATATAAGGGAAATTATTGGGTTGGTCCCAATATTTGGTTGATATAAGTGTTACTCGGATAAGTCAGCATTATAACAAATATAAAGTGCTGAATATGTAAGTAGAACGGATTTTGTTTATAATTATCTGTACATTTATAATATATATTATATATTATATATATATATATATATATATATATATATATATATATATATATATATATATCCTTCTGCACGTGCACAATAAGTAATTTCTTAAATTAAGTTTTTTGACATGATTGAATTATATTATAATTTCTGTACACATTATAATACTATATATATATATATATATATATATATATATATATATTATATATATATATATATATATATATATTATATATATATGGGGGGGGTGTATAAAAAGTGTAAATAAATATCAAATTATTTATGATACAATCCTTACACTTTTTATACAAATTTACATTTTTTAAATATATATATATATATATCCCTGCATACATACAGAGTTTTGCTAAGGAAAGTAATATTCGACGTGGTAAATGGAATCATGTTGAAAACGACGTACGGTCATGCGGTGACATTTATATGTAAACTTGGATAATGAAATAACGTTCACGTAAAAATATATAGTGTTTGTAAACCTCAGAGATGGTTCATGCCTTCTCCAGATCAAAATGCACTTATATATATATATATATATATATATATATATATATATATATATATATATATATATCAAAATGCACTAACATATATATAATTTTTTTCAAATCATCTAAACCGTCGATAAAAACGTTCTAAAATGATTAAAAATTTTTCGCGTTACTGCAGTTTCACGAAGTGTTCTCAATCACCTGACGCATAATTATCTTTCAATCGCCAACCCTGTCATTCCTCCATCAATAAAGTTGAAGCTGCGTGAGTTATGGACAGAGCTTGCAAAATCTAATATCCTAATATATGCCCACTATATATTTCTGTTAGTTTTTTTCCGACTAAGTAATGATTTTACATTTTTGCTCCAATCACAATTTAGAATTTTTCGATTCAATTCTATATTCTCGCTTATATTTTTACCAACACGCATTTGATTATGAGTGTTTAGTTGTTTATTTTTCTCCGCTTCTGTTTATATATATATATATATATATTATATATATATATATATATATATATATATATAGAGAGAGAGAGAGAGAGAGAGAGGGAGAGAGAGAGAGATAGATACTCAAAGAGACACCGAATAAATATGCAGTGGTATTTGGTATTTGACTCCGGTGTTTAATTCATTTCACTCGTAACTCAATTTCCTCGTATAACAAATCCATTTATGTCATTGAAATAAACTGAAATGCCATAAATCCGTTCTAGTTCAGACCAAAACGTCCTAAAGTTTTTACGTTTTTTAATAAAAAAAATTAGCACTGTATCCTATAAAAAAACATGATAAAACCTAATATATATATATATATATATATATATATATATAATTCCCAAAAGTAACAGGTCCATGACTGAACTAAAAGGATCTTAGGAATAGCAGCAAGTGAGAGTGAAAAGAGAAAGAGAGGAGTAAGAGAAATTTATTTTAGTGATAAAAGAAAGTAAACATTCGCGTATCATAATATTCGTTTATTTTGGGATTTTTTAAATTTTTTAAATCTTATTTTTAAAAAATGTAACTCTAAGGTCGTGAGTGGGTTGAAACATAATTTTATTTTTCTAAAGTTTTTCTACTTATGAAGAACTTTGAAGACTTCCCCAAATCGATGGATCTTTAAGTATTGATTGAGATCCTATATTCAATAGAAACTATAAATTATTATTTTTAAAACTTTTTAAAACCTTTTTTTGCCCGATTTTAATGCTCAATGACATTTATTTTAAGTCAACACGTACATGAAAATGACACGTACATACCAAAACAGACACGGCTTCTTTATCTATCTATCTATCTATCTATATATCTATATCTCTATATATATGTATATATATCTATCTCTCTCTCTATCTCTATATATTATATATATATATATATATATATATATATATATATATATATATATATATATATATATCGCAATTATCATTAAAACCACCAAAAACAAATATGGAATACTATTTACTTCTGGATTTAAAAAAAAACGATTTAAAAGTGCTCAATATAAAGAGCTACATATATGTTTAAAATCGAATGGTTTAAAATCACCGACAATAGTTTCTCGCAGTAGCGCGAATCTTCAGGGTATTTTTCGTCCTACCATCGGTCTGTATTTTATAACTGGGTGCTGCCCATTTTCAATACACACACACACACACACACACACATACACACACACACACACACACTCACATATATATATATATATATATATATATAATATATATATATATATATATATATATATATATAAATTTTTAATCATTTTAGAACGTTTTTATCGACGGTTTAGATGATTTAAAAAAATTTAAGACGCAAACACACACAGACACAGACACAGACACACGCACATACTCATATATACGACCACATACACTTTAGCAAGTGCGTGGTGTAATGGTTAAAGTCATGGGAAATGGACTCGTCCCCCGAGTTCAAATTCTGGACATGGTAATTGCATTTCACTTAGAGCTAATACCCTTAGGAACGGTAGGAATCCTACTCTCCCTCCAGCTATGGGTAAATAGTAAGGCACACTGGGCTCTTTAACCTTGGTTAGGCAAATTGTCTAGCAGAAGGAAAACTCTGAATTCAAACCTGTTGAACTCCGCTTAAGAAATTGACCTTGTCACATCCTGCTCGTACGGAGGGGTTGGTAAATATATATATATATATATATATTATATATATATACAAACACATACATTTTTATGACACCATGACACGACAACATAATTATCTGGAGCTGCTTATCCACCCCATTCTTATTTCTTATGAGTGTCGTTACCTTAGCTAAATAATGAACCATTCCGTTTTTATTACAAAGAATGAACGAGAAGAAAAGACATGCTACACAGAAAAAATATCAAAAGAAAGAAGGGAGAGAGAGAGAGAGAGAGAGAGAGAGAGAGAGAGAGAGAGAGAAAGAGAGAGAGAGAGTAGGTGCAAGAGAGAGGGAGGGGTGAACACACGGGAGCGATAACGCAAATTTGTTTCCATCAAACATAATGAAAAGATGAAAAGAAGGAAAGAAAGAAAAATGCGCGAGAGAGATAGTTAAATCAAGATTATCATACTTTTTTACATATTGAAGTATTTGCAATAGTTTTTAAGTAAGTCGTTGTGGTGGCCTAAAAGTTGATATCAGTCAGGGAGTCTATCCCCTTTTCACTAGCGCTTGACCGACGAGACAATTTTAGCGTCTGATGTGGAACACCACACCTACCATCGGCTCCTTACTTTACCGCACTGATCCCTGTGCTACTCGTGCGGTATCGAACTAGGAACCTTGTGATTTCTATCCGAACGCTCTATCGACTGAGCTAACCCGTTGTAATATCTAAATTATCATACTGTAATATATTCACAGGTCCTGCTAGTACACATAGTTTCCATTATAAGATTCATAAATTAGTGTAATTTGTTATTCAAGGTGTTCTCTGTATTGAAACTAATGAATTATATAATAAGTTTTATAGATTATATATTATTTATAATTCATTATTATAATATAATAACACTGGTTTCCTTTGAGTAAATACGGAAAGCTTGTAGTAAATAATGTTGTGCTGGGGCTTAAGCCGGGTAGCACTAGTCGTTAGTAGTAGTAGCCGTCGTTATCTCAGAGAAACAACACACGAAAGTCGTATAGTCGAAAAGGGATTGTTTATTTCTTTCTATGCTCGTCGGTTCTTTTTCAGAGAGGGGGAGGAGAGGAGGAGGAGGAGAGAGAGAGAGAGAGAGAGAGAGAGAGAGAGAGTAGGGGTAAGGTCAAGCGGTTCTATTGTAAATCACACTCATGCGCACTGTTCGTTGCTTGCCTAGACACGTCACCGTGGGACCCCAAGAAACCCATGTCTGCCTCCGACGAAGGCCTAGACGAAAAAAGACCGATTTTTTTCTTTTTTCGTTTGTGGTCCCGGGGTATGGTGGAAGGGACACATCCACTTCCGTCCCCCCCCCCGAAGAAAACCTGGGACTTCCGTTTTTATTTTAAAATCTAGTTCAGGGGTCATTGGTCGTTGAATGGCTGACACAGAAAACCTGGACTTCCATTTTTATTTTAAAATCTAGTTCAGGGGTCATTGGTCGTTGAATGGCTGACACCTGTTGAGTGTTTACAATTACAAACTTAAACCTCTTTTTGTTATTTCTTTTTCTTCTCTTTCTCCAGAAACCGATTACCGTTTTCTTTTCAATCCCCAAATTCTCCGTAGATCATAACAATTACGCTACACTAACGTGTTCGACTGCCACTTCTTGATAAGCGAGTTCGAACTCCAGTTGAGCTTTTGCGTTCACTTTCAGCCAAACACCCTTTGAAAAGGCATGAACTCCATCACCCCCAATTATGGGTTAAATAGTACCACTACGGTTCTTCTACAAGAATGGATTTTGCATTAAATAAGCCAAGAAACTGAAACCAATAAAAAAACACAGGTAGACGGGATAAATGAAGAAATACACTGTAAACTCTAGAAATGAAGAGATATATTGTAAACTTCAGAAATGAAGAGACACTGTAAACTCTAGAAATGAAGAGATATACTGTAAACTTCAAACGAAGAGATACATTGTAAACTCTAGAAATGAAGAGATACACTGTAAACTCTAGAATGAAGAGATATACTGTAAAACTTCAGAAATGAAGAGATACACTGTAAACTCTAGAAATGAAGAGATATACTGTAAACTTCAGAAATGAAGAGATACATTGTAAACTCTAGAAATGAAGAGATATACTGTAAACTTCAGAAATGAAGAGATACACTGTAAACTCTAGAAAATGAAGAGATATACTGTAAACTTCAGAAATGAAGAGATACATTGTAAACTCTAGAAATGAAGAGATACACCGTAAACTCTAGAAATGAAGAGATATACTGTAAACTTCAGAAATGAAGAGATGCAAAACTCTAGAAATGAAGAGATACACTGTAAACTCTAGAAATGAAGAGATATACTGTAAACTTCAGAAATGAAGAGATACATTGTAAACTCTAGAAATGAAGAGATACACTGTAAAATCGAGAAATAAAAATGAAGATACACTGTAAAATCGAGAAATTTCTAGAAATGAAGAGATACACTGTAAACGCTAGAAATACAGGAATTAGATATTTCGCAGAATTCTTTGAAAAGATGAGACTGATACAGACAGTCAGAATCAACTAAAAGAGAAAAAGAGGGTGAGAAGAGATAGAGAGAGAAAGAGGGGGAGAGAGATAGAGAGAGAAAAGAGGGTAGAGAGAAAAAGAAGAGAGAGAGAGAGAGAAAGAGAGAGAGAGAGAGAGTGAGAGAGAGAGAGAGAGAGAAGCGAAAACAACTATTAGCTGTGGGGTGGCACCCATCGGTGGGTGGTGGACGGCTTGTTGACGACTCCCCACAAGTTGCTTTTCTCAGCCGAGCTGTCAAAATTCATCCCATGTATAAATCATTTTTGTAATATCTCTGACAATTGTGGTAAGGTTTCCTCTCAGATGCCTGATTGACAGAGCTCTTGTCATTTTGCCATCTGTTCATAATATTACATCAGCGAAACCTTACGGAAGGATACCTACTCGGTTTGAAATTCATCGCTAAATTATTATCTATTGATAATAGAGATTCAACCTCTCTTTGTCTACAACCGAAACTACATCAATGCTTACGTCACATTTATTTCAAGAATTAAGTAAGTTCATCAATGAGTACTTAATTTATATTAATTATCATTACAGCATGAAAATATTAAAATTATATGAAAAATCAATTAATAGTCAACTTTTCACGAATATTTCGATACTTATTCATCTTTAGATGAATTCATGTTGAAAATAGTTTTCTCCTAAAGGAAATTTGGTTTGGTTTGGTTTGGTTTGGTTTGGTTTGTTTTACGGTATATCAACCTCAGTGGGTGATTTAATGCCGATAAAGTTTTGAAATAAATCAATTCTTAATGGATAATACAATTTATTTATAAATACATTTTTCTATTTAACCCATAGATGGGACCCTAACAGGTACTACCACTCTGGGTCAGAGTGGACCAGGGAGCAATGGTGATGAAGGGGTGCTCCACATTCCCGAAACCTCCAAAACTGGAACCTCACCATCAGATAGAGTTTAACGTCATTCCCGGGACATGTAGACCCGCAGCCACCGCCTTCTAGCACCCATATGATAAAAAGGGGTTGGGGCTTGCCATAAAAGCAATAGGGTTGGGAAAATCATATAGGTGCTAGGGCTTGACGTGACCAGCCGATTGATCGGAAGGGGCCTCTCCGGCCGCCCGTCTAGCCCAAGATAGGGCCAAAGTGGAGTATTGCATGTCATGAACTGCTCATCCACCCGGGCTCTATCCTTAAGCATCACGGGTCGCCACCCACGGCCAACAGGTGGCCCCATTGGGGGAGTCTTACCCCTCTGCAGAGTTGCAGTCGGTGCATTCTAACGCCCCACCGATAGGGCGGAGGAATTAAGTAAGTTTATCAATGAGTAATTAATTTATATTAATTATCATTATAAACATGAAAATATTAAAATTATATGAAAAATCAATTAATTGTCAACTTTTCACGAATATTTCGATACTTATTCATCTTTAGATGAATTCATGTTGAAAATAGTTTTTTACAAAATATATTTTACTCGTACGATTTTAAATTTTTTATCTAAAGCAATGGTTAAGATTGTTACATAATCTATGCGGCTGCATAAGATTATTTTCAATCCCCTGTAATTCTGAGGGGATGAACCCTTTCATACCATGGCCGGGTCCTTCTATGGAAAATTACAGAGGCCCGCCAAATATGTGAAGTCACGTGGGACCTTTTTCAGAGTCCCCAGTTTGCAGTTAGACGTCAGGCAGAGCAGTCGGCCATGACGCTCTGTCTAAAACTGTAACTCTGCATACGCGCGCTATGTTATGTCTGGGTTGGGGACTTACCGAATAAAGAACATTACAAGAAAATCGAAGTCTTGTGTTTACTAAAAACTAACAATGACACAGGGCTTCTGATAAGGAGAAATCCCTAACAGAAACCAGACCCGAAATCCCCATAGAAGACCAGACCTTAGAA